>OY998182.1:18214905-18814905 GCA_963921935.1 Galeruca laticollis | reverse complement strand
GTATCATTAGTTCACCCATTTCTTGTTTTTGAGTTGTACAAATGTTAATTGACTATTTTTCTGCCTCTCATTCAACACCGAACGGAACTATCGACATAGGATACTTCATAGTATAACAAGAGCATCTCAGGGGACATATTGTATATTTGGTATCAATTGGATACGGGTTGGATATAGACATTGAGAGTAGTCTCAAACTTTTCATAATAAAAGATCAACGAACGTTATTTGCAAAAATTGTCGGCTCAATCAATACTCTCCAAACGTTCACGATAAAATGATTGTGGTTATCAGAAGTCTTCATTTGAATCCATACTAGTTTAATCAGAACTTCACTATTAGTAGTGGCAATTGATCTGTTTCTATCGAGTATTACACTACTAACCTCAAAACAAATAATTTCACTACAATATGTTAAACTTTGCAAAACCAAGACAATCTTAAAATTGGAGTAAGATGTTATATTTGTTTCAGTATAAATTTCTTCAAATCTGCAACTAATTTCTGTTATATGAGTTATGGTTATTTGTGGAAAGCATTTATTGAAGGGATAGTTATTTAGCCGAAGTCGGTTTTCAAAAGTTTATTTTATAATTCTGTTGCAATTAAAATTATTGTACATGTTCTTTAAATATAACATTTCATACTTAGTGAATATGATACGCCCAACTCAACATTGTTAATATAAAAATATAATGCAGAAACATAATGTTACGGGGTGGCACTACAATATTATTTCAACCCAACTGCAATATTTCCAACTTTATTTGCCCTTACTACTGTTGTGATATTCTGATAATAATTACTCGCTTGTGAATGTTATTTGTACATTTTTCAATATTCTACATTTTTCTTGTAAACACTACAATCTATCCATTTGTTCTGGTGTATATTCTCCAATGTCTGAAGTATTCCAAATATATTTCATTTTTTACAGGTACATAGCAGTAACTCAACCAATAAAATATGCAAAACACAAAAACAATAGGCGAATATGGTTGACAATAGTATTAGTATGGGTAATATCAGCTGCTATCGGTTCTCCGATCGTCCTCGGCCTCAACAGTACACCAGACAGAGATGAAGATGCTTGTCTGTTTTATAATGATGACTTCGTGATCTACTCTAGTCTATCGTCGTTTTATATTCCTTGTACAATAATGGTTTTTCTCTATTATTCTATTTTTAAGGTGAGTACAAAATATTTTTCTATAATAGAATATCAGTTATCTGGCTGAAAGAGTGGACAGCAAAACATATATCGTAAAATGTAGAACGAGACTTCATAATATACGTTCAATATGAAATCCAATATTGCAGATTTATCATAAATACAAACTCATCTCTAATTTATTCGAATTAAGCATATTCTATCCCATATGAATACAATAAAACAAGAGTGGCTATAGTGAATGTATTGGTTGACTATATAGTGGATATAGTTATATACTTATTTGGAGGACAACTGTTGGGTTTCCAGTTCCTAAATCATGAGTTTTGTTTTTTGTATTGTCTTGTTTACTGATATTACCAAATCAAATACCAAATTCAAGTTGACATTTCTGTACACTAATGATTTTATAGATCAACGCCCATTCCACTCAGTGAAGGCGTTTATATTATCATTGAAAATTGCTGCATTATAATATGAAAAGAACATGACTAATGTATAATCTTCTGAATATGTGAATTATCAAGCTTTCCTCGCAACAAAGGAACAAGAAAGTGAATAGCTCAGGCTCATATGAATCTCATCCAAAAAATAGTTATTATTTTTTTATGATATTAACGTGAACAATATCTTGTTTTTGAAGAACAAAATAATTTATTCCAAAGCATAAATAAGTTTTCAGCACTTATCTTTTGGGATGGGTGTATCACACCTCACTAATCCTGTTATATTCACAAATTCCATATTTTCATGATGTGAAAAGCTTCTCAGGCTAAATTAGATGGGACGTAGTGATTATGTAATAACATAAATTCCAAAGTCCAAGCAAATTTTGTAATGGCTGTGAAATTTTAGAATATATCATTTGACTATATCCAACGATTACATTTTCACTAAATTAACTTCTAATTGAACATTTCACAATACTAAATTCGAAGAACGATTTCCACTAGACGTGAATCAAGAATCATATCTTAGCACCAGCAAATTTGAATACATAGAGAGTTTTTGAATATAACAATGTCGGGTGGAGGTACAAATGGATAACAACTTCGATACATTCAATATTCTAATTAAACATCATTGAATTACATAACCATTGGGTGTAAGTCAATCAAAAAATGCATTTTCCTTTTACGGTTCTAAAAATAAATTTTGGATGTATAATAAATGATCAAATGGAAAATTATATCATTTTTCAGAGAACCATTTCATTCGTAGTGTATCCAATGCATCACATAACGGTTTACTTAATATGAAAATAAATCAAAACATCATCAAATAATACAATCAGTTGAATGATTATTATAATCATTATCATTGTAGTTTTTTTCTCTCACAGATTTGACATACAGCAATATTAACACAGTTCCATATAAATGGAAGAACTAGTTGTCTATATTGGTACAAATCTTAATTTTATTTCTGTATGAATCTTCGAAACGTTACTCTCATAGTAGGCACTAAGGATGGTTTTTGTAATGAACTCTAAGCGCTCTGCGCAAATTCAAGATCTGTACCAACATACACATCTGATGGTTCTTTCATTTATTCAGCTCTGGTACACACAGTTGACCTAACTTGTTTATCATTTCTACGGTATGGTAGTAATGGCTGACAAGTACTCTAGGTTGTCCATTAGAAGAGCTCTCATCCACACTGATCCGGTTTATCAAAACCTGCAATAAAGCACACATTACTCCAGTCTTTGCCAAATTCAGAACATCGAAGAACGTTCCTCACGACATCAAGACAGAAATGGAACTAAGAGAACACAAATTTGTGAACATTATACTCAGTTAGTTTCTAATAATTGTCAACTAAAAATTGTGTACGATACTATATTGCAGTGACAAGTTTATGATTTTTTGACACAGATTTTATAAGAAATTCAAGATAAAATCAAACATGTAGATTAGCTTAAATTTGGTAGAGTCGTCAAAGAGCTGATCAACCTAATTAAGGATAAACAAATTTCAGAACATAGATTGACAATAAACACCGTAGAATAAAAATTCCATTAATGTCACTTTTAAATGTGAAGAGTATGGGTATGAAATTTTCCCTGAAAAATTAACCCTCCAACACTGCTAACTTGGTAACAGCATGCAATTTATCAACAACTTATCTAAAATTAGCCTGAGGGATAATATGACAAAATGTTATCCTTTGATGCAGGTAACTTATTTCCCACTGTCCCTTAACAGAAATCCCTTAATCTGGTGACTGAACCTTGCTTGGTTTTCGCAGAAGGTGACCCAGGCAACACAGAGATTCCTGAGAGCTCTATATCTCCTCCGCCGCCGGGATATTCTCAGCGAAGTCTTAGAGATATCTCACGTGGAAATTCCCAAAAAATATACCCTGGCGTGTTCTCTGTGACACCTTGTTCCTATTACTTTGGAAAATTCTGATTTATTGCTCATATCGACGTCTCTGTGAGCTCGTTGTGTGATGATCGCAGGCAGTGCCTCCGGCGAGTTCTGTAGAAAATTCTCATATATAGCCTTTTGTGAGATCCATGAGAGGTCACTTTGCGATATTCTCATGCAATGCTTCTGGCGTTGTCTTCAAGAGTTCGCATTGAGAGTAGTGCAATATATTCTATATTAAAAAAGGAATTTATTAAATTGGGAAAAATAATTTCAGAATTAGAAAAAAACTACTATTTGTAATATCTTATGGAAAACAACTACTTCCCCGTTACTATAGCATATGCTGGACAGTGACATCTGATATTGTAAATCTCTAACTTTGCAACTGAAACAATCTGCATTTTACTTCAGATATTCGATTGAATAACTGTCTCAATGAAGACAAGAAAAAGTTGAATGTAAATGCAAATTTACAGCATTAGAATTGTTCAGTTTAAAAGAGAGATTTCACAATAACCGCAATGCACAGTGTGTGCCATTGTGGCGAGAAATTAGTTATTTTCTATAAGATATTATAAAAACTAACTTTAATGTTTCGCTTCAGGTTGTTTTCTAATTGTCAAAAAAATATTTTTCCATTTCATTGAGAATGCTTTCTTTTTCAACATGTAAAACTTACCAGGAGGTACCATAGCGACTAAAGTGTAGATTTTAATAACAGCGATGATTCACATCTACTCTCATAATTCAAACTTAGGAAAAGTAAATATTGTCATATCCATCCCGCAGATTTAAGAGCTCATGGGAGAAACTGAATATCAAGATCAGAATACTATATTATTATGACCACAAGAGAGGATGGATATTAAACAACCAATGCACTAATTTAAGTTTATTTTTTGAAAATATAATATAGATAAAAGAGAATAGGAAGAGAAATGAGCTGCTAGCTATCACCTTCGGTGTAGACCTGAAAGCAAATGGTAAAGCATAATATTCGGGAGATTAATACAAACATTTATATTTCATTACTCTTTGGATATTATAACCTGTGTTTGTTAACTCCATCAAAATTAACTATTGATTAAGTATATTTGAGAAAATTTGAAGGTTATAAATGCGACGGCAGCTGTTCATCGGAGAGCAGTTATGGGTGTGAGTAAGGAATGTATCACATAACCCGCGGCTCTATGCAATTTTTGTTTTATAGACAAAAACAAGTCATTGAGAAGATATAGATTTTACTAAATTGCAAAATATAGAAACTTAGTAAAGAGGTGAGGTCAAAAAAAAAATATTATCTGAATAATAGTAAAGATCAATCCTTTAATCAGGTTTGAGTATGTATAGAAATTTACTCACAACAAGGGGGTTAATACTCTATTGGTTTATACTAAAATATTCAAGTAAGAAATTAAAATTAATTAATCCTTATTAGTGAGTTAATAAAACCTTAGATATTTCCCAGTATAACTACAATAGGGACTTTTCAACACTATAGTACTATAGTTTACTCTTTCAAAAGAAATATTTTGGTATTACATAGTATGATTGTATATTTGTTCATGGGGAAATTTATTTAATTTAAATTACTGTTATTTAAACTCCAAAATGCAGTTTCCCCCAGACTTTAAAAGTAATAATTGGATTAGTGAAAGTGAAAAAATAGAGAAATTTCTGGCCTGCTCGTTCTTATAGGTCCTCCAACAGTTTCCCATAAGCTCTCTTGGTCTCTATCATATCCTCATTTGACATAGCAACCAAATGGACTTCCACTATGAAGACATTTTTCTTAACTGACATTTTGACTAAATCTTATAATTTTGAAAATGATTATAACATCAAAGATTCTTTTGTGTTCAGTAGTTTTATAAACAATCTGTCTATTCCAGATGGCTTCGTTCTTGTTAGCTTTGATGTGGTCTCACTGTTCACAAATTTACCTTTAAGTGTCGTTTTGGATAGCATTTCAGCACATTGGGATGATATTCAACCTCATTGTACATTGACTTTGTCAGCTTTTAAAGAGGCACTTCAATTTATTTTTGACTCCAACGTTTTTGTTTTCAATGATAAATTTTATAAACAGATTTTTGGCACCCCCATGGGATCTACTGTATCGTCAATTTTGGTAAATTTTGTTTTGGACGACCTCATTAAGCATTCTATTGATTCTTTGAGCTTTCCAATTCCTTTCATCAAGAGATATGTGGATGATCTGGTTCTCGCTCTTCCTAATGATAGGGTGCAGTTCACATTAAATTTGTTCAACTCTTATAACGAACACATACAGTTTACAGTTGAGAAGGAAGAATATGGTGTGTTACCTTTTCTAGACATGAAGTTGCATAGAGGTGAGGACAATATTATAAGAACTTCTTGGTACAGAAAATCGATATGTAGTAATAGGTTTATAAGTTATTGGTCATGTCATCCACCAAAAATGAAAACCAATTTAATTCTCGCTCTTAAGGATAGGGTGAGAAAGTTATCTCATCCAGATTTTCTTAACATTGACCTAATTTTATTGAAGGAGATTCTGATTCAGAACTCATATCCTAGAGGTATGGTGAACAAGTTTTTAAACAACACTCCGACAATTTTCAGGAAATTTGAAGATGTTGTATCGGATCCAGTCCATAGTGCAGATTTGGGGTATGGTTCATTACCGTACATACCAGGTTTAACATCGGACCTCCTTAAAGTTTTGAAGGGTACCACTACTGTTAAGGTTGCAACTTATAATATACTTACAATCAACAACCTTTACACTAAAATCAAGTCAAGGTTGGGCAAGGGCGAGATTTCGAACCTTATTAATAGCATTCCTTGTAGTGAATGCATTGGAATATATATATACGCCAGACCTCTAGATGTTTATCTGGGAGATTGACCTCACATAAAAGTGATTGCAATACTGCAAAGCTGTCCTGTGCTTTGGCAGAGCATGTTATAGTTGATAAACATAGTATGATGTTTGATAATGTTAAAGTACTTGACAAAGAAAAAAATTATAATAAAAGACTTTTTCTCGAGATGTGTCATATACACAAAAATTTAGATAACTGTTTGAACAAAAAGTCTGATCTTGATGGACTTAGTAAAATTTACACCTATCTGTTGTCTTTGTAGAATGGCTGAGTTTCTTTAATCGTTTTTCATTTTTCGCATTTATGTTTTTACATCACTCTCATATTCTTTTATAATACTAATTTATATCCTTACTGTATAAATATAAATATTATTGATACTCCACTTGCTGTTAAATTCATTAGATGATGAGGTCTTCTTTTTGTTTCTTGATAAAAAACCGATATGGACTTGAAATATATGCCTTTCTCCTTGGGTAATGTATTGAACATTCATTTTAATTGTGTTTGGATTGTTGTGTTTGTTAATAATTGTTACTTCTCTGCTTGATATTGCAGTTTCAATGTTTTTAAATGTTTTTGACTTTCAACGTAATATTTCTGTATTCGTGCAATGAATTTTCTTGCTCCTGTAAATCTTGATGTACTTGATGCATATCTGTTAAACTTATTTTGGTGAGTAATTTTGTATTCTAAGCAGTTTTTTAGTTTTATTAATTCAAATTGTGTCCATTTGTAGATGTTCTGATGAAGGAAATAAATTATTTCCGAAAGCTAAACTAGTCAAAAAATAGTTGTTTTATTAGCCCTATATTGACCGCATCCCAACTACTTTGTTTACAGTTTGTTTACATAACGGTCACTACCTAGCACGTATATATATATATATATATATATATATATATATATATATATATATATATATTATTATAGTTTATTTTATATGGGAATTTAATTTAATTTGCCCGGTATGTTGTGGATTTAATATGTATGATAAACAGTTTATTTAACCAACATGAAAACTTCTCATCTCAGGGTAGAGTTCAAGTATTTTAAATAAAATGATTTTATAATTTTATATATGTTTGCGCCAAAGTTAATAAATGCTTTATATTTTTAAAAATAAATTTGTTAATCAGAATATGTTACTTTTTTAATGATTTCAAATTAAATACGGTCCTGTCCTTCTTAAAAAATATCTGCATAGTTCAATCGATTTCATTCAGAGCTTCTTCCTGTGGTAAGTAGATGGTGCACAAGTCACCAGATGAAATGATTAACTCAAGTAATTTAAAAAAAACGTTCTTCAAAAGGAAAAACAATATTTAATTTAATGAAAATAAATACACTACACTTTTACAAGTGTTTTTTTTAAGAAAATCAACTATCTAAAAGGATGACTCTTTCATACAAATCACACGCACTCTGGTGAGATATTATTATAATATTAAAATACAGTTATATAATTTCATAAACATTTGACTTTCAGAAAACGGCGAAATACACTCTTAACAGCGTCTATGCATCACAAAATTTTAGTTTTTTTTACAAATTAGTAAGTACGCTTGACCTCTTAATACATTAATAAATTAACTTGTACTACCTTATTTACTTCACGATTTCTGTTTGTTAACCTTTATTTGTTCCAGATTCTCCTCCTGGAAAACCTCCCTGTTGGCATTCTGCTTCTACCAAAACAGGAATCGATGCTGTATTTCTTTCAAAGTCCAAACAGCTCACACAAATTCCACTATTCAATGTTCTTCGAAAACTATTTTGGCTATTTTACTTCCACCAGACACAAGACACCATTTTATAAAATAAAATTCATGATTAGTGTTTTACAACATTCAACAATTCCTTTTTTTATTATTTATATAAACTAAACTACTTACACTGATATATCTCTTGTAAGTATAATGTATTTGTTTTAAATTCTATGGTCAAATTTTGTCTTCCAAATGATTTCAATTGATTTACTTTACCAAAAAATTTTGCTGCTCCAAAAATCTCTTCCCAAAAAGAAAACCTACTAGTCAATAGCCCCCATAATCAACAACTTTCTCACATTCTGATTTTTTTTTCGTTAGCAACACAGTTGTCGCCGATGTGATCTTTTTTAAATGTTTATTAACCAATCAAATTTGACTATTTATTTTATAACTCAAATTCTTCATTTCAACCAGTGAAATGTTCATCCATTATATCATGATATTATATTCTAAGGTTTTTAATTGCTTAGACTTCCTATATTATTTTCATTCAATAATATTTCTTAGTATTGTTAAAATGACATGTCCTAACCTCTAAGTATGTATGTCAAATGAATATTCATAATGTTTTAATAGATGACAGCTGTTACCTTTAAATATGTATGCAAAATGAAAATTCGTTTTCTTTATAAGTCATGTTCTCTGAAATTCACATTATTTTATATTTTCCTGCTCTGTTATGTCTAAACATCTACACTATCTCATTTTAATGTCTTAATCAACAAATATTACGAGATTAGCTTGACTTTACAGAATAAAGCATTATTTCTTATTATGAACAAATTTTGATACTTGATCTCTTTGATAAAAGTTTCGTTAGGTAATTTATTTCATATAAATTGTTTATCACACCTATTCGCAATTATCCCTACATTATACAGTCTGTCCTTTCTGTATGTCTTCTCTATCGAATAGTGGATCGTACAGATTGTCTCCATTCAAATGTTTAAAAAAAATTTTTGACTTAAAAAAATTCTTTTAGATTACAATACATAATCTTAATTCTTCATTATTTGATATACAGGGTGTAGCATTATTTTTTCACAATAACATTCCCCAAATTTTGCGTTTTTCAAATTTTTTATTCTAAGAAAAATTTTATGAACGCAAATTTTACTTCAAGTACTATATTCTAGGATTGTCTTTCAATTTTACTAATAATACATTTCTTTTTATTTCGGGTTGCTGTTACAAAGATGATTTTGGAATCCTGTGTTGCAGTATCCTCTTCAGTTAGTTTTAATTTATTTATAATACTAAAATTAAATGTATACAAATTCTTAGTTTACTTTTGTATCAATTTATGTACAACATGATTATTCATGGAGACTTTCATTATGGAAACTTTCATTCCATTTTTTTTTATGTATGGTGATATTTATATAAATCATGTATATTAAATATACCTCTAATCCTTTCTCCGTCTGTGTATTTTAACACATAACTGTTCACTCCATCTTCATTTTCTACAATGTATGGCCCTTCGAAAGGTAGTTTTAGCTTAGCACATGTTCTCCTGTTTCTGTCTGATACTCTTAGAGCACGTACTACTACTAAATCTCCTTTTTGAAACGTCGTCTTTACTTTCTTTTTCTTGTTCATTCTACTTAAATATTTATTGGCATTATTCTGTAAATTTTTGTTGACTTTTTCCAAAACCTCTTCATAATTTTTATTGGTTTCTCTCTCCCATTTCCTTTCAGGTATCAATTTTTTCATTAAATATACTGGACTTTCCATGGTGACAGTGTTAGGTACATTGTTTATGTAGTTTTGAATTTCCTCAATATGATTCTCCCAATTTTCATGAGTCTGGTCTTTCAAAGCTATTCTTAGGAATTTTATTACTTCTCTGATGTATCTTTCTGAGGGGTTTGCAGGTGGATGTCTGATACTAATTGTTTTTACAAGTATTTCATTTTCATTGCAAAATTTCTTAAATCTACTATTTACAAAATAAGTTGCATTATCTACTATGCATTTTTCTGGTTTTATAACCTCTTTCATGTAATCAGACAATTTTTCCATTACAATTTTGCACTCAGTCGTTTTAGTAGGATATAATTTTATGAATTTTGAAAATAAATCTACTATTATTAAAATATGAGAGTTCCCCTGCTTACTTTGTATTAGGTTACTAAGAAAATCCATTGCAACTATTTCACCGCATCGAGTTGTTAAAATTGTTTTTGTGATGTTTTCATTTCTTTTATTTCTACTTTTTCCCAGTTGACATATATGACATGTTCGAGTAATTTGTTTGGCAAGGCTTTGATCCCCTTTACAAATATAATTTTCCCTAAATACCAACCATAGTTTTCTAGATCCTATATGCCCATTTTGTTCATGCAAACTTTTCAATATTTCCCTAGTTAAATTTTCCGTAATGATGAATACTTCTGACTCCCCAATTTTCTTTACAAATATATTATTTTTTTTATATCCCCTTTGTTTTTCCTTTTCAGTTAAATTTATTTGATCTCCTATTATTTTATTTAAAGAAAATATCCCTTTTAAATCTTTCATCACATTCACCCCAATTTTTACAATTCTCTTATTTATATTATTTTCCCCCTTACTTTCTCTACTCAAAGCGTCTGCCACAACATTTGTTTTTCCTGGAATGAATTTTATTTCAAAATCGTACTCTTGCAAAATTAATCCCCATCTATGAACTCTACTATTGCCAAATCTGTTTTTTAAAATTGTTGTTAATGCAGAATGGTCCGTTTCTATAGTAAATTTTGCCCCTAGTAAATAAAATCTAAATTTGGTAATACAGAAAATTATGCTTGCCAACTCTAATTCTGATACCCCATAATTCCTTTCATAGTTTTTTGTGACCCTTGACACGAAACATATGGGTACTTCCATATCATTTTGTATCTGTAACAACACCCCTGCAAATCTCTCTTTGGATGCATCAGTCCGCAATATAAAAGGTAGGCTGTAATTTGGATGATACACTCTTAACTGTTTTTGAAATGCTTCTTTCAGACAGTTGAATGCCATTTCCCTCTCTTGATTCCATTTCCATTTATTATCCTTTTTCAAAAGTTCTATCAACGGTATCTGTTTTTTACTTAAATCTGGTATCAAACGTTTGAAATAATTCATCATTCCTAGAAATCCTCGAAGTGTTCTCAAATTCGATGGTCTTTTGTATTCTATAATTGCTTGAATCCTTTCTTCATCCATCATCATTCCATTTTCGTCTATTTTGTATCCTAGGAAGCATATTTCTTTCTGGTAAAACCTACATTTGTTTTGGTTTATCTTTAAACCTGCCTTGTCCAGTTCTTTTAGAATAATTTCTAAATGATTCGAATGTTCCTCCTCATCATGAGAGAATATTAATATGTCATCTATATAATGTAATGCAAAGTCTTCAAATTTATTTAATATTTGGTGTAATGCTCTAACCAAGGCTGAACAAGCACTTTGTATACCATATGGAGCTACACAAAATCTGTACAACACACCATCAATAGAAAAACCTGTATAGTCTCTACTGTTTTTATCCAAAGGAATTAGCCAAAAACTGTGTTTCAAATCAATTTTTGAAAATATTTTTGTGTTCGTTATTCGTCCAAAAATCGCTTCCACATTCATCGGAGCCTCGTATTGTGGTACAGTATATTGATTTATGTTTCTAGCATCTAGACATAATCTCAATTCACCATTTGCTTTTCTCACTACCACAATAGGATTTACATATCTTGTATTGCATCTTTCTATAATACCATCTTTCAACATGTTTTGTATTTCTAATTCAACCTCTTTTCTATACTTGTAAGGTATGGGATATGTTCTTACTCTGAAATTCTCTATTCCTCTAACTTCCATTTTATGCACATAGTTCTTTGCCATTCTCATTTCTTTTCCAATCAATCCTTTATATTTCTCTATTAAATTCTTCACTTTCTCTTCATATTCTTTATTTCCACACACTAATTCCAATTCTTCCATATTTCCACACCTTTCTATATTCCACAACTTCTTATTATCCTCTTCAATTGCCAATTCTTCCAAATTTTCGTTTCCAAATTCAATTCTATTTCCATCAATTTCTATCTCCATCTTTTCAAAATCAAGTATTACTTTAAACTTTGTTAATTCATCAATTCCTATTACTATGTCTGTTTCCAAATTATTCACTAACAGTAATTGCATTTCAACTTCTTTCCCATCCTTCAATTCAATCTTTTGTATTATAGACTTATTTACTTCACATAGCTTCTTTCCATTTGCTCCTATCAATGTAGTTTTTGGTATTTTAATTAATTTGTTTTCATAATTTTCAATGTTTTCTTCTATTAGTTTTGTTTTAATTATGGACGCTTCCGAACCTGTATCTATTAATAATTTTATTTCTTTTCCATTTAATTTCCCTTTAATATTTATCAATCCCATTATTTCTTTTAATTCTAATTCTTCCCCAAATTTTATATATTCCCTTGGATGTTCGTATGTACAGATAATATTTTTCTTTACATTTGGTATGTGCTCGATCCAAAATTTTGATCGGGCTCTGTTTCAGTGACTATTTCTGGTTCTATGGATATCACTCTTTCTTTCTGTCTTTGTATATTGTTCACTCTCCTTTGTTCTTCATTTCTATTGCCTCTTCCTTCAAAATTTCCATTTGTCCTTTCTGTATTATAGTCTCTTCTTTGCTCTTGTTTTTCATCTCTTTGTCTGTTTTCATAAGATCCATTCCTATTGTTTCCTTCAAATGTTCTATTTCTATAATTATTGTTATGATATTGATCATTTTTGTTGTAGTTGTTTTGAGCGTTATTGTTCCTGTTATAATTATTGTTTCTATTATAATATCCATTATTATTATTTCTGTTAAAGTAATTGTTCCTGTTTTGTTCATAATTATTCGATCTATTATTTTGATTGTTATTATTCTCATAATAATTTTTATTATCGTAACCATTATAGTTTTTGTTTTCATTTTGATTCCTGTTCCTGTTCTGGTTATTGCTTATGTTGTTTCTTTCAATTCTTTGTAGATAATTAGTTAACTCCTCTATGTTTTTGATATTTTGAATAGCAATTGTTTCAGTGATTTCAAATTTAAAATGTCTCGAGATAAACATAATAATTTCCTCCTCTGGTATAGGTGGATCTAAAAACTTCGCATTCATGAAAACCTTCATAGCGTAATCATTCATACTATTTCCTCTACCTATCTCAAATTTTCCAGAGTAAAGTTTTTCTCTCACTCTGGTTTGTGCATTGTTTCCCCAGAAATATCTCATGAATTGAGCTTCGAATTCCTCAAAATCTTTTAAATCGTCTTCCTTACTTGTATACCACACTAAAGCATGGTTATCCAGATTTTCCCTAATCATTTCCTTCATGTCTTCATTATTTCGGATATTTTTCATCTTGTTCCTTAAAATTTTTATAAATACTTTTGGGTGTATTTTTCTATTATCCCCTTCAAATTTGTGTTCCCCTCTATTTCCTATATAATTATTTATTATTTTCGTCTCCATCATTCCATTTCTCACTTCTTGAAAATTTCTACCCTCTGTGTGGTCATACTCTTCCTGTAAGTAAACTAGTCTCTTTTCCATGTTTTCCAATTTTCTTGTCATTTCCACTGTTTCCTTTGATTGTTCCCCATTGTGGATTCTACTTCCAGTTTGCTCAATTCTTCTTTTCAGAGCTTCCATCTCCTTCTGTATTTCCTTAATCTTCTTTTCTGTTTTCCCTTCCTCTTGTTTTTGTTTCTCTATACACGCTTCTTCTACATTTTGTTGAAATTCGGTAAGGGTTCTGTCCCATTTTCCTTCTAGGTTTCCCATTCTTTCCTGAGTGTCCTGAACTCCCATTTTGATTTCATTTATTTCTCTTTGAATTTCTCCTTTGAAATCCTTTTCTTTCTCCTCTATTTCCTTAATTCTGTTGATTTGTAAATTTTCTATTTCCATTATACGTCCAATCACTTCTCCTCTTATTTCCTGTTTAGTGTCTTCAATTTTATTCTCCATGTATATGTTTGATTCTTCTAGTTTCTTCTCAACGTGTCCCAATTTTTCATCCATCAATTTTATTATCAGCTCCTTAGTTTGTTTAATTTCTTCTTTGTTCTGGTCCATCTTAATATTCATTTCTTTTTTTAATTCTTCCTTATTTTGGTCCATTTTAATATTCATTTCTTCCTTATTCTGGTCCATCTTAATATTCATTTCTTCCTTATTCTGGTCCATCTTAATATTCATTTCTTCCTTATTCTGGTCCATCTTAATATTCATTTCTTCCTTATTCTGGTCCATCTTAATATTCATTTCTTGTTTTATTTCTTCCTTATTTATATTCATATCCTGTTTCATTTCTTCCCTATTTTGGTCCAATTTTGTATTCAAATCCTGTTTTATATCTCTCCTCATATCTTCATTGTTTTGATCCATCCTTTTCATCATCATTTGAAGCATACTCATCACGTCCATATCCTCTTTCTCTTTTGATTTTGGTTTGACCCCTTGTCCTGTTTCTTCTGACAATGGTGCATCTTCTTCTTCCTGTTCTTGTTCTGCATTATCTTCCTGTGAACATTCTCTTCCTTGCTCCAAATATTGTACCTGAAAATCTCCTCTACCATTACTCCTTTCTTCTCTTTCTTCATCAGACCTACTTTCGACTCCTACCTGCTTTCCGTCCCTTAATGTCATTTTCCTTTCCATTTTATGTATTTAAAATCTTTTAATACAGTAAAAAAAAACTTATTTCAATGCTTTTTATTATTATTTACTAAATTTCTATATTAGCCCCACGTTGCGGTGACATTTTATTATAGTTTATTTTATATGGGAATTTAATTTAATTTGCCCGGTATGTTGTGGATTTAATATGTATGATAAACAGTTTATTTAACCAACATGAAAACTTCTCATCTCAGGGTAGAGTTCAAGTATTTTAAATAAAATGATTTTATAATTTTATATATGTTTGCGCCAAAGTTAATAAATGCTTTATATTTTTAAAAATAAATTTGTTAATCAGAATATGTTACTTTTTTAATGATTTCAAATTAAATACGGTCCTGTCCTTCTTAAAAAATATCTGCATAGTTCAATCGATTTCATTCAGAGCTTCTTCCTGTGGTAAGTAGATGGTGCACAAGTCACCAGATGAAATGATTAACTCAAGTAATTTAAAAAAAACGTTCTTCAAAAGGAAAAACAATATTTAATTTAATGAAAATAAATACACTACACTTTTACAAGTGTTTTTTTTAAGAAAATCAACTATCTAAAAGGATGACTCTTTCATACAAATCACACGCACTCTGGTGAGATATTATTATAATATTAAAATACAGTTATATAATTTCATAAACATTTGACTTTCAGAAAACGGCGAAATACACTCTTAACAGCGTCTATGCATCACAAAATTTTAGTTTTTTTTACAAATTAGTAAGTACGCTTGACCTCTTAATACATTAATAAATTAACTTGTACTACCTTATTTACTTCACGATTTCTGTTTGTTAACCTTTATTTGTTCCAGATTCTCCTCCTGGAAAACCTCCCTGTTGGCATTCTGCTTCTACCAAAACAGGAATCGATGCTGTATTTCTTTCAAAGTCCAAACAGCTCACACAAATTCCACTATTCAATGTTCTTCGAAAACTATTTTGGCTATTTTACTTCCACCAGACACAAGACACCATTTTATAAAATAAAATTCATGATTAGTGTTTTACAACATTCAACAATTCCTTTTTTTATTATTTATATAAACTAAACTACTTACACTGATATATCTCTTGTAAGTATAATGTATTTGTTTTAAATTCTATGGTCAAATTTTGTCTTCCAAATGATTTCAATTGATTTACTTTACCAAAAAATTTTGCTGCTCCAAAAATCTCTTCCCAAAAAGAAAACCTACTAGTCAATAGCCCCCATAATCAACAACTTTCTCACATTCTGATTTTTTTTTCGTTAGCAACACAGTTGTCGCCGATGTGATCTTTTTTAAATGTTTATTAACCAATCAAATTTGACTATTTATTTTATAACTCAAATTCTTCATTTCAACCAGTGAAATGTTCATCCATTATATCATGATATTATATTCTAAGGTTTTTAATTGCTTAGACTTCCTATATTATTTTCATTCAATAATATTTCTTAGTATTGTTAAAATGACATGTCCTAACCTCTAAGTATGTATGTCAAATGAATATTCATAATGTTTTAATAGATGACAGCTGTTACCTTTAAATATGTATGCAAAATGAAAATTCGTTTTCTTTATAAGTCATGTTCTCTGAAATTCACATTATTTTATATTTTCCTGCTCTGTTATGTCTAAACATCTACACTATCTCATTTTAATGTCTTAATCAACAAATATTACGAGATTAGCTTGACTTTACAGAATAAAGCATTATTTCTTATTATGAACAAATTTTGATACTTGATCTCTTTGATAAAAGTTTCGTTAGGTAATTTATTTCATATAAATTGTTTATCACACCTATTCGCAATTATCCCTACATTATACAGTCTGTCCTTTCTGTATGTCTTCTCTATCGAATAGTGGATCGTACAGATTGTCTCCATTCAAATGTTTAAAAAAAATTTTTGACTTAAAAAAATTCTTTTAGATTACAATACATAATCTTAATTCTTCATTATTTGATATACAGGGTGTAGCATTATTTTTTCACAATAATATATATATATATATATATATATATATATATATATATATATATATATATATATGATTAACACTTTAAAGCGACAAATTCTATTATGATTTAGTAATTTCTATGTACACAACTTTTGATATTTGAAGTTTATTGATATTTATTCAATAAGTTTTTTGAACACCAATTTACCATCAATAGGTAAATAGAATTTAATATAATTATTCTGACTTAATTCAAATTATCATAAAAAAAATAATTTAAATATATATGCTACGGCTATATATAATACCTCTTATTTTCAAGGAGTCGACTCTTAGAAAAAAAATTGCAGTGTCAAATATATCTTTTGTTTTATTTTTATATATTTCTTGTTTTTTTTAAAAATAAAATCAACATTTATACAGTTCTACAATAACATATACATATTCTAAATTTCAATTCAAAAAACACCCTGTATGTTAATTTTCTCTAATTTGACCTACATTTATTATACTCAAAATTATACCAACACAATTTCTAAAGTTTATAACAAAAACTCTTACCTTTTTACATACAGGACTGCTTCTTTTGAATTCCTCAGACAGAGATCTTTGTTCTCGATAATTCCAATACTTAGCTTACCTTATGAAAAAAATCTATTAAAATTACAATTAACTGAAAAAAATTTCTATACCTAATGATCCAATACTTAACAAAATAATTTCAGTAATATACACGTCTTCCAAAATTTTTAATCAAATTATCTAGAACATTCTCAAGTTATCAACTAATTAACAAAATTCAATAATTACTTAACTTTCAATAAATCACTATGAAATTACCTTGAGCTTCTTTCAAAAAAATTAATCTACTTCTGTTCATATAATGTTCGATTTTCAAATTATTCATTATAGTCTCAAATTATTTGTTTTGTTCAGTATCTTCCATATATGTTTTTATTTATGTATATTAATTGTGTTATATTATTCTCACGTCTTGTTTCACCAGTCTTGAATCATTTCATAATATTTGCTCTCTGTTTTTCCATTCAATGTTTTAATTTTCAAATTATCTATTAGAGTCTCAAATGATTTGTTTTGTTCATTATCTTCTATATGTTTTTATTTATGTATATTAATTGTGTTATATTAATCTCACGTGTTGTTTCACCAGTCTCGAATCATTCCATAATATTTGCTTTCTGTTTTTCCATATGATGTTTCAATTTCAAAATTATTTATTATATTCCTCGTATTGATTATATTCTGGTTAATTTTCAATCTCTGAATAGTTTTCAAACTATCTCATTGTTAGTTCTCTTTCTCTCGAAAATAAAAATTTTCCCGTCACCAAAAATGTCAAGTGAATAGTCTCCCGTTTCAACAACTTCTCTCCTCACTTCCTCCCTCAGTTTCCTCAAAGACTTGTTCAGATAATTTTTTATTTTAATCAATGTCTTGTATTGTCAAACTTATATTTTATTCGATGGAAATTAATAGATCAACTACCAACAACACAACCGCATTGAACATAACATTTTCCTTTCAAATCGTAACAATTCTCAATAAGGACACTTCTCATTTCGTTCTTCCGTATACCTTTCCAGACGTTAACACCCGTTTCACAGCTTTTTCTAATACCTACACTAATAAACTTCTCGGTACACTCAAAATTATGTTTCTCAAAATACCACTTTCTTTCAAATTATTTGAATATTAATTAAATAAGTGATCAACACATGTCACTACAATGGTGGGACAACCTGTATGTGACAATATAT
Source organism: Galeruca laticollis (assembly GCA_963921935.1). Lineage (NCBI taxonomy): Eukaryota > Metazoa > Arthropoda > Insecta > Coleoptera > Chrysomelidae > Galeruca > Galeruca laticollis. Next base: position 18,796,275 of record OY998182.1, on the reverse strand, counting down.
AACAACAACAAAGAGATTCATAGGTAATTCACGCAAAAAGAAAAAGGGCTACTGAAACAGGGTGGTAACCGCGGACATGCATTTTTCTGGCTCATTTGCCGTCTTCGGCACGGTACAACCAAATAAGGATGTGAAATTTAGGAGCAAAATTGTTAATCGACACATGGGAAAACCCAAAACAACGGATTTCAACAGGGACACCAAAAGCCCATTTGTGCCTTCAATTGGAAGACCCCTAGTTTTCAGAACCACGACCAAGATCGACACAGAGGCGCATATATCCCTCCTGCCTGAACCTTCCGACCCATAGTAAATACCAAAGAAGATGTAGGAATATCGCGTGATATGTTAACAACAAAGAGATTCAAAGGTAATACACGCAAAAAGAAAAAGGGCTACTGAAACCGAATGGTAACCACGGACATGCATGTTTCTGGCTCATTTGCTGTCTTGAAATCCGTTGTTTTGTGTTTTCTCATGTTTCGATGAACATATTTGCTCCCAAATTCCACATCCTCATTTGGTTGAACCGTGCTGAAAACGGCAAATGAGCCAGAAACATACATGTCCGCGGCTTCCACTCTGTTTCCCTTTTTCTTTTTGCGTGAATTGACTATGAATCTCTTTGTTGCTATTGTTCACATATCACGCCATATTCCTACATCTCTTTGTTATATATTTTATAATTAATTCTTTTATTTTGTGATTAGGGTAAATGTAATATTTAGTTTTGGTTCAATTTATATACAAATGTTGGTTCGGCTAGCTGAAATATATGTATATATATATAGTCGGGCATGAGACTCTTTACTCCCTTTTAGTTCTGGATTTTAAATACGTTGGTACGCCTAAGTTATGGAACGTATTTTTCCCTATTTCATTTTTTTCTGATATCAAAATGAAACGACAATGACATACACTCTAATTATATATTTTATGAGAACTATGAAATGGAAATACGAAAAGAAGTATATATATATATATATATATATATATATATATATATATATATATATATATATCAATACAAACAAAATTTAAATCTAATACGATGAAATAAAAAATTCACCATAACCTAATAAATTTTGAATTGAAATACCTGTATGCTAGAAAATTGAATTTAAATGGCCAAATCAAAATTATTTCAGTTATTTAATTGGTTAACCAATAAAGTACTCAACGCTAACCTTGCACTACCGATGTCTTCTTCTGGAACCAACAATCAACAGTCTCCAACAACACAACTCTTCTAATAATGTGTCTACTGCAGATACTCCCTCTGAATACTTGACACAACTCCTCCAAGTAAGCTTTGAAATTATATATCTAGTTATCTTTTAAAATATCCTATTTTTCCTTTTTAATTCAAATTCTGGTTTCATCAGTTTATAAATATTTTTCAATGATACTTTCAGTTAATATTATTATTCTAATGTCTTTGATTTCTATCTATTTTAATCATTCATCTTTTGTACCTTCAATTAGCTTCTCAAATTACTTCTTCAACTTTATTTAACTTTTTTCTGTTAGATTTCTTGAGTTATATGAGGACTTTACTTCTATTTTATTATAACTTTGAAATTTTATTTAACTACGTCCTCTCTCCGAAATATCATATATCATACTCTCCTTTTTCCAAATCAACAACCAACCTTTTTCCTGTCCGTTGCTATGGACAAAACTCATCATCTCACTAGATTTCTTTTTAACAATAATTTACAAATCAGAGGTTTTCATATAATTTCATATTTTTCTTAACTATTGATGATATTTAATGCTTTGTTTATTTCCAAAATAATTTCATTTATCTGTTTAAAACTCTACTTCTCAAAAAATATCCCTATTTATAAAAAGACCTCTCATTGTGTAATACGTTTCCATTCTAAATTAGACAAATCTACAATCTGATACTTTTCAAAATTTATATAATTCTTTTCAATTTCTATTAAAATTTGGTAACGATTATGATTTCTCATAAACTTGGCCTACAATTATATTTACAAAAATTCTTTATGTGTTATTTTTCATTTTTCTGATATCAATCAGAATTACATAGTTGTATGAAAACTAACTTCTGTCGCTAACATCAAATTCCTGTCGCGGCGTCAAGTTTCGGTCGCGGACATTTCATGCTATGAAAGTAAATTTGACATTCCAATCAGTTGACAGTTCTCTGTGTCATAATTATAATAAACATCAAAAATAATGATTTTGCTACTAATTCTTATTAAACATGATGTATTATAATAATCTAAATACATTCATTCATTCTTTTAGGGTTTAAGATACTTTTTATGATGCACATGCCACATTTACTAATCATTATATTGAATAAAGATGATTTTTATGGTCTGATATACAAGTATGAGTTGAATTATTTTATGAAACACTGACACAATGGTGAATGTTTAGAATATTATTTTAGCATCTCAATATTTACATTAAACAAACGGTATCATAGGTACAAATTCAATATATAACTCATTTTAATTACATTCATATCATGAAAAACAAACAACTTCCGACGTTTTGGTGATTTTTGACCAAATTCATGCTTGAAAACCGGACACACCAACACCTTCAAACCCTTATAGATGTGATGAGTTCAAATCCCTCAAATTCAAATTTAACAGATACTAGCCGTGTTAATAGCTGCTTAAATTTCAATTTCACATCAAATCTTTTTATTCATTGCTTTTTTTATGATAAATTCTTTCTGTTCGTTCCTTGTAATGTAATAATTTTGACTTGACCTGTCTATTTTATAAATCTACTCAACCTACTATTCACATATAACTATTATGTATTAATTTAAGTACTTGCAATATTATTGGAACGAAGTTCCTTATCGCGCGTTGTGAAAGGAGGCTAGTCGGAAAAAATTCTTACGAAAAGTTGTCACGACACTTTTTGAAGCTATTGTAAGCTGTGCGGCGTGCGCATGTTTCTCCAACCAAGTCATACGATTTATAATCTCCACATTTTGTGTGTTTAGCAAGTGTACGCGTCATAATTTTAATAAATTCAAAAACCAATCATATTTTAATATTACTTAGTATAGTTTTTTGTCTCTATTATGTTAATTAATTGTTGAGATTCTCTACAACTAAAATTGGAATAATATACTTCAGTTGCTTGCTGTATAATGAATAATACTTTTGTAGTATAGTGGTCAGTCTCCCCGCCTGTCACGCGGGAGACCGGGGTTCGATTCCCCGCCGGGAAGGAATTTTTATTTTCTGAAAAATTCTTTTTTTTGCTTTTTGGAACGAAGTGAGGTGAAGTGAAAGGGGGCAAGACGGAAAAAATTCTTACGAAAAGTTGTCACGACACTTTTTCAAGACATTTAAATAAAATAGAATCCCAAACATATGTTTCCTACTTCAGTTACCACAAGCCAATTATTACGAAAATTGAGCCTACTGATTAAGTTTATATAACATTATATTTGTTAATAAAAAAAAAATATTATTATAACTTAAAAAAAAAAAGTTTATTACAATTCCTTCACTAATTAATCGAAAGGAACTTCGTTCCATCGGGGTGTCCCTTGACACCTCTCAACTTTTTATTATTCATTTAAGAGTAGTAATTATTATCCTATTTACAACATTCTACATTTCCCACAATTAATTTATGTATCTCTAGAATTGCTCATAAAATTATTATTTATTTCCTATTTCAGATTTAATTCTAATGTTTTATTTATAATCATATATCATTATTTATGAATACCATCATTCAAATGTTATCGTTTTTCTTTTCAATAAATGATTTTGAATCATTGGTCGTATCTATCAATTTTTAAGCTCATCCTATTGGTGTTTCATATAGAGGTATAGTATAGTTTATCATTCTGGCATACTTATTATCTAATATCTATATCTTTGTTAAAACTAATGGATTGATATACAGTGTACATGTTGTTTTTATAATTCCTTCTTATCATTTTCATACTTCTAACATTATATTTTCTTTTATATGGTAATGGATACATCTTTGATTCAAAATATTCAATTCTTCTTACTTTCAGTCCTTGCAAATCATTTCGTCACTATCAATTCCATCGACACGATTTCCTCATTCCTATTCATTGAATTATTTATAATTATATACTATTTATCCTCACAATCTATAATTCCACTCAAGTCCTCTTCTTCTTAATAATCATTATTCTATTTATTTTCAATCTTATTTTCATTATATTTAACATTAACCTTTTCTTCCACCATATCTTGATTTTCAAAATCTATTTATCATCCATTAAATCTCAATTTATCACAATCTTTATTATTGATTTATCTTTATATCTCTCCAGTACATCTGTTCCAATAATTACATTCTATATATGTTCATAATTACCATTAGTAAGATATCTATAATTGCCATATATTTCTCAATCGCCTCTTTATTTTTCCATTATTTCTGCCCCTAATTATATTACTTTGAATAAAAAAATTTATCCTTTATCAAATTATATATTTACACATCCTGATTGCTATCTATTTGATCAAACGTTTCACTTCTTACTATTGTTTCTATTCATTATCTAATTCATTGTATAATTGAAGGACGTGAGAATCTATTTTTCCAGTTTCCTTTCCTTGTAAATATTAAAAACAAATATTAAACAACATAAAATTATCCTATATAATTTACACACTTCAGTCTCATAATATCACTTATTCCCCCTTCTTATTCATATTATTTATAGTACTTGGAAACATTTTCAATATTAAATACTCCTCTTAATTTTCCTGTATGTGGATCTACTAATCTATAGCTGTTCTGGGCATTTTCATTATCCACTACATATGGACCTTCAAATTATGGGAGTAGTTTGGCACATACATTCTCTTTTCTGTTTGGTACTCTTAACGCTTTAACTTTCACCATCTCTCCTTTCTTAAAAGTCACCTTATCCTTTTTATTTTTATGTGTTCTCCTAATGTATCGTTCTGCATTTTTCTTCAAATTCCTATTTACCTTTTCTAATACTTCATTCATTTCCATGTGTCTATCTACTTCCCAATTTCGTTCTGGTGCTTTTCCTGTCATGATATACTCTGCACATTCTTCTATTACTCCGTGAGGTATTTGATTTGAATATTTCTCAACTTGTGGTAAATAATTTTCCCATTGTTCCTGATGTCTAGTACATAATATTTCTAAATATTTTATCTTCTTTAACATATCTTCCTGCTGGATTAGAGGGAAGCTTCCTAATACTAATGAAGTTTAGATTAATACCACTGTTTTCACACATTCTGTTAAATCTTTGGCTTTCAAAGTAAGTAGCATAGCCTAATATGATATTTTCTGGTTTTTCTAGTGTAGTTATAAAATTTTGTACACATTCTATTGCTATTTTCGTATTGGTTTGCTTGCATGGGTATACTTTCACATATTTAGAATAAATATCAATCACGATCAATATGTGTTTACTTCTTTGAATGCTTTCAACTAAATTGCTAATAAAATCTATCGCTACTATTTCTAAAGGTTTATTTGACAATATAGGTTTCGCTATATTCTGATTATGATAGTTCTTTTCCTTCATTAATTGACATAGTTGTCACCGTTTACAAATCTCCTTTGCTACAACAACATCCTTTTATGTAAAATAATTTTCTCTATATAACATCCATAATTTTCGTGTTCCGATATGCCCATACTCTTCATGTAAGTCTTGCAAAATTTCTCTTGCTAAATCTTTAGTAATTAGAAAAACTTCCCTATCTTCCAACTTTTTGTACCAAGTTCCATCAATTTCTATTCCTTTATTTTTCATATTTTGATCTAAATTTGTTTGATTTTCTCTTATTTTTTTAATTGAGTATAATTCTTCTTCTTGTTTTAATCTATTAATTCCGATTTTAAATTTTGTACTTTCACATCCTACTTTTGTCTCTCTGCTTAAAATATCTGCTACTATATTCGTTTTACCTGGTATATGTTTTATTTCGAAGTCATATTCTTGGAGTAGCAATATCCATCTATGCACTCTATTGTTTGCATATCGATTCTTCATCATAGCTGTATGTGCTGAATGGTCGCTTTCTAGAATGAACTTTGCTCCCAACAAGAAAAATCTAGATTTAGTTATACAAAGAACTACACTAGCGATTTCTAGTTCTGTGACTGAATATTTTTTTTCAAAATTTTTGGTTACTCTGGATATGAAACTAATTGGAACTTCAACTCCTTGTTGTACCTGTATCAGAACTCCAGCAAGTCTCTCACCTGATGCATCGGTACGTACGATGAAAAGTTTGTCATATTGTGGATAGTAAATTTCCAATTTCTGAGTAAACATTTTCTTCAATTGTTTAAAAGCCATATCTCTTTCTCTTTTACATTCACATCTAACGTTTTTTTAAGCAATTCTATCAGTGGAATTTCATATTTACTCAAATATGGAATGAGCCTCTTGTAATAATTTAATATTCCCAAAAACCTTCTTAGTGTTCTAATATTCTTTAGTGTTTGAAATTCTAAAATTATCTTGACTTGGCCTGGATCCATTCTAATGCCACTTGTAGTTAAAACATATCCCAAATACTTTACTTCCTGTTGATAAAATTTACATTTCTCTAAATTCAATTTTAAACCAGCTAATTCCAATTCCCTCAATATTATTTCTAAATGTTGTTTATGTATAATTTCATTTTCCGAGTATACTGAAATGTCGTCAATATAGTGGAGAGTGAATCCTTCATATTTATTTAAAATTGAATGCAGTGTCCTAACCAGAGCTGCACAGGAACTTTGAAAACCAAACAAAATTGATAGACTACTCCATCAATCATGAATGCGGTATAAGCTCTACTTTTTATATCTAAAGGAATAAGCCAAAAACTATACTTTAGATCTAATTTTGAGGATACTTTTGCCTTAGTTATCCTGCCAAATATGCCCTCTATACTCATAGGGCTTTCATATTATTTTTTTGTGTAGGTATTAATATTTCTAGCATCCAACCATATCCGTATCTCTCCTTTTTTCTTCCTTACGCATGTAACTGCACTTATGTATGGTGAGTCACATCGTTCAATAATTCCTTCTGCTAGCATTTTGTCCAGTTCTTCATACACCTCATTTTTAATTTTATATGGTATGGGGTATGTTTTCACTTTAAAATTCTTCATTTCACTATTCAACTCTAATGTATGTACATACTCCTTAGCTACACATACTTCTTCATCAAATAAGCGCTAATGCTTTCCAAGTAAAGTTTTAATTTGTTGTTCTTGTTCTGTTGTCCCCAAAATGCTGATATTCTTCCCATTGTAAACCTTCAATTTATCTTAACCAACGAATTTTTTGTCTTTCAATATTTTTCTTATTGCTATTGATAAACGGAATCCTGTACTCTTTACATTCTAGACATTGATTTCATCAGTCCCTAATACTATGTCAAAATTAAGATTCTCTACTATTAACATTTGTGATTTGTATTTGTTAATTCCAATTTGTAATTCAGCAATAAAAGTACTTCTTGTCTCATACAGTTATTTATTGTTCGCTCCCACTAATGATATTTTATTCGTTTTTATCATCATAATATCGTTTCCTTCTAAATTTTCAATAATATTTTTATTTATCAATGTAACCTCAGAACCTGTGTCCAGAAGAATATTACATGAAATATTTTGTATTTTTCCTTCAACAAAGATTAACTTTAGTTCATTGTCAATATTATCCCCATTTTTATCAATAAACTCCCTTGGATGCTCAGATTTAGAAAAATGAATGATATTATGGGCATGGAAGCGATTTAAGCATAATCCCTATGGTCCTGTCCTGTGACAGTTTCCCCAGGCCTACCATCTCCCCTATTTTGATTATCCCTACTATTTCTCCCAGTCTGCCTACTACCTGTATATTGTCTATTACCTCTCCTATTCTCTCCTCGATCTCTACTATTTTGCAAACCTGGACCTTTTCAATATTTATTTCCACTTCTTGGATTATATCCCCCATAGTTATAACCACTGTCCCCATTTCTATTATCTCTTTGATAAAAATTTCTCAAATTCTGCCTATCATCTGTATTTCCATTATAATTTCCCCGATTACCACTATACCTACTAAAGTTCCTAGCATCTCCATTGTTCTCCCTAAAATTTCGATTACCCTGTCTATCATTATCATTATAATGATTTCCCTGATATTGATTTGTCCGATTGTATCAACTCTGATTTGCTACACTCCTCTCTAATCTTTGCAGATAACTTGATAAATGTTCCATCCTGTTGATGTTATGCAGAGCTATGCTCTCTGCCATTTCTTGATTGAAATGCCTAGATATGTATAAGACTATTTCTTCCTCTCTCATTTCCGGTTCTAAATATTGTACTGTGTTGTACAATGTCATAGCGTACATATTCATATTTCTGTTACTACCATTATCAAACTTTCCGAAATATAATCTTTCCCGGAAACTTGCCTGTTGAATTCCTCACCAAAAGTAGTTTAAAAATCTGTTTTCAAAATCCCTGAAATTTTCTATTTTATTTTCTTCGTGACATAACCATAGTAATGGCATCCCACTTAATATACCCCTGATTACTAATTTCATTTCCGCCAGATCACTTATATTTTTAACCCTACTTCTCACAATTGTGATAAATACTTTGGAATGAATATGATTACTATTTCCATCATACCTAATTGCTCCATCCACAAAATCTGCTGAAGGTACTACAACTGCCCTTGAATTCTGTTCTAAAGTTCCTCCTATTCTCCTCATTTGTATCTCTCAGCTTCCTATTAATTTCCTCCATCTCCTTTTTCAAATTGTCCCATATCTCACTCTCTTGCACACATCCCTGTTTGTTTTCCTACTCTAACATCTAAGTCTTTAATTTCCCTGTCAACATTTTCTTTAAAATTCTGCCTCCTCACTTACTTGTCCCTGTAATTTAAGGGAACCCACCTCTTTGGTTAATTTTTCAGTTTGTTTTGTGACTTCTATTTGAATCACATTTGGTATATTTTCCTCAAGACGTTTGCCAATTCTTGAAATTCTTCTACCACATGCTTGTTTATATCTTCCCTGATTTTAATACCATTTTCTTGAATTTCCATCCGCAAATTTTCATTCTGGCACTTCATATCTTGTTTTACCTTTTCAATCTGCTTTCTAAATTGCTCGTTTTCCTCCCTAACTTTCTTAATCTCATACAAACTTTCCATTTTCACCTCATCAATTTTATTTTCCAAGTTATTCATGTTCCCCTTTATATCATTCATATTCTCATTCATTTCTCCCCTCATACTATTCATATCTGCCCTATTTTCTCTCTTGTCTCCTATCCTCTCGATTTTTTTCTGCAATATCTCCCTGATTATCTCTAAGAGATTGTTCTTGACCATCTCCTGACAAATCTACCTGTTTTCCATCCCTTAATGTCATTTTTCTCTCCATCGCATATACTAGTTTTTCTTAATACAATCAAGAAAACATATTTCAATATTATTTATAATTAGATGCAAATTTTTATATCTCGCGCCCCACGTTGCGGTGTCAAAGTAATATATATTTATGATTTTATAATGAATTCTTTTATTTTGTGATTAGGGTAAATGAAATATTCAGTTTTTATTTAATTTATATACAAATGTTGGTTCGGCTAGCTCAAATATATAAAGTCGGGCAAGAGACTCTTTACTCCCTTTGAGTTCTGGATTTTACATACGTTGGTACGCCTAAGTTATGAAAGCTATTTTTCTTTAATTCATTTTTTTCTGATATCAGAATGAAACGACAATGACATACACTCTAATTATATATTTCATAACAACTATGAAATGAAAATACGAAAAGAAGTATATATATCAATACAAACAAAATTTAAATCTAATACGATGAAATAAAAAATTAACTATAACCTAATAAATTTTGAATTAAAATACCTGTATGCTAGAAAATTGAATTTAAATGGTCAAATCAAAATTATTTCAGTTATTTAATTGGTAAACCAAAAAAGTACTCAACACTAACCTTGCACTACCGATGTCTTCTTCTGGAACCAACAATTAACAGTCTACAACCCACAACTCCTCTAATAATGTGTCTACTGCATCTACTCCCTCTGGATACTTGACACAACTCCTCCAAGTAAGCTTTGAAATTATATTTCTTGTTATCTTTCAAAATATCTTATTTTTCCTTTCTAATTCAAATTCTGATTTCATTAGTTTATAAATATTTTTCAATGATACTTTCAGTTTATTTCATTATTCTAATGTTTTTGATTTCTATCTATTTGTATCATTTATCTTTTGTACCTTCAATTAGCTTCTCAATCTGCTCAACTGACTTCTTCAGCTTTATTTAACTTTTTTCTGTTACTTTTCTTGATTTATATGAGGACTTTACTCCTATTTTATTATAATTTTATTTAACTACATCCTCTCTCCGAAATATCATATATCATACTCTCCTTTTTCCAAATCAACAACCAACCTTTTTCCTATCCGTTGCTATGGACAAAACTCATCATCTCACTAGATTTTTTTTAACAGTTTTTGACAAATCAGAGGTTTTCATTCAATTTCATATTTTTCTCAACTATTTGATGATATTTAATGCTTTGTTTATTCCCAAAATAATTTAATTTATCCATTTAAAATTCTACTTCTCCAAAACTATCCCTATTTATAAAAAAAACCTCTCATTGTGTAATACGTTTCCATTGTAAATTAGACAAATCTACAGTCTAATACTTCTCAAAAAAAATATATTTATATATATATATAGGTGGGGATAACGGGGATTTCAGTCCAAAGAATCAACGCCAAGATCTTTTATTTACGAAATGCCGCCAAGCTTTCGTGTCCTTTTGACACTTCTTCAGGGCACTATAATACATATACAGATATAAATATGATTTAAAAATAGAGAAATAAATATAAGTACTTACATGTAAAATATTTTAAGTAAATTCAATATAAATAATCATTAAAAAATTTGTAAATGTAAAAATAAATATAATTATAATATACTTGATGTCATATTTCACATAAGACAAATCGATACATAATTTGTTTGTTCATTACTTAGTTATTTTAATTTGTTTAGGTTACTTTATAATTATTTAATGAAGTTTGAATTTGAGGTTAGATTATAACCTTATAAAATGACTTTGACAGATAATTTGTTTTTGACGTTAATAGAAAAGGAAATAAGGTTAGATTATAACCTGTGAAAATGACTTTGACAAATAATTTCTTATATTTTGACCTTAATAGAAATGAATTTAATTTTTATGAAATAATCATATAAATAATGAAAAATTATCTATTTTGTTCAATATTCAAAAGGTAGCTATAAATATTACTAAGATTTTCAATGTTGATTCTTTGGACTGAAATCCCCGTTATCCCCACCTATATAGCATTTTTCAGTCGTTATTTGAAAAATATATATATATATATATATATTTTGGAAAAAATTTTCTTGGGATTGTAGGTTCCTAGTTAAACAAATCAAATGGTTTTTTTGGCTTTAATTAACATTTTTGTTTTTGTTTACGTTTCGGACATATCGTGTCCTTCATCAGAACATAAGTCTACAAATAGATGACAAAAAATTAACAATTTATACATTACATATGTCTATCCTAAAAATAACTTACCATAAAACAAGAGCTTGGCTTAGTAGCCCTTTATTTTGCGTGAATTACCCATGAATCTCTTTGTTGTTGTTGTTAACATATCACGCGATATTCATACATCTTCTTTGTTATATATATATATATATATATATATATATGTTTATATTGAGCCACATATCTTATATATAAAAGAACATCAGCTGATTGAGAATGTTTTGCTCGGTATTTAAAATGGATTGAAACTATGGTAATAAAGAACACATTGAAAAACCACAATCATAAGTAAAAATTCATATAATTTTATAATATATTGAATCATTCGTTTATAATAATTAAAAAGAGTAACAATAAATATAAAGAAATTACCTTAATAAGTGTCTTCAAATTTGAAAACGCTTAACAAGTATAGAAGAAAACAATAAATCTGCCTAATATGGATATTTGTCACGAAGGAATCAGCTGTTTATCTGAAAATAAACAAGCTTTAGTTATCTAATTTAATATAACTATTAGTTGAACAGTAAGAATAAGAATAATATTCATATTTATTATAAAGATTTAGTCAAGCTAATAAAATATATATATAAAATGACATAAATGTAATTATATGTCGAAATTTGGTATCAACTTAATGAAGGAAATGAATCATAAGATGGTTATAGATATAGGTAAATATTTGGAACTATAAAATGTGTATAGTTCAAATAACGAAATCAAGATATATATGTCAGATAAAAGAATTTATGTTTATAAATGTAAATGTTATTTCAAAGTTATCACAAGTATCAAAACAAGAGATTACACTGTAATATCAAAATATACCCATGAATTTCGCTATTTGTTAAAGACCTATTGTATTGAAATTAGTTTAAATTAAAGAAAAACCAGACTTCTCTAAGTGAAATTCACAATCATATGTATTTTCAAAACTTTCATAAAGTGCTATAAATGTCAATAGAACTCTACAGCTCCAGAAAGAATATCATTGGTGTAATATGACAGGACAAATTTGTTAAATTATGAAGAAACTTTGTTTAAAAACCGTGGGCTGAGAAACAATAGTTTATTTATTTATTAAAAAATTGACGATCGAGGGAAGCGTTAGTAGATTGGGTTTGGCGTTGTAGCAGAGATGATGAGAAGAAAAATTTTAGAACGAATTTCAAGTTAAATCGCAACATATAAGTATAAAAGCTAAAGATTCATCGTATATATAAAACTACGAACACTCACATGTGTGTATATCCAGTTTTTGCCTGAGAATACCTCAGATTCTTCAGAAAATATACAACGTGGACTTCAATAGGCGTATTCCTGTTACCAGACGTGTTAGAATCCAGATTACAGACTTTAGGTCAGTGTTTTTTAAATATTATTGGCCAATAATAATAATAATGACAAACTAATATAGATTTAGTGACTATTCCCATGTGTAAAATAATTCTTGCGTCTATATGATCGATATAACTAGAAGAGAAAAAAAGACTTTATGTAGATTAATCAACAGATAAAATTTCGAGATTATAAAAGAAAGGCTTACATGCATGTTTTTAATTCTGTAAGAAAATAATGGTGGTACTTACTTAATTTCCAATCGTATAAGGGATATGCATTTAAATCAATGGATATAATATTTTCAAATGTATGTATAGTTTGTAACCCATTTTTTCTGAACATTTTAATTATCTGTTTATATAATTTTCACACATAAATTCTTTTATGCTATGTCCATCACCAGCATTATGAGGTAAACGATTTTATTATACATATAATACACATACAACTGGCAAGCGTCTATAAGAAACATTTGGTTTCTCTCGCAAAAATCCGTATTTATTTGAGCATGCGCATAGGATGGTGAATGTTCTCATTTGTGACTTTGGTTTGATAATTTGCCACCTACCGTTATTCACTCTGAGATCTATGAACCTAAAACTTGGTGCATACTGTGCGCTTCTAGGCGTTGCCTCTATTTCTTGCGGAGACGGGGGGGAGGGGGGTCCGTTGTTCACAGAATGTAAAAGGGCGCCAGGCAATCTTGCCTCCCGACAACTACCTACAAAAGTTTTTCCCACCCTAAGACTACCAAATAGGTGGAGAAATAAAAGTCAGATGTCACTTACCCAAGTCTAAGTTTAATGAATTGGCCTAGTATATCAAGCGATCTCACAAGGTTCTACTAATACAACTAGTACATACAGGGGTACCACAAAATTACAATAATTTCCCCCAGGTGTCCTAAATGACTCATAAGTTATAAACACATATTATCATAGGTAAATGGAATTCCCCCTTGATTAAATAATGTACAAAAATTCATACAAATGTATGTATATATATATATATATATATATATATATATATATATATATACAAGTATCCCAAGCCAAAAATATATATCCCGTTCCTCTAAAACCAATGTATCCCTCCCCAGTAGTATTTCAATCCTACTACAATTTGTACAAAGAAAAAGATTGAAAGGCTGTACACACTAGTACCCAATGGTACTTTAAAATCCTATTAATCCCTGGGTTAAGATCCTATATATTCCCTTAGTAAAATCCTTCAATCCCCCCTAAATAAAATCCTAAAAACCCCACTGGTAAAATCCTATGAAACCCCCCTGGTGAAAAACTATAATTCCCCCCGATTGAAATCCTATGTTACAGCCTGGATTGTTCGTTGGGTATAAATATGTACAAACCAGTACCTACATACAAATGAAATTTCTCAAACGAGTACCCGATTAGCCGGTAGAATGAGAAAACTATATACTTAAGTTCCAAATACAATATAGGGTTAAATCAATACAATATACCATACGTATCTATGGCACAAAATAACGTTTATGCAATTAAATGTGAAATTTTGAAAGTAAATATTAGAAATACAGTATAGCGCAATATCATATGAGCTCATACGCTCACTACCACCAACTCAAATAACTCAGAATGTTAAAATTGAATAGCCACAGTAATGTTTACAACTTTAACAACAGTGGGTGTAGTTATCACCAATCCACAATGTGAGTATAAATGGTAAAACAGGTTGATTTGAATAGTGTATGTTGATCAGAGTATTTGTAATACTTGATCAACACAAGTATCGTAATCTGCGTACCACAAGTGGCTTACGGTAATAAAAAAGTTATCTACAACCTACGCTGACGGATATAAACAAGTGTTATGCGCAAAAAGGTATTTTACATAAACCAAAGTTTAAAACTTGAAATCCACTGTGTCTTTATGGTTGCTAGTAGTGGCAACCAACTACTGCTTCTATAGAATGCTATTAGATCCAATATTGTACTCTTCAGTAACAATCCAAATTTTCCCCCATGCAAGTTTGTTGTTCTGACTCAACGTTGTCCCATAAAATGAAATCCATAATCAAATCCAGAATAGTAAAGATTTGACGAACAGAAAAGAAGGGAAGAAAAGAAAACAGAACCCTAGAATGAGAAATATATTAATACTCTATACATTTTCTTTCAGTCTCAATGGTCAAAACGAAATATCAATCTAAACTTTACCCCCTAACCGATTAACTCTCTCTAGCAGTCATATATCCGATATGAGTAATCTCTATTACTGATCTCTAAACTGAACTATCTACTAATCTCATAAGAGCAAGACTTCTATCAATCATAAAGGTTAATCAACTAATATTGATATAACTTAATTTTGCTGACAAAAGTTAACTAGAAAGTTCTATATTTCATGTTTGACCAACAAAAAATTATAATACTAATCGAGCTTAACATAATAACTATAATCTTTTTACATTTGACAAAAAACAAGATACGAGCTCATATGTAGCCAATACCTATGAACTAAGTACCTAAACTATAAAACCAGTTGACCTCCAATCAACAAAAAAATACATTATCCAAAGATGAAACGCTTTAAAATTACTAGAATATTCATCTATATATAAAAAAACTGTAATATTTCTTACCAAATGGCCAGTTTGAGTTCCGAATATATTGGGCTGAAGGTGTTATTACCCTAGGTACTGTGATAAAGGCCTACTGAAACAATATACCCTCTTCAAGATTGGTTTTCATGTACAATGTACAGCTATAAAGAAAAATCAATTCATCAGACAATGGACAAAACCTCTATGATATAATTGAGAACAATCTAGTTAATGAAACTGTAGAAACATTCTTATACTTACAATTAACTGGAACGACAGCATAAAAAAAACCACCTGTCGGTTGAATTATCTGATCCCAAAGGTCTATACTCTCCAAACAACTCTAGAAATATCTAACGATACCCGGGAAATGTGTATCACCAATCGGTCATCCCATAATATAAGTTGAAATATTCAATTATTTAATCCAACAATGGTGACATGAATTCAACCACCTTCACCCCGATATACCCAACGAACAATGAATGTCCAGTATATTCACAGGCAAAATCAAAAACTCTCGAGTCAAACCAGCCAGACAATCAGAATGCTCTCGAGGTGTCAA
Organism: Galeruca laticollis; assembly: GCA_963921935.1. Taxonomy (NCBI): domain Eukaryota; kingdom Metazoa; phylum Arthropoda; class Insecta; order Coleoptera; family Chrysomelidae; genus Galeruca; species Galeruca laticollis. The sequence goes on along the minus strand of OY998182.1, from coordinate 18,780,171 downwards.
AGCTTCCAATAACCAATAAGAGCTGAGATATCCAACAAGTATATATCACAGAATAATATATGCATAGACACATCACGGAGAATCGCGTTACAAAGATATGTATCAGGGGTAGTGCGTTCGGAGTAACACCACGGGGACATGCTCCACAAAAATAAAATAAATACTTGACGTATAATTAATTAGGAAAGGTAATAATGTTTATGGCTGTACAATATTATAAATTATTCCCAATATAGATGCCACTGGATTTCCTAATATACATGGTAGGTCAAAATGATGTTAAATTGCATGACGAATTATATTTTCAAGTTCCTGTAACTTAATTTGCACAACCACAAAATTGAAACGTATAAAATTTCATAGGCGTATCTGTTATAGAACAGCCCCAATGCATTGAGATCACGCACAGAGTGGCTTCCTATTATTTGGCAACACTGAGACCTTGATCGATTATTGGTAGGTAGATTTGAATTTCTTCAAGAATCGGTGTGTCCTGTATATTGTATATAGATCGCGTACAAAGTGACTTCCAGTAATTTTAAATATGTATCTATTTTTCTTTTGAGAGAGGAGAATGAAACATATTTTCTAGTAATAGGGATGTTGATGGTTGGTACAAATCCATGTGAAGCTATATGTTACACATAAAAGATAGTTTTTAGAAACATAAAATAACACTCTTAAAAACTTATTATTCGTTTTAAATTGAACTTATTTCTCATAACCCAGTTATGAATATAAACTATTTTTCTTGATAATTTGTTGGAACAACAATAATATTTTACGATTTTGATCACAATGGAGACCGGATCCATCAAAAGAAATAGCTGTAACTTACCGAAGATTGATTCTATAATGATGCGTACATTGACATACTTTATTACAAATGAGGGAGACACATTACTCATTTTATATATTCTTGTATCATGTTTAGAGCTACTTAACATCTATATCAACGAAATAAAACTTGAAATCAGATCTGTAAACAAACAAACTACCTATAAATAATTGACTTTTTATTTTTACCACAACCAAAAATATCTAAAATGATTTTCAATTTTTATTTGTAGTATATCAGAGATTATAACTTACATTAATGTTAATGAAAAGACTATCCCTCTCATATATATTATGCAAGGAAATAGCAGTAAGTAAAACGCAAAATACGTACTACAGCATATATTATTACAAGTTACAGAGGCAACTAGTTTCGGCACACTGAGCTATCATCAGGGCTTAAATGTATATATCATTCACATGAAAAGTATCATAAATGGAAAGCTGCCACATGCCCGTGGCATCCAGCAGAATCCAAGATGTGTCAGTAGGTAATATGGAAAATATATTGTAGGAAAATTTTATTAAAATCAGGAAAATTTACATAATTATGCAAACGTCAAACAAAATTAAAATTAGATAACGTTAAGGGAAGCAATTAAAATTAAATTAATATATAATTAAAAGAAAAATAAATAAAATATGGACTTCGTCTTACGGCAGAAACCGTCTGAAGCAAGAAGTCCAGTAATTGAATAGTCGTATTAGGAAAATGGGCAATAGGGAGGACCGAATGCGGACTAACGAAAAACAACTTTAGCGTTCTGTTACTCCGCATGATGGTAATTATATACTCAGAATTCATATTTTAATACTCATAATTCACACCATCTGTATATTCATGGTCGTAGTAAAAATAGAGTGCATAACTCGATAGAAATTGTATTTCCTGCACTCGTCCGGAATATGTCACTTTCCACACTTCTTATACAATGCTATTCAAATTCGAGTGTATGCATTGGGATCATGGTAACGGTAAGAGATACAGGGATAGTTAAATGAGGGCAAAGTTGTGTATTTCAGAGGTCATTTATTTGATTCAAGACAGTCTAGCTTCTTTAGTTTTGGAGTTATACCGGAAAAATTGAAAATTTAAAAATTCTTCTTTTGCCTACATTTTTTAATTTAGCGAGGATTTTCCAAAGCTTTGCCATAACAACTTTTTGTATATTGAACTATGACCAGAACAATTTTAACCTCTTTTAATATTCCATAACAGCTGTAATTGAGAAATATCAGTGAGTAAGAAGTGAATCAATGCCAAGTTGATCATACAACAAGATCTTGTTTAATTATTGTAGATTTGAAATTTTACCGGTAATAGTTCAATATTTCCAAAACAGTATGTAGTTCACATGTAAATACTACGCCGATATGAAACATGACTCTTGGCATTTGAATCAATTCAATTAAAAATATAGATTCGTATTTGAAAATAAAAACTTAAGGGTGGCACAATTTCAACGATACTTTGTATATAATTTTTTCTCACATAGAACATGCTGCAAAAATTTTTGGTTCGAATACAAAAGCATTTCAACCTGTAACCTACAGAATAATCCACGTTATACATCCAAAGAAATTATTTTCTACTTTCTGGCGCATTTGAATAAATGTTTGTCATTAAAAAGTTTTTTGTATGGTTTTGTTTTATGCTTTTAGTTGTTTTGTTAGTCTATACATTTCTGATACAGCTTCATTATTATAAGGTAATTTTTCCATGAGTTCTGAGCTATTATGATTAACTGGTTTGCCATCGTGGAGCCATGATATTGAACTTCGACAATCTCCGGCTAAATTCCTAACCTCAACCGACAATTGGACAAAAATCACAAATCTCGTCGGACATTTTGGAGCCGCCATGTTGAATTTATGAATTTTGACATAAAGATTAATAATTTAAGGTGTTCAAACATCTGAAAATAATTCAGGGTTCAAATGGAAATTCAATGTAGTTTTTTTTTTCAAAAAGAATAACCTAAATATTTTCCAATATTTGGATTCTTGAAAACTTGATACATGTATCATAGTTTATACTCTACCTTTAGCTATGAGGGTTCCAAGACATGTCAAATGAGTCGCCCCTTTTATCAGTTTGAAATAAAATAAACTAATATACCAGAAATCCTAAATATATTGCATTGTAATTTCGGCGGCATTGTATGTTCCAGTACTAAAATCATTCCTTCCGATTCTAATGCTGTAACATTTGATATTGAGACGCTGATTTTGAAAATAACTTAAGTCCCATATTCAGGAAATTTCAACGTTATAAATTATTCTCATGCAGCCATTAATTGTCATCATCATGAAAATCGGAACTTTAGACCCAGAACAATCTGGAAGATTTTGAATATGGGGTTTAATAGTTGGCTTCCATTTGAAATAAATATTTGACGTCATCAACATCTGACTGTCAGATTTAACACCACCTCTTGTAGAATCGGGAGGAATGTTATTGTTCTTATCATACCTACATACGTATGAAATTACATTGAAAAATAATATCGGACTTCTCGCACACACTTTCACTTTTTGTTAGAAAGGATAAAATGTACGACTCAAACATCGTCAAAGATAAGTCAAGGATATGATAAATGTTTAACATACTTTTTCTTAGAATCCAAATTTGAAGAACATTTAGGGAGCTCCTATCGTAATGACGAAGTTTGTTAAGTTTCCGATTGAACCGGAAATGACAGTCAGATGTTTAAATACCTGAAATGTTCATCCAATGTACCTATACAAATCACTCAAATTTCAAACCGACCGCCCACTTAATAAGAGAATAGCGGGCTGGCTAGTAATTTCGTTGGCAAACTATACATAAATAGAAAACATGTTTAATTGGAATATGTACTGTGTTTATTTTTTGTACGAACATTTGTATAAGTTTCATAAAATATTTTTTATGTCTATTCCATCTAAAACGCACAATAGAAAGAGCTTTAATGATGATACTGATCTGAAAACTTGTACTCAGTCATGATGGATTCCTCACTACTTCATCATCTCTTTAGATTCCTTATTCTTTTGATATGATCTTCATTAGCATTACACCCAAATCTAGCAATTCAAGTGAATTCTAGGCTTTTTTTAAAATTTCGTGTTCACACTTTTCTTTTTGAAATTCTGTTTCAAATTTTTCTTCAAAATTCAGAGCCTAACTTTTCACGGGTTTCGAATTATTCAAAAGTATGAAAAAAAACCTCCATCAAACTCACACGGCTCAATGGAGCATATAAAAGAAAGTTGATTTCAATCGCCCTATTTTGAGCGCTAGTTCACTCTGTAGGATTAATTTTATATTGGTCTGGGCCACCCTGTATACAGATATCACACCAGTAGAACCATTAGCACACGTTCAAGTTTTGCATTTATCAGACTCCCTATATATTGGGACATAGCTTTCATTTTTGCTCTGCACTAATAGGAACCGGTGGTGTAATAATGAACAGACCAAACCGCTATGGTGTTGAGAAAAAAACTCTAGTGTATACATAGCTTCTATTGCCCTCTTCAACTTCTATTCAAGACATTTTTTGCATTAGATCAAATATTGATGCAGTTTTAGGCCATACAGTTATCACTGATACATCCTGTATATGCCAGAGAGAGTATCAACGTCTCCGAAGTTTTTGTGAAATTCAATAATCTAGGTCAACTACTAACAATCCACCTAAGTAGATAGAGCAAAGACAGTTCTGGGCCACTAGTTCAAAAATCTCCGCTTGGTGGCGCTGAGAGTGGCGGCGCGCGCGTTTTTAATTTTAGGCCGCCATTTTTAGTCCTGTTTTAAAAATCTGAAAAAAAACTTCAGTGAGATTCGATCGCACAACCTTCGCGTCTATAGCAAGGCATTCAACACATGCCGCCATAAGCTCTCATATATATTATTAGCGAAGAAATGTATTGCTGCTGCGCGCACGCTTCTTGCTGTAAAATGTGACGTAGTCGAGAAAGATCCGTTAGGATGATAAGGCGGGGCTGGTGCACGCTTCTTGCTGTAAAATGTGACGTAGTCGAGAAAGATCCGTTAGGATGATAAGGCGGCGCGCTACCGGGGAGCTTAAAAGTAACTTATGTTGAAATATTACTAAGAATTTCGTACCGGGTGGCTTGAAAGTAACAAACTATGCGTGACACGTAGCAGTTGAATCTTTGGGAGGTTTTTTTTAACAGCAGTATGCTATGGATTATTTACAACGCTTCGGATACGCAAATGAAAATGATTTGACTAAACTTGAGGATTATTTGTTGAGTTTTCAAGAAAAATATAATATTCCTGCAACGGTGGTGAACGTTACGTACAACGTCAAACGTCACGTCAAACGTCACGTGTAGCGTCGCGTGCTACGTCAAACGCAACGTGTCACGTCAAATGTCACGTGGTGAACGTTACGTACAACGCCAAACGTCACGTCAAACGTCACGTGTAGCGTCGCGTGCTACGTCAAACGCAACGTGTCACGTCAAATGTCACGTGGTGAACGTTACGTACAACGTCAAACGTCACGTCAAACGTCACGTGTAGCGTCACGTCGCTACGTCAAACGCAACGTGTTACGTCAAATGTCACGTGGTGAACGTTACGTACAACGCCAAACGTCACGTCAAACGTTACGTGTAGCGTCACGTCGCTACGTCAAACGCAACGTGTTACGTCAAATGTCACGTGGTGAACGTTACGTACAACGCCAAACGTCACGTGTCACGTCAAACGTCACGTATGGAAAATGGATTTGAATTCGAAACTTATTCCCTCAGAACCAGAAATGCTCGATGATTATCTACCCGAAGAAGTGGGCTCCATAATTCAGATTTTTCAAAGTTCTTCCGGTAATTTAATAGCAGTCAATAAAGATGTTCGTAAATACTATATAGCAGATTTCCCAGGTTTGCGAATACTTGAGCAAGGTAATTTACTTATACCAAAAAATTCTCAAATAAACACAATGTTTCAAAGCAACCACGGAAAAATTTATGTATTTTATAATAACAATAATTATATTGAATATGATAAGAACTTAAAAAATGTCTTAAATAGAGGACAAATTAAAGATATTTTCCCTGGACTACCCGCAGATGTTACAGGAGCATTCCAGTACATTGACGGACACATGTACTTTTTCAAAAACACCACATACTACAAATATAATGAGTTTACCAAAAAACTTGTTGCAGCCGGACCCTTCAATTGGAACCTATTTGATATCCCATGTCCTAATGGAGACCTTTTAAATCATCTCAAGACTTTATTAACAAAAATAATTTCTTTTTATCAATAATATTTTTAAAATAAACTTTTGCAAATAATTAAATTGTTTTTCTGAAATTCTGTAATCACAACAGGAAATGATAAATATGAAAATAAAATCAACTCACCACAGAAATTTTGTAAAATTGATATGACTCAACCCACAATTAGAAAAAATCAACATAACAACAGGAAATGCGATATATCAAACGCATACAAAGATAATAGTTTATCACAATTTCACGAAAGTGATATGGAATCCTTGAAAAAAGGTATAAATACATTTTTTGGTATTACGACAACGATAGTTCCATATTGACAATGTTTTCATACAATTTATTAAATATTTCGCTACCGACGATAGGATTCGAACCATCGATCACACATTCTCATGCGTTAATAGTCTTTTAGCATGCTAGCAAGACCACCAAGTTATTATCATATCAGAGTATATTGTGAAAGCGAATTTAGAATTTATCAAAATATTACATTTATTTTTAATTCAGATTGTATCACAACAACAACAAATATTCAACTGTTAGACGTTATCTGCATCGTTTTTAGATTATTATCGTATACGGGATGTATAAAGACGCCATAAGGGCACAAGCATCTCTGATTAGTCAGTTTGGAGTCAAATAAACACCATTATGATGAAGTCAATGACCAGAGGGTTTACAAGAATCATACCTGAAGACAGTGACCAGAGGGTGTCGTTGATCAATGGTAAAGAAGAAGAGATAAGCGATAAGTTTTACAATAATATACCGATATACGATGTGTTGTCATAAATATGTTACTACGATGATCAGTATACAAGATGTCTACGATACCAAAAGGACACAAACATCTCTGATTAGTCAGTTTGGAGTCGAATAAACACCATTGTAATGAAGTCAATGACCAGAGGGTTTACAAGAATCATACCTGAAGACAATGACCAGAGGGTGCCGTTGATCAATGGGAAAGAAGAAGAGATAAGCGATAAGTTTTTCAATAATATACCGATATACGAGGTGTTGTCATAAATATGTTACTACGATGATCAGTATACAAGATGTCTACGATACCAAAAGGGCACAAGCACCTCTGATTAGTCAGTTTGGGGTCAAATAAACACCATTATGATGAAGTCAATGACCACAGAGGGTTTACAAGAATCATACCTGAAGACAATGACCACAGAGGGTGTCGTTAATTGATGGGAAAGAAGAAGAGATAAGCGATAAGTTTTACAATAATATACCGATATACAGGGTGTTGTCATAAATATGTTACTATGATGATCGGTATACAAAACGTCAACAATGCCATAAGGGCACAAGCATCTCTGATTGGTCAGATTGGAGACAAATAAACATCATTGTGATGAAGACAATGACCACAGAGGGTTTACAAGAATCATACCTGAAGACAATGACCAGAGGGTGTCGTTGATTGATGGGAAAGAAGAAGAGATGAAGAGATAAGCGATAAGTTTTGCAAATATACAAGGAGTATCAAAAGAGTCATCTGAAGAAGTGATCGACAATGACCAGAGGGTGCCGTTAACCATCGCCGTATGTGTCGTATGACAAATATGTCTTATGTCGAATGGACCTTCCGTCGTATGCCCCATCTGTTCTGTGATATCATGTAAATGGTGTGACGTAAGCAACGTTACCATTAGGACGCTAGCATATCTCTGATTGGTCAGATTGAAGTCGAATAAACGACCCCATGATTGTTAGACTATTATCGTATACATGATGTACAAAGACGCCATAAGGGCACTAGCATCTCTCTGATTGGTCGGATCGAAGTTGAATAAACACCATTGTGAAGAAGAGATAAACCACTACGTTCGATATACGGGGTGTTTGTCATAAAATTCGTTATTTCTTTCCCGTTATCAATTATTGTGGTTTTTTTTTTATACGAGACGTCTGACGTTTGACACGTGACGTATGACAAGTAACGTGTGACACGTGACGTATGACGTCTAACACGCGACGTTAAACACGTGACGGTTGACGTTACAAACGACGTTTGACACGTTACACGCGACGTTAGACGTGCCGTTAGACACGTGACGTATGACGTTTAACATGACACACGACGTTTGACATTACGGGAAAAATCTAAAGCTACGTTTCGATGATCATCATCACATCTAAACACGAGACGTTTGATACGTGACGTATGACGTTCAACACGTGACGTTGAACACGTGACGTTTGACGTATGACGTTTGACACGTTTCACGCGACGTTACGTGACGTATGACGTTCAACACGCGACGTTAAACACGTGACGTTTGACGTGTGACGTTTGACACGTTACACGCGACGTTAGACGTGGCGTTAGACACGTGACATTTGACGTTAAACGTGACGAGGTCTCTATAATATTAGTATTTGTTAAACTCTCATGTAAAATACTGGTTGAGAATATACAGGATGTCTTAATAAAAATGCGAATCATTCCATAAACAATTTATTATTTAGACATTACAATGGTAATACAGTATTCAAAAACCAATGCCGGAGACGCTCTACATTTCTTTGGGCACAAGAGTATAGACCAGTAGCGTGACAAGGATTTGGATCTCGTTCAAAGTTTCCTGTAGCACATGGTGTTCCATCAAACTTGCAAACATCAATAATGTGGGGAAACACACCAAAAATGTGACATTTCTTTAGTAGAAATTCTGCTTTCTGATGTCCGCGTACGTATATAAAATCGGCAGCATACAATAGCTTAGTTGCCAATATATCATTTAATTTGGAGTACTCAATGTCACCTGAAGAGTATCGAATACCATGCACATTCTTCTCCAAGTATGACACCGTCTTCTTATCCTGGTCGCTTAACGTAGAAATTGATTGGCATGGTAGGAATATGTAGTGACTTTGCTTAAAACCAACTTCAATGGTGAGTTCTTTGACAACAAAGAATCCATCTATAACGAAACCTTGAATGTCTACGAGTGCAACTCTCATGATGACGTCTGCTCGAATACTGACGTACTGCACTTCAATTTAGAGTCTTGACTATTTCTGTGAGGGGGAAATACTCCATTACGCAGTCGTGTATTATAACACAATATACTTTGGTGTTTTCGGGAAAACCAATGTTTGCTTCAATGTCAAGTTTTACATCGACTGTGGACGATTTCATACTTTCTTCTTGTTTCGAGCAATCGATAACAAACAATGCACGCTTCTTGAAAGAGGGATAATCCAACAGAGGGCGCTTCTGTGCCGAATTCGTATAGCTAGGATAAAATTCTGTATAGTTGAAATAGGCCTCATTGTAATCATTTTTAGTGAAATCCAACTGCATTCTTTCATTGGGATAATATTCCCCATTTAGCGATAGTCTGATACTTTGAATGTCGGCGTTGTCGAATAAAGTGGGGTCGGCTGTGCTGTTGTCACGTTTGTTGGTTTGAAAGAAAACAATAACATAACGAGGTCGTTCGACTGAAGTTGTAGTTTTAACAGCCCAAACTTCACGTCTAGCATTTCTGGTAATTGCAGGCAGTTCGTGTATCTCCCACTTTCTAAATGGAATAACTATAGGCTGATCCTTTTGAATGGCCTTCATAAGTTCCAACTTAATATCATCATTAGGATAGATATGCCTGATTTTCAATTCGATGCTGGTAATGTTGATGTTAACGGTTGTAGTGGAAAGTGTACCAGAAACGTTTTTTTCTGTGATAAGCACACAATCGTTATCGTTTCGAGCTCGAACCAAACGTATTGTTTGTCGTCCACACGTAATCATAGGATAGTCGTTGAGAATGTTGAAAATATGCTTTAGAGGAATTTGAAGGTTAAATGATTTGTCGCTGGTATTCAGGATGGGGTCTTTGGGATAATTCCACCCAGCTATAGCCATATGATTGGAATCTTCTTGATTGTAGCATGTCATGGCACGTACAGCGCTAACGATTCCAGGATCCCGAACAGTTTCCATCTCTCTTGCACTTTCACTATATGTACACGAATCGAAAAGGAAAGCACCAACATTATTTGCCAGCTTCACATCACCCCCTCCATGCACAGTGAGTGATCCTTTAATACACAACAAAGTTTCATTCATTGCAAAAAAGGAATCAACTTGATTGATGCTGAATTCCACAATGTCGCTGCAACTGAACGATTTGATGAACGGAGCATATGTTCTGTACTCAGCTTTGCGAATCGATTCATCGAAACTAGGCTTGCGATAGATATCAAACATTGAAGGCATATCGTTCATACGAGAACGTTTTACATACTCGGTCGTCATTGTCGTTGTTTTTTCAACAAAAAACCCAAAGACTGCAAATACAATGTATTAGCAAATGTGAGCCGCTTCTGATGCTGCTTTGAAGAATGCCGCGTAACTAATGGCGTTGAATGTGCAGCAGAACGTCTTATATGATTAATTATCAATCCCATCTGTTGCTTCTCGCTCTAAGCTCCAACACCAAAGTGCTCTTTTCACCACGAAAGTTTATAGGATGACCGTCTTGGTCCACAGCCAACACTGTAATGTTGGTTATTTCACGTTGTGGTATAACAGGTAAATAAAGTAAATTATGTGGTGTTTCGTCAATGGCGTACCCAGGATCCACTTTTATGATAAATTCGTAAATAGTATGAGCAGGTCTGTCTGCGTCGAAGGCTCCCGTGGTAATGTTACATTCGAAACGTATGCTAGATACTTTTATAATTTTGACGGGTAGATCTGAAGAGTGCCATCGTTTGGGTTCGAGTATCTCTGTTGAAAATCCTAGTATCTTTCCTAGACTGTTGGGTTGTTCAAACGAAATTCTATATTTACTGAAAATCATGCACTGTAACGTATTATTGTTGGGTTTTAGTGCAAATATAGTTCCCGGTCTAAGTGAATTGCTGCCACTCAACTTCTCGAGTATATACGTTTCAATATCGGCGATTTCGTAACATCCTGTAGGTAAATCGAAACTTTGTAGCTTGTTGTTGTCATCATAGTAGTAAAACTTGCAATCTTCAATGTTTGGTATGCTATGGTATGAGTGGAATGAACGCAGCGCTAATTCGTAGTCTTTCTCCGGATGGAGTACAATAGGTGTAGGCGGTTGGAAGGTAAATACGTGATTTGAACTGTTTACTCTCAACAACTGCGACATGATGACTGATGTAAGTCGACGTATGAAGGCAGTTTAAATAATACATAGAATACTTTACAAGATTTATTTGACACACAAAATACATTTCAAGGTTTACTTAATGCACGTTGACAAAGAAAACAAGATGCTTGAGAACTTGCAGGACCGTCCCAATGCGTCGTCCAATCGGAGCGGTTGTAGTGAACGAAGCACGGCAGACGAATTTGTAGTTCATAACTTGTTTTGTAATCATTAGGAAGTTTATGCCATATATCTAGCAATTCAGACGGACTAACACATTCTATCAGGTATCGAATGGGAACGTCTTTTAGTTCTTCAGCAGTAAAACTTCTCAGAGGTTTTTGGTGTTGCGTTAATAATTTAATGTTCTCCATTGTTCCAAGGATGTTGAAGTAGAAATTTCAAACACAAATGTCCACAATTGAACTGATTGTAGTTTTGTAACTGATTGTTGTTATAAAAAATTTCAACTTTCCTTCCTCCCAGATACTTTACAAGTTCTTTGGGTGGCTTCAAATTACCAAATGAATCGAAATAATCAATGACATTATTTTTCTTTATATATGCTACCCAATGTGTTCCACTGTTTTTGGACGAGTCCAAGCTAACCACTGCACACTCTTGTTGTCGAGGACCGGATTTAGGTAGAGTGTCTCGCATGAAAACGCCTCGAAAATGTTTAATATTATATAATTTTGCATAATGTGCAATATCGGTGTCGTACAGTGGACGATTCGGTAGCTTCATCGCGAGTTTTTTGGCTTTTTCAAATACAATCCAAATCCTCGACCTCCAGCATACTTTTTCAGATATAGGCCATTTCCAACATGTTCCATAGCCTTATTATGACGTATGTCTTCTTCCAATTTCTTTCGAGCATTATTAGCATCAATAACAGTCTTTGCAACTCCTGCAGCTCCACCCGATAACGCTCCAAGAGCTGAAAGTCCAGCAAATAAAGGTATAAGAGGAAGAAAACCTCCAGATTTAGGTACAGGTATTACGCGAGGTACGTTAACTTGCTTCGATCCACCAAATTCGTGAATAAGTGCTTTAGCTGCTCTTAGGGCGTACATAGCAGTCTGTTTTAGAGATGATCCTTTTTTCATGGATTTCCCCACTTTCGCAACAAAATTTCGATGGAAGGAACGTCGTTTGTTTGATCCCATCCCCAACTTTCGTTTAACCTTCATGCCGCCTGTAACAAGTAATGCAGCACTCTTTTCTCCCAGAGTAGCGTCTTTTGCTTTGACTCGATCCCAAGCTTTATCTTCCAACACTTTGTCGGCTTTGTGACGTTCTTCAAGAGACTTGTTTTGCGAATATGCAATATCGTGCTGTTTACAAGCGTTGTCTAAAGGATTAATACCAACGTCACCACGTGCCAGACGTTTTTGTAACTTTGTTCCTGCTGTAAATGGAGAGAGAGTATAAGTATTTAACAGTTATAGCCACGTGATCACTTACGTCCACAATAATTGTAGGCGGGTAAATGAAGTTCAATTGGTAATTTATTGATTAGAGAATTTAAAAGACCTTCTCCCTCAAACACCAACATTAAGACTGATCTGAGACGATGTGATGATAGCCATATATATTGAAAACACTTTAATTGCACTCACCACAAAATGAGGATCGTTCAACAAGAACAGACGCTACCCATTGAAAATCTAGACTTTACATCTAAACCAAGTGTTGGTAAACATGGAAAACTACTACCAAATTCATTTCGGGCCATCATCTGCGGTCCTAGTGGGTGTGGTAAAACAAACGTCATGTTATCACTTTCATTCAATCCAAATGGCGCTAAATTCAAAAATGTTTACGTCTATTCCAAGTCATTGTTTCAGCCGAAATATCAATTGCTGCAGGAAGTACTAGGAGAAGTTAAAGGTGTCGGTTACTTTCCATTTAAAGACAATGAGGAAATTGTTAGTCCAAACGAAGCGAGATCCAACTCGATATTCATATTCGATGATGTCGCCTGCGATGGTCAACAGAAAATTCGGGAATATTATTCAATGTGTAGGCACAGAGACATTGATGCGGCCTACCTATGTCAAACATACTCAAAAATACCGAAACAACTCATACGAGACAATTGTAATATGATTGTGTTATTCAAGCAGGATGAAATTAACCTAAAGCATATATTTGATGAGCACGTGTCACCAGATATGACATTTGAAGAATTTAAAAAGATTTGCTCAGACTGTTGGTCGACCGACAAATATGGAACGTTGGTAATTGTAAAGGATTTTGCTTTAAATAGCGGTAGGTATCGTATTGGCTTCGATAAATATATAAAGGTGTAAGTCAAGTGTACATGCTACTAGTCTGCATCATCATGTCCGACGATAAGGTTGCAATTTCTTTGCGTAAGAAGAAAGTTAATGAATTGGCGAGATCAATTCGCAAGAAATATTTAGCGTTAAAATTGGGCAAATCAGAGCGCGATGAGTCTCTTAATAAACTATTTAAACCGATATCTACACCGCTAAAGGAAATTGTAGAGTCCTCAAAGACATTGCAGAAAACCATTTCAAATTTGAATCCAATTAAAAAGGAGGAGGAGGTAAAAAAAGAAGAAGAAAAACTAGATGATGTGTTTGTAGCACCGTCTTTTCTGGAATCGGAATCTGTAGCTGAAACAGATGAGGCGGGAGATATTATACGCCCTGAATCTCCAGAGGAGATGCGTCCTGACGTTTCGCATGAAGCTTTTCAAGAATATATGGAACAATACCCCGCCATCAGTTTAAAATACATTGAGGATTATTTTCAAAAAGATGATAAAATTGACAAAAATTACGGTCCTATCTATGATGATATGTTTGGGTGGATGTTGGGTAAACGTCGAATTGCCTTTGATAAAACAAACGGTAATATAAACGTGCTACAGGATGGTAACAAAGAGGCGGGATACTTGCCTGGAACTCGAGGATTGTACGAGCTGTTATTCCACAACGATCCGCAATATGAAGAGGAAGATTTAAAACATTACAAAATTCTCTCAATCGCCTTGAAGGTTCAAGTACTGACAAATACAAATATATAATTAAACCATTATTTAAAATACCGCGATCAGACTCGGTACCGAGTAGATCACAAAATATGTCTCCAACTCAACGATCTGGCTCCATGTCAACTAGAACTCGCCTGAAATCAATTCCACTTAATAAGGGAAGAGGACTTGGCTTAACGTACAACGAAAAACCTATGGAATATATTTATTGGGATGATCCAAATGAATTGGTGGAACGTTTGAAATTATTGATTGCTTCAAAAGAGGCAGGTAATACGTCCAACGACAACGAAATAGTTGCCATCATAAATGAGCTAAAAGAAGCCAATATAATTGAATAACCAAAAAAAGTCTACTCATTTCAATCATGCCTGTCGATAAGTTCGGACACCGACGTCGTCATGCTAATGAACGGATTACACCTTATATGCCGAAAGTAGCACACACTCCGGACGGTAATATTGATGCTGAAAATGTGAGAATCTGTAATGTTGAGACGCCGACTACAAGTAGCGATGCTGTCAATAAACTTTATGTCGATGAGCAAATGCAAGTGTATCATAATGAACTTGGAGTACTTCAAAACAAAATCAACGACATTAATTCATTTATTTCGAGAAATCCGCCAGTCGCAGCTCGAGATATGGCAACTAAAAAGTACGTCGATGATGTGATTGTTGTGACCAAAGATAATATGAGACAAGAATTCAAATCTTTTGTTCAAGGTTTTGGGGAAATATTTTTAAAAGATATACAACAACAATTCCAAGGAAAAATCGATAAGCATGAAGTATCCATAAACGAATTACGAACAAATTACTTGAAGAAAGGTATCAAATAGTATCGAAAAGATATCATCAGTTGAGAACGTGTATGCGCTTACGAAGCATGTCGTCCAAAATACAGCTTGTTAACGAACTCCACAAACCGATGCGTAAAAATTATCCGCGCAGACGTACAATTGTCAAAGGTATAGATGATTTATGGCAAATGGATTTGGCCGAAATGCGACCTTACGCTCATCAAAATGAAAACCATAAAATGATTCTAGTCGTTATCGATTGTTTTCCAAAGTTTTTGTGGACACGACCATTAAAGACAAAGACTGGCGAGGAGCTTACTCGTGCATTCTCGGACATTCTCGCACACGCAGATCGAACGCCCAAAAATCTTCAATCGGACCAAGGAACGGAATTTTACAACAACAAGTTTCAACAATTAATGAAAAAACATGGAATTAATCACTATAGCGTATTTAGTACAAAAAAAGCTGCAATGGCCGAACGAGTAATACGATCATTGAAATCAAAACTATATAAACATTTCAGTTTAAATGGCACCTACAAATGGATAGATATTCTACCAGAAATTACAAACGAATACAATAATACAAAGCATTCAACTACCAAGTATAAGCCCTCCCAAGTCAATAAATCCAACGAAGAAGCTATTTTAAACCAAACCTATAAACATCTAAAGATTGCAGGACCACGAAAATTCAAAGTCGGTGATATTGTTCGTATAAGCAAGTCGAAACATGTCTTTGAAAAAGGATACACACCCAATTGGACGACAGAACTATTCAAAATCATTAAAGTGAAAATAACCAATCCTGCCACCTATTTGCTTGAGGACATGTATGGAGTACCAATCAGTGGAGGGTTTTATGAGGAAGAGCTGCAGAAAACGTCAAATCCAGACATTTACTTGGTGGAAAAGGTACTTAGAAGAAAAGGCAACAAAATGTATGTTAAATGGCTTGGATTAGACGGAAAGTATAATAGTTGGATTGGAAAAACAGATGTTGTTGTTGTGTAACCACTTTTCATTTCAAGTTATGAGAACTGTGGTTTTGTAGCGAAGAGAATTAACCGCAAAGATAGATAGGAGTTGATATAAATTGGAGTGAGCTGTAGGTTAGATTGTTAGTCGTCAATATGAGTTCTCAAGATAGCGGTTTTAGTAGCTGTGCTACAGAAAATTATAATTATAGTGCTGAATTAGATCGTATTTTGGAAATGTATGAAATAGCTGCTAAAAAAGAAGATCAGTACCTGTTGTATATTGAGTATCCTACACATACGAATTTCCAAATTGGTTGTGGTTTAAGTCCCGCAAGAACGTTCAGTAGCGCAATCACTCTATCAGCAACGAATAAACCTACGAAAATCTCCTTCAGCACTTTCGAATGGGCTACGTTTATCGATATTTTAAATAATAATTCATTCATAGATGAACCACTTCCAGCGTTTTACGATGATTATGAGCCGGAGACGATACAATGTGGCGACTACTGTACCATTCATCAAGTAATATTCGATTGTGTAAAATGGTTGGAAGTAATCAAACACGGCGTCAGCTTCCCTTTAACTCAACAAGATGTTCATCAAATTCTACAACTTCATTATCATCTCATTTCCCCTCGTCTCACCCATTTGGAATCTCTAAATTTTGGTGAATACTACAGAAATGTGATTGAACTTATTAGGAATTTTGCTCAAAATAATGGACATTTAAGTAAATTTGAGTTATTGTATACTATATGTGATTGTAGTGATAGCGTATTGTCTGTAGCACTTAGAGAATTTATATATTTCTATAAAGCTAAAGTTGTAAATGATTTAGATGCTGTAATAAATTGATTAATTAACATTATTGTTTGTTTTTATTTCCTCACGTCCTTCTCACGTCACGTGAGTCGTTTGAAGAATTTACTAAACAAAGTTACTATTGGTCACAAGCACGATCAATATACAAGATGTTGATGAAAAAAAAATTCATAACTAAGTATTACATTTTTATTGATAAATATTTATAATTTTGTGTAACAGAGTTTTTAATTGATTCAATAGCGTATCTTCAGGGCAGGGTACTCCAAATAGACTCCAAGTAAATGGTTTCGCATCAACAACTTTACGGATATATTCACTGTATTTGTAATATATGTCTTTGTAGAAAAAGTAAATGTATCCATCTGTATATCGAAATGCAGATGTTATGCCTTCGGGAACTCCTGGAAAGACGTCATGCAAATATCCTCTATTAATAGTATGCCCTTCTGCATTAAATTCAATGTAGGAATTGTTATTGTACAGCAGATACATCTGTCCGCTATTGGTTTGAAATACAGCATTAATTACGGCATATCGGGGTATGGGAAGCGGAAAAGAGTCATATGTATTCAAATTTGGAAATGCAGCTGCATAATATTGATTGTTGCTGAACGTAACTAAATCCCCCACAGAGTTTTGAAACACATGAGAGACGTTTGAGGATGCCAGTTCTTTTGGTAGGTAATCGACAATTAATTCTGGGGTTTTTGGTATATGCATATCGTTTAAATCTAGTCTCCATAAATATTTTTCGTGTCCCACATACATTCTATAGTTTGGAAAAAGTGGGGCCATCGCGAGAAACATAAAGTCCGGAGTACGAATTTCACACAGGTTCTTTTTATTTCCTCCTCCTCCTCTTTCTATAGGCATAATTCTTCTTCTGGGTTCAGATCGTGGCGTTGATTTGACTGTAGTTGTCGTCGCTGTAGTGAATGTAGAATGTTCGATGTATTTTCTTTGCGCCCCATACAAAGCTATCATCGCGTTTTTATCGTCTTCATCCAGTTCTACTCTATCTGTTTGATACCAAGGGTACATGATGGCCGATTTAACTTCGCTATGCGCTAAGCCGATAGCATGTCCAATTTCATGAGTTAAAACCATTAAAAAACTAACCATCCCTTCTGGAACCTTGAAATCATCTCCAAAATACCAGTTTAGGTTCATATCTAGATGAATTTCAATACATTTACTATATGGGTTGGGATAATAAGAGTGACCCAACACACCATTACCAAGATCGAATGGACATTGATCAGTTCCATGACAGTCGCTTCGAAAATAGTGCTTTCTATTGGTGATAGTTATAGTAATGTCTGGTTTTATTTTGGTCATTTTCACATTTTTGAACTTCAAATTGGATGCTGATTGCCATGTATCAAAAGCAAGCTTCGCTGTTTTTAAATGCGCGTCGGTAGCTTGTGGAAAATAC
This sequence comes from Galeruca laticollis, assembly GCA_963921935.1. Classification (NCBI taxonomy): domain Eukaryota; kingdom Metazoa; phylum Arthropoda; class Insecta; order Coleoptera; family Chrysomelidae; genus Galeruca; species Galeruca laticollis. Next base: position 18,761,862 of record OY998182.1, on the reverse strand, counting down.
CAAAGTAATTCTGTTTTGTTCCATTTTGAATGTATAACATAATTATTATCACCCTTTATACATCGAGGTCTCTTCATCAAATCAATAGTTTCTTTATTAGGCGTTCCATCTACAGGAAGATTATATTTTTCTTGAAAATTAATAAGAACGGCTTCAAAGTCAGTTAATGAATTTTGACTTGAATTCATATAACCATATTTCTCGAAAAATGATTTAGCGTACGACACATTATCATTTTCGGTGCATGAGGCTGCAGAAACTAGGATCAATACATATATACTCTTCAACATCTTGAATGATACTAATCATTAGAGAATACAAAAACGTTATTTTATATTTTTTTTCTTATTGATATGATAAAATTAGAACATATTCGTTATTTCTTTCCCGTTATCAATTATTGTGGTTTTTTGATATTTCACATTGCTGTTTTTTCATCGATTATGAATGTAGCTAATATAATGAATTTATTCTCTACATTATTTTTTACTCCACCGTATATATAGGGAACATCGAATTCTGATTATAAAAATAATATGTTTTATTCGTCAGCAATACTGCAAAGTTTAATTTTAAATCTTGTGGTGAAAATGATAATGGATTATTGAAAAACATGTTTACAATTTTGATAAATTTTAATATTTTTACATAATGAAAATGCCCCCCGGTAGCGCGCCGCCTTATCATCCTAACGGATCTTTCTCGACTACGTCACATTTTACAGCAAGAAGCGTGCACCAGCCCCGCCTTATCATCCTAACGGATCTTTCTCGACTACGTCACATTTTACAGCAAGAAGCGTGCGCGCGGCAGCAATACCTTTCTTCGCTAATAATATATATGAGAGCTTATGGCGGCATGTGTTGAATGCCTTGCTATAGACCCGAAGGTTGTGCGATCGAATCTCACTGAAGTTTTTTTTCAGATTTTTAAAACAGGACTAAAAATGGCGGCCTAAAATTAAAAACGCGCGCGCCGCCACTCTCAGCGCCACCAAGCGGAGATTTTTGAACTAGTGGCCCAGAACTGTCTTTGCTCTATCTACTCACCTAGTTATCTGATTGCATTTAGGTTTTCGGAATTTTCACAACAAAAACTACTTCTCCTATAGTGAAGTAGAAAAATATACACATTCGAAAATTAACCTGAAAATAGTAGTAATTTCACTTCATCTAGTGGTTAACGTTGGGAAATTCAATTCATTTCACCCTTATTTACGGAAATTCAGAATTCTTATTCTATCGCCAGCATTATTCATTTTTATCGCCAGTAGTTTTTTATTTTGCCTCAAAAACAAATTAAAGTGAATTGTAGACCGAAAATATAATTTTTCTATTAATAACGATAGATATTCGGCAATAACTAGCATCCTCCGCACTGTCAACAATGGTATCAATGAATTAAAACAGATGTAAATCACCACATTCAATGTTAGAAGCTTTCTATAACCAAAAGTGAGATCGGTAACACTGTCAGGATGCCACTATGCAAGAAAAATACATATACAGACGCCAAACTATACCGTTCTTCGATATGTATACTCACGGATGCCACTTTGTGCGTCAGATGTATAATAAACATATAAGTGTGCTACTATAACGCCACGTACGGAGAACCTGTGAACCTTGGTATATAGGTTTATACAAAAAACGACTAAAGTGACGTCCAGCTGATTTCATCAGCAATAGATTCCCAAGCATTCACTGGACCGTTTGCGATGTTTTGGAGCTCGATGTACTATGACGTCCGTATATCGGATGCCATAGTGCCGCGGACGCCACAGCTACCGCGATTTTACCATGGGCGGATGCCACTTCACGCCGTGAATGTATATATATATATATATATATATATATATATATATATATATATCGTAACTTTTTTATTGGGGAATGCGGTTACCCTAACTAGTTTCGGCAACGAACTACTCTCGTCTATATATATATATATATATATATATATATATATATAAATATATATATATATATATATATATATATATATATATATATATATATATTATTAACAATAGTTGACTTATATACTTACTTTTTATTATTGATGTGGAATTTAGATGATTATAATTTTATATTTAGAATTTTTATTTAGATTTGGCTAGCTCAGTTGGTTATTATTATATTGTTTTGTAATTTATTTCATTTTAATTATTCGGGAGCATGAAACACTTTCTACTCTTCGAGTCCTGGCATTCAAAACATATTACCTTCATTTAAATAAAAGAAACACTTTACTTATAACAACATTTAATTTTAAATTCAATATTTTATATGTGATAATAATTATTTGAGACGCCTATGGTCACCTCTAAAGAAATTATTTATTTTATATTTTTAACGGTGCGCATGCTCAAAATCCAGTCATGCGTAAAATAAACATCATTTTAATAACGTGAGATGGAGCTTCTGTGGCTCATTAGTATGACATAGAATTAACAATCAAGAAACATTTAGATGGTTTAAAACATACCAGAATTTATGTGAAGAATATACATGAAAATGTTATCAATTTGCTGTGAAAGAAAAGTATTAAAAGATTTATATAGACATGGAATTATTGTACAATTTATGAACAGATAGACAGATTACATGGAAACAAGTTAAGCATCATCTTATGATAAAATGGCGTACGTACTTTTGAATTATTTATTTATTGAAATTAGGCCTTTTTGTTATTATTAAAGATTTAATTTATTAACTAATTAAATAAAGTCCGTTTACTTTATATTTTAGAACGATCATTGCTGTGAATGTTTATCAAAATACGGAACTAAGCACTTATTTAAGTTTTTTGCTTATTATTGGCCAATAATAGTTTAAAAGAACACTGACCTGATGCTCTGGAATTGGGATAACTCTTCTGGACCCCAGGAATACTTCTCTGCAGTTCCAATACCAATTTCTGGAGAAATTCTGCTGGTTTTTGCAGAACAACTGTGTCTGATTATCGGTGAGTACTACACAAGATTGTTTTTCATAGTTATGTTACAATTTATTAAGTTATTTAGGGAATTTCATAAAAATTTCGGAAACACTCTAACACACAGTCCACACCTTTCGACGCCACTTCTCATAATCCACGCTTCCTCTCGATTTTCACTTTTTTTTAACAAACAAAGTCTTTTGTTTGTTTTCAGGTCACTATCTCCCAAAGTTTGTTTCAATACTTCTTGATTGCAAATTTTATCTGTCATTTTGTTTCTAACCAATCAGATATTGTCCTATGCAATTGAATTATTTGATTTGGGTTTACTTAATAGAAAAGTTCATAAATATTCTATTTCACATTTCTAATACACTTGTAGAGATTCTTTTGAAATTTAATCATACAAATAAATTAGAGTTGGTTATATACATAGATGTTGTTTAAATAGTTCTATCTAATATTGTCATAAACAATCTATTACTGTTACAATTATATAACTTAAATCATAAATCCTTTTATGTATTCTCCATCTAATTCTTGTATTAACTTATTTCTACTAACGCAATTAATAAATTATTATTTAATCCTATGTTCATTTTACAGACATATATCATTTTCTTTATGTTTAATTGTTTATCTATGAAAAACTATACTCCTTATTCTAATAAACATTTATATTTGTATTCTAATGTAACTACTTATATCTAAAATTCTCTTGACTTGATTATATAATTGTTTCTTTTTAGGTGAACAGCTGATCACGTTACAAAAGATATTCTTCGTCTTAGGCAACTTTATTTACATCATTACATTGGTTAGGCAATCTCTATATTTTATATTATTATTGAGGTAATTTCTTTATTTATTATATTGTTATAGGCTATTATTTAATATATCTTCACTTGATATGCTTTTGAATTAAGACAAGTGTTTCCTTTTTAATTGTGTTTTCTTAAATTATATTATTCTCATACATTTTCATACTAGCAACATATTTTTATAGAACTAATTCTCTTAATATCTATGATATCTGGTTCAATATATATATATATATATATATATATATATATATATATATATATATATATATACAAACAAAATTCAAATCTAATACGATGATATGAAAAATTAACTATGACCTAATAAATTTTGAATTAAAATACCTTTATGCTAGAAAATTTAATTTAAATGGCCAAATCAAAATTATTTTAGTCATTTAATTGGTTAACCAATACAGTACTCAACACTAACCTTGCACGTCCGATGTCTTCTCCTGGAACCAACAATCAATCTTCTACACCAACACTTTTATTAATGTGTTTACTATATACACTTACTCTGGAACTTGACACGTAAGTTTAAAATTATATTTCAGGTATAATTTAAGATGTCATGGAAAAGAATTCCGAGGTTATGTCAGCAACGCAATGGTAGCGTGAAACAATTGGGATATTTCTGTTTTTTTGTGTTTATAAATGTGAATGTGCTAAATATTTCTAATTTCTTGTGTAAGTATGAAAATAAAAAAGAAACAAATCAGATAACAGATAAGTATATATTCGAATTATTATCTAGAAGACATCGGCGTAATGATACGTCTACAAAATGTCGGAACTGATTATTCCCTGTTTATGAATTGCTTGACCCACCTATGTTAGCAAAAATTTTGATCTCTTGGCATTCAGCCACCGCTTTATGTCTTCACATTTCCAAATGCCTCATTTGTTAGATTTACAGAATTGAAAAACAGTTGAAAATTTACATTTAACATACAATTTATACTTTTCGTTTCCGGATTAGATTATCAATAACATGGCAACATCTATTGAAAGTGACTATTTTCAATTTCTTTTATCGTCAATTTTCTTATAATAAAACATTTTAGGAACTGAAATAGGTATTCAGAATAATTCATGTACAAATTAATATGTTTATGTCACACCGTGAATACAGTAGGTATAGTAAAATTGAAAACATTTTTGTTTGTAGAAGAATTTGTCAAAACAAATATAATTTTGAAGAAATCCTTCTAGAAATGCAATCATCTAATCCTAACAATGCTAAAGGCAATACTAATTTAAATCTTCGACGTGAAGATTTCCAAAACATACTGTCAAAATGTCCCATTTAGAACATGGATGCCTTAAACGAGGTTGATGCATGGCAGGATAGATAGGGACCTGTAGGCCTATAGTAAGTGAGTAAAGTGGTGAGTGGCCATGAAAAATATATATAAATAATTCAAACTGTAATGTTATCAATCATTGTTTTATTGAATTCGTAAGATATTAATTTAATTAATTACAAAATGTTTATGCTCATATTTAAGACTTGTTCAGAATATCTCAATTTTAGTTGGTTTAGCATACAGTGCTGCTTTACAATAGTCGTTATGATTAATGCATGGGCTTGTTGTAAAAAGTTGTAAATTTGACTGCACTACCTCAACAATTTTGATTACTGTAAGATATTATTTATTGCTTCATTTTAGGTCCTATATTTTAAGAGCCTAACCCTAAAAGAAAAAAATAGTGGCCACCTTCTAGTTTTGTCAAAAAATTTACACTTTCAAAATCACTTTTGTAGCTTTTAAGTACATAGTACTTATGTAGCTTCCGAACAAAAATTTCTATTAATAAAATTACTTTACTTATCACATTCATTATCTCCTAATTGCAGGCAATAGACTGCTATGACATGTCTGTACATAGAGGGTGTTTCTAAATTCATACGAAAAATTTGAATATTATGAGGGTATTTTGGGAAAAAACCTCAATTATACTGAATTATTGAATATTATATTCTTTCAGATGCGCTGAGAAATGGTCTCACATATTCGGAGAAGTAATTCGAAAAAATTTCCGCTGATTGGGTCCGTCAAGGGAAGCAGCGAGAGCAATAGGAGGAAAACCACGAACAAAGGAAAAATAATTTTTTTATTATTATAATTTTTATATGAAAATATATAAATAAATACAGTAATTTGAAATTTAAGAAGCAGTTTTATTGTTGATATGTTTTTCAGTGTAGCGTAACCGTAAAAATTTTGCCCCCCGCAGTTGACACAAAACTGAAACATCTCGGAAAGGTAGTTGACACGAAACTGAAACATTTCTGAGACGTACTTGACACATAAGTAAATCATCTCTAAGACATAACTGCGACAGATAAGGGACATTATTTGGCGCTTGAGAAAAGAGTTCCCTTTTTAGGTAGGACATAGGAGCATCACAGAGATATCCCTGTTATGTTTACGAGCTTTCCTCGTGATGTCTGTATGATAGAACAAGTAACACCTGTGATGTATCTGGAACGTAGTTGCTCTGTAAAATGGTCAATTGGGTATCAATACTAACAAAAATTTGAATCTAATACGAGGAAATAAATTTTGAATTAAAATAACTTTACGCTAGAAAATTGAATTTAAGTGGCCAAATCAAAATTATTTTAGTTATTCAATTGGTTAACCAATAAAGTACTCAACACTAACCTTGCACGACCGATGTCTTCTCCTGGAACCAACAATCAATCTTCTACACCAACACTTTTATTAATGTGTTTACCATATACACCTACTCTGGAACTTGACACGTAAGTTCAAAATTATATTTCAGGTATAATTTAAGATGTCATATTTTTCTTTTTTATTTTCCAATTCAGCCTCAATTAATTCAGAAATATGATTTGATTGTACTCTCTGTTTGTTTTATCAACCCAATACCTTTCTTTACTATGTATTTTAATCCTTTATCTTTTGTACCTTCAATTCACCTTTAAATCTTTTCAAATAACTTCTCCAACTTCATTTACACTTTCTATATACTATTCTTCACTTATATGAGGACTTTACTTCTATTTTATTATAACTTTGAAATTTAATTTAACTACATCCTCTCTCAAAATATCATATATCATATTCCAATTTTTCCAGATCAACAACCCTCCTTTTTTCTGTCCGTTGCTATGGACAAAAATCATCGTCTCACTAGAATTTTATTTAAGAATAATTTACAAATCAGAGGTTTCCAGTTAATTTCGTATTTTTCTCAACTATTTTATGATATTTAATGCTATGTTTATTTCCAAAATAATTTAATTTATCTATTTAAAATTCTACTTCTCCAAAAATATCCCTATTTATAAAAAAAATCCATTTCCCTTTCCATTCTAAATTAGACAAATCTACAATCTGATACTTTTCAAAATATATATAATTCTTCCCAATTTCTATTGAAATATTGTCACGATTATGATTTCTCATGAACTTGGCCTAAAATTATATATACAAAAATTCTTTATGTGTTATTTTTCATCATCGCTTTATACGCTTGTCAGAATTATATAGTTCTATGACAACGAATTCCCGTCGCTGACATTGAACTCTGTCGCTGATGTTTCATGCTTTGAAAGTATTTTGACATTCCAATCTTGTTGACAGTTCTCTGTTTCATTGAAATAATAAACATCGAAATAATAATTTTGCTACTAATTCTTATTATACATGATGTATTATAATAATCTAAATACATTTATTCATTCCTTCAGGACTCTAGATACTTTTTATGACGTGTATGCCACACTTACACATTATAACATTGTTCAAAGAAGATTTATGGTCTGATATACAAGTATGAGTTGAATTATTTTATGAAGCACTGACACTCTGACACAATGGTAAATGTTTTGAATATTATTTTAGCATCTCAATATTTACATTAACAAAACGATACCATAGGTACAAATTCAATATATAACTCATTTTCATTTCATTCATATCATGAAAAACAAACAACTTCCGACGCTTTGGTGATTTTCAAAATTCACGCTTGAATACCTCACACACCAACACCTTCAAAGACTTATAGATGTTGTGATGAGTTCAATATATATATATATATATATATATATTGTTGTAAATAGAACATATACAGAATCCTGATAAAGGATATAAAATTAAAATTTTGTCAATAAAAATAATTTTTAAAAATGATGTATCAAAATAATGAAATACCTCGTATAACAATATAACTAAGTACGACCAATGTTTATAATCAAAAAGATAGTAAATAAATATAAAAAGAAATCATAAACAAACATCAGAAAAACAGTTGTACAAATTAATTCTTCAACTTAATAAAAACAACCTTAGACAGAACCTCACAAGTAAACGCAGATCAAGAAATAATATAACGCTGCATGGAATCTTAGACACCCAGAGCATCTGTTTATATTTTAAAAATAAATAGAAACTTCTAACAAATGTAACTAAAACTATAATGATTAAACAATAAAAAGACATTTAGAAGTAATAAAATATATAGAATAAGATATTTAGTTAATGATTATTCATAAAAGTAGGTATGGAAAATATTATAATAAGTAGAAATCTGTAATATGGGCAAGGTCAAATTTTATACCAAAATAAAACAGTTGAGACAAATTATACCAACATAAATTATTTTGAATGTGAAAAACAATAATGAAATAAATGATTACCAACATAGTTTATGTATATAGGTGTAATAATATCAAACATAATGAGAAATGAATTGTATATATGTATAATAAGTAAATATGTAGATTGTAGAAAACGTAGAAATAATGAAATTGCATTGACCAATCAAAACAGCGCAAATAAACAGTGATATGGAAAAAGACAATAATAATAAGGTGTGAGTGAATAAGTCAATGACAATAAGTATATTAGGTATAGAAAACTATAGTTTACAATAAGTTTAAGTCAGAAAAACAATAAAAACAACAATAAACAAAGTGACAGGTGAAATTTTCAATCGAACTTTCTAGAACAAAAACCACTTCCGGTGACAGACGATAAAAAGGGTTATGTTCTATGTAAAATGCGGGAAATTGGTAGTTGAGAGTCAGTGGTCAGATAGGTAACACTAATAAAGTTATCCTAGTTTTATTTAATGTAACAAATTTATAATTAGTCAAAGGAAAAGTATATAAATTAACATAAAATCTAATCAATTTTGAAATAAATCAAGTGTAACAAACGTTTGTGAGACTACAAGTAGCAGAGGATGAAAATTATCACCCAGATAATGAAAAGCAAAGGTATTCAACATCAAAGGCGGGAAGATATATGGGAAGCGTCTCCTCCGATGTAGCATCATTTGAAGAAAAAGGAACAAAAGGTCGGTTGTGTGTTTATTAAATATATTTGGTACCAAATAAATGAAACTTTCAAACAAGAACGTATAAATAATAATTTTAAAATAATAATTTCAAGTGATATAAAAATTTTAAGAGCTCATATACCTGGTTTAAAGTTCTGTTATCTTTACATGAATATAATATACCAGAGAAAAGTAATATTAAAACTTACCATTATAAAGTGTAGATAAATGTATAATTTCTCTCATGTCGAACTTCACCAAAAATATATATATAAAAATTTCCACTAGTAACAGACCACAACTAATTCCAGTTTATATCAATACACAATTATTACCATACAGTAAAATAATATTTAAAACGTAGATTTTGAATCGATAAAATATCAAATATGTTTCCAAGTTCACGTCCCGAAGAAAACTAAAATTCAACATTTTAAAATCATTTCATAAAATCCTCTTAGTTAAAAGAAAAGGAAACACCTTAAAAGTTTTTTTTGTTTAACATAGAAGCAAAGTTAGAAAGAGCAGGTGTTTGCAAATTTCTAAGAATTTCAACGCTCACAAGATTTCGACCAAGTTATGCAAATGAGCCAGAAAAAAGTCGTGGTTAAAAGAAAGGTATAATTTTTTTGGAATATAAAGAAAGTCATATTCAAAGTGGAAATTTAGATATATATAAATAACTCATTATTTATGTATAACGTAAGAATTGGTAGAACAAAAAGGTTAATCATTTATTTTATTAATAAATAGTTTCATCAGTCTAACTGTATAATAAGCTGTAACAAATAGTTTGTATATGAATCATTTTTTTATATGTGTTTTCAAAAGTTTTATTTTCACAAAATTTTTTTTATCAGTCACATAAATATATCACATTAATAAGCAAGGTTGATTTTATTATCATAATATGCCCAGAACCCTACTGATTTTAAGAGTCGTAAACGAATAAGAGCAGCCGAGGTAAGAAAACATAAGAATTGAATGAACTACATGTTCATAAATAGCATAATAAATAAAAGGAAGCATTGAATAAAAAATATGTAATTTGGCGAACCCAACAATAGTATAAAAGGTTTAAAATTTGCAATAAATATAATATCATTTCATATTCACATATCCATATATTCAAATCATACATTGATATATATTAATACTTAAAGTCCAATCATATTCAACTTGTATAAAGTATATTAATAAATATAGAGTACAAAAAAAAATCAAATCATTACACACATATTTAACTGTACCACAACGTAAAAGACATATAAATAGAACGTGAGAATTGGTAGAACAAAAAGGTTAATCATTTATTTTATTAATAAATAGTTTCATCAGTCTAACTGTATAATAAGCTGTAACAAATAGTTTGTATATGAATCATTTTTTTATATGTGTTTTCAAAAGTTTTATTTTCACAAAATTTTTTTTATCAGTCACATAAATATATCACATTAATAAGCAAGGTTGATTTTATTATCATAATATGCCCAGAACCCTACTGATTTTAAGAGTCGTAAACGAATAAGAGCAGCCGAGGTAAGAAAACATAAAAATTGAATAAACTACATGTTCATAAATAGCATAATAAATAAAAGGAAGCATTGAATAAAAAATATGTAATTTGGCGAACCCAACAATAGTATAAAAGGTTTAAAATTTGCAATAAATATAATATCATTTCATATTCACATATCCATATATTCAAATCATACATTGATATATATTAATACTTAAAGTCCAATCATATTCAACTTGTATAAAGTATATTAATAAATATAGAGTACAAAAAAAAATCAAATCATTACACACATATTTAACTGTACCACAACGTAAAAGACATATAAATAGAACGTAAAGGTAAAAGTTAAATCACATATAATTGCTCAACCCAAAAAATGGGGCATTTATTTAAAATAAAGTATTCAATTCCTAAATAACTGCAACCCCAAACGTGGGGCAATTAAAATAAAGCATCAAACATAAATAACTGGCACCCCAAACGTGGGGCATTATTTGAAATAAACAATTAGAAATAAAGCCCAAACAATTTAACTGTCTCCGCAACGTGGGGCAATTGGGCAATTAGGCAATTAAAATTAAGGCAATTATAAATTTACAATTACAATTAGAAAATTAGAGCATTAAGGAATTAGTTAGAGAAAATAATATTGAATAAATTTATAAAATAATATATAATTAAAATGGAGAAGAAAATGACGTTAAGAGATGGCAAACAAGTTGGAATAGAAGATGGATTTGATCAGGAGACTGATGGAAGAGAACTTGGAATGGGTGATTTCCAAGTACATTACTTGATACAAGGAAGAGATAATCAAGAGAATGAGAAAGAGACAGATGGAAGTGAAAAAATGGAATCAATTGAAGAAATTGAAACAATCACAATGAGAGAAGAAAAGAATCAAGGAATGGTATCTGAAAAAAAGGATGAACAAAATATGATGATGGAAATTTTGCAAACTATGAAACGAATGGAAACGAGCAATAAAAAAATGGAAACAAGTAACCAAAGAATCAGAGAAGAAATAAAAATAAGTTATCAAATCATGAAAGAAGAAATAAAAACAAGCAATCAAAGAATGGAAGAGAAAATGGAAATAAATAGTCAAAGAATAGAGGAGAAAATAGAGGATATAAGAAAACAATTAGATGAATCTAAAAAATACACAGAAGAAATAATCCAAGCAACAAAACAAGAAATTAGAGATGAAATGATAGGAAGAATAATGGAATTAGAAGAAGTACAATCAACGAAAATACAAAATTTAAAGAAGAATGAAAATGATTTAAAAATTGAAATTGAAGAAAACACAAAGAAAATAAAAGGAAATAGTGAAAAAATCACCAACTTAGACAGAGAAATTATGAAGACAAATAAAAATATACAAAGCATAGAGGATGATATAACGAAGGAAATACAAATGAATTTTAAGATAGCAGAGGAAGAAAACAACAAGATAAAAAGGGAATTAACATTGGAGATGAAAAATATTCAAGGAAAAATGGAACAAATAGAAAGAAAAGGAGGAAATATGGAATATATAGGGGGAATGAGAACTATTTATGGATCAGCCAATCAAAAATTCGATGGAAACATTAAGAATTTACATCCAAAAATATTCATAAGAATTTTAAAAAATAGAGTACGAGGGATGAATAATATTGAGGACATAAAGGAGGTGATTAGAGACCATTTAGAAAATCATGCATTAATATGGTTTGCTGCAAGGGAAAAGGACATAACAAAATTTAATGAATTTGAGACAGCATTTTTACAGTACTTTTGGGGTGGAAATGCACAATCAGCTGTGAGGGAACAATTGTATTTTGGCAAATTTTCTGAAAACAGAAGCCACAGCTTGAATAACTATGCAATTCATATGCATGCAATGACGCAATATTTAGAACCACCAATCCCTGAAGAAGAAATTGTCATGTTCATAGCAAGACATTTTAAGGCAGAACTAGCGGAAACCATTGCGGTACAAAACATAAGAAAACTAGACCAATTATCGATATATCTACAAAGATTAGAAAGAAATTTGACGAGACAAGATACTGCTCAACAAAATCGAAGAATAAATAATGACAATAACACAAATAACCCAAGAAATACAAATACTAATAGCAACAATCAAAACAATAATTGGAACAATAACAGATTTAATTACAATCGAAATAATGATAATAATAGACCATATAATAATAACAATAATTATAACAATAGAAATACAAATTATAGAAACAATAATTATAATAGTAATAACAGAAATAACAATTTTAATAATAATAGAAACAGAAATAGTAACGACTCATACAGAGCAAACAACTATCATGACAGAAACAATAGACCATACAGAAGAAACTCAGAAGGAGATGGAGAAAGGAGAAATACAGACTACGAAACTAGAAGAGTTAATTATCAGAGAATTGATCCGAATAGAAGAAGTAGATCAGAAGAAAGAGGGGAAAGGATTATAAATGAAAATAATGCAAGAACAGAGACGACACCAATACATAGACAAGACACAGGACGAACAACAGACACAAATGATAATCAAAATTTTTAAATATGCACACATCAAATAAACAAAATCTATATATCTGTACTTATGAAAATCCAAATGAATTCATAAATTTGAATGAAAATATAAATACAGATGGGAATAATGGTTTGATAATAATAAATGGTTTAGTGAAAAATTTAGAAGCTAAAATAATTATTGATACTGGATCAGAAGCATCAATAATCAATCAAAAGTTTGTTGATAGACTAAATATTCAAATGAATAATATTATTAAAATTCCAAAAATTAATTTAATTGGTGCTAATTGCAAGAAATTATGTGAAATCAATAGATCAATGAACATAAATGTGAATATTGGGGGAAAGGAATTCAATTTACAAGTATTAATAGCTCCAAATATTGAAACTGAAATAATAATAGGATGTGATGAATTAGAAAAACATAAAACTATAATAAATTTAGAAGAAAGAAAATTAAGAATGGATGGAACGTGGATTAACTTTGAAATAATAGTATTAAAGGAAGATGTAAGAAGAGTTAGTAATATGTACAAGGAAAAAGGAGATAATGAATATGAGTATGAAGAAGAAGAAGAAAAAGAAATTATAATTGATTGTCCTGATGATAGGAAAGAAGAAATAATAAATTTAATGAATAAATATAATAATTTATTTTCAAAGGAGAATAGAATTGCGAAAGATTATGTACATAAAATAGAAGTGAATGAAGATATTAAAAATTTCAAAGCAAAAACATATCCCATCCCTTATAAACATAAAGATCAAGTAAGAAAATGTATAAAAGAACTCTTAGAAAATAAAATAATATAAAGAAGTAATTCACAATACATAAGTCCTATTGTTGTAGTAGTTAAGAAAAATGGAGTGAATAGCTATGTTTTAAAAGATCCTATCAGTAATAGAACGAGAGGAGTATTTCATATCAGTAATTTATATAGATTTTGTAATTAAATTATGACAAATACTAACAGACATTAACTGACAATATAATAGACATTATTAATACTAAAGAATTGATGATAACAGATTTAATAATTAAAATCAAACTAAAGAGATGAAGGACACACACAAATTTCAAAGTATCCAAAAGTTTAACTATCACAATGATCATAATCCCAAAAATTAGAAAGTCAAATGATAAATGAAATTTCAAATTTATTATAGTGCATGTAGAAGAAGGGTTATTATAAGATTGTATAATAATTTAATTATGAGGATAGGAAGAAAGAATAAGATGGAAAAGTATATAAAATATATTAATTAAAAATGATGAATATTATTAATGAGACATGAAATGAAGAAGTGAATATGAAATAATATTGATGAAAGATGAATGATATGAAAAGATATAAAAGTAAGACAGATCATAATTAAGATATTGAAATAGGATTATAAATAACAAAGATAAAAATACTATGATAAATGATTAAATGGATAAAATTTGGTTTTCTCATTTCTTTTATATTTAAAATAAATCAAGAAAACAAATTTTGGGAATGTTGTTGTAAATAGAACATATACAGAATCCTGATAAAGGATATAAAATTAAAATTTTGTCAATAAAAATAATTTTTAAAAATGATGTATCAAAATAATAAAATACCTCGTATAACAATATAACTAAGTACGACCAATAGTTTATAATCAAAAAGATAGTAAATAAATATAAAAAGAAATCATAAACAAACATCAGAAAAACAGTTGTAAAAATTAATTCTTCAACTTAATAAAAACAACCTTAGACAGAACCTCACAAGTAAACGCAGATCAAGAAATAATATAACGCTGCATGGAATCTTAGACACCCAGAGCATCTGTTTATATTTTAAAAATAAATAGAAACTTCTAACAAATGTAACTAAAACTATAATGATTAAACAATAAAAAGACATTTAGAAGTAATAAAATATATAGAATAAGATATTTAGTTAATGATTAATCATAAAAGTAGGTATGGAAAATATTATAATAAGTAGAAATCTGTAATATGGGCAAGGTCAAATTTTATACCAAAATAAAACAGTTGAGACAAATTATACCAACATAAATTATTTTGAATGTGAAAAACAATAATGAAATAAATGATTACCGACATAGTTTATGTATATAGGTGTAATAATATCAAACATAATGAGAAATGAATTGTATATATGTATAATAAGTAAATATGTAGATTGTAGAAAACGTAGAATTAATGAAATTGCATTGACCAATCAAAACAGCGCAAATAAACAGTGATATGGAAAAAGACAATAATAATAAGGTGTGAGTGGATAAGTCAATGACAATAAGTATATTAGGTATAAAAACTATAGTTTACAATAAGTTTAAGTCAGAAAAACAATAAAAACAACAATAAACAAAGTGACAGGTGAAATTTTCAATCGAACTTTCTAGAACAAAAACCACTTCCGGTGACAGACGATAAAAAGGGTTATGTTCGATGTAAAATGCGGGAAATTGGTAGTTGAGAGTCAGTGGTCAGATAGGTAACACTAATAAAGTTATTCTAGTTTTATTTAATGTAACAAATTTATAATTAGTCAAAGGAAAAGTATATAAATTAACATAAAATCTAATCAATTTTAAAATAAATCAAGTGTAACAAACGTTTGTGAGACTACAAGTAGCAGAGGAAGAAAATTATCACCCAGATAATGAAAAGCAAAGGTATTCAACATCAAAGGCGGAAAGATATATGGGAAGCGTCTCCTCCGATGTAGCATCATTCCAAGAAAAAGGAACAAAAGGTCGGTTGTGTGTTTATTAAATATATTTGGTACCAAATAAATGAAACTTTCAAACAAGAACGTATAAATAATAATTTTAAAATAATAATTTCAAGTGATATAAAAATTTTAAGAGCTCATATACCTGGTTTAAAGTTCTGTTATCTTTACATGAATATAATATACCAGAGAAAAGTAATATTAAAACTAACCATTATAAAGTGTAGATATATGTATAATTTCTCTCATGTCGAACTTCACCAAAAATATATATAAAAATTTCCACTAGTAACAGACCACAACTAATTCCAGTTTATATCAATACACAATTATTACCATACAGTAAAATAATATTTAAAACGTAGATTTTGAATCGATAAAATATCAAATATGTTTCCAAGTTCACGTCCCGAAGAAAACTAAAATTTAACATTTTAAAATCATTTCATAAAATCCTCTCAGTTAAAAGAAAAGGAAACACCTTGAAAGTTTTTTTTGTTTAACATAGAAGCAAAGTTAGAAAGAGCAGGTGTTTGCATATTTCTAAGAATTTCAACGCTCACAAGATTTCGACCAAGTTATGCAAATGAGCCAGAAACAAGTCGTGGTTAAAAGAAAGGTATAATTTTTTTGGAATATAAAGAAAGTCATATTCAAAGTGGAAATTTAGATATATATAAATAACTCATTATTTATGTATAACGTAAGAATTGGTAGAACAAAAAGGTTAATCATTTATTTTAATAATAAATAGTTTCATCAGTCTAACTGTATAATAAGCTGTAACAAATAGTTTGTATATGAATCATTTTTTTATATGTGTTTTCAAAAGTTTTATTTTCACAAAATTTTTTTTATCAGTCACATAAATATATCACATTAATAAGCAAGGTTGATTTTATTATCATAATATGCCCAGAACCCTACTGATTTCAAGAGTCGTAAACGAATAAGAGCAGCCGAGGTAAGAAAACATAAGAATTAAATAAACTACATGTTCATAAATAGCATAATAAATAAAAGGAAGCATTGAATAAAAAATATGTAATTTGGCGAACCCAACAATAGTATAAAAGGTTTAAAATTTGCAATAAATATAATATCATTTCATATTCACATATCCATATATACAAATCATACATTGATATATATTAATACTTAAAGTCCAATCATATTCAACTTGTATAAAGTATATTAATAAATATAGAGTACAAAAAAAATCAAATCATTACACACATATTTAACTGTACCACAACGTAAAAGACATATAAATAGAACGTAAAGGTAAAAGTTAAATCACATATAACTTACTTACCCGCAAAGTGGGGCAATATATAAAATAAATTAAAAGTCTCAATCATATTTAACTGCTTCCCAACGTGGGCATTATATTAAATAGAGTAGTAATCCCATTTAACTTACCCCAAACGTGGGGCATTATATAAAATAAAGTAACAATCCAATTTAATATATATATATATATATATATATATATATATATATATATATATATATATATATATATATATATATTAATATGGGAAAGAACATGTATATAAATATTCAATTAAAATTTTGTTACCACTTTAATCATAAGAAATGGCTGATCTATGAAACAAAAACTATTCAAGAGATGAAACAAATAGTAAATCGAACCAAAGAAATGTGAAGAAACTTGATAATGTACCTTGTACATTCACACATGGTAGAGAAAATCTTTAGAACGTCACCTTTTATAAATTGTAAGAATCTATTTTCAGATAACAATGGTCAGAAGTTTATGATTTGTTTCAAAATATTCTATTAGAGACCGTAAAAAAGTCTTTAAGAACACTAGGAAACTCTTTTATAATATGTCAAGGGATAAAAGTCTAAATAATGTAACATTGGGGTTATAATGTCCGACATTTGTTAAATAAATTGTCATTTTGGATAGAGCAAGTGAAAATAATTGTAGCTGTCAGCTTAAAATATTTTGGAATTTATATAAAAGAAGTAGAATATGTAATTTGATTATTTAGAAATATAAAACAGGATGTTCTACAATAAATAAATAAATGATTTGAAAAGTGAGATGAAATCTACAAACAAAAAAATTTATAACTTATTTGATAGGTAAGTAATACTTGTAATATTTCAATCAGCGGGAAGCTGATTCTTAGATTACAAAAAAAATGGAAGAGAAGGTTGTTGATAATGAGCACTGATGACTAGTAGAAAATTTTTTGAAATTAATGGGGGTGAAGATTGAATTTTGAACAAGAAAATTGGGTATTAAAAGAGAGGCTGTGACTTGAATGGTGAAAATGAAAAAGAAATACATTATTCATTAAATAATTGAGTAGGATTTGTGAAAGAAAATTGTGAATAAAAGATAACAAGAGAATTTTAAATAGCAGAATACTAACCTCGAATATTTATCCACGTAAGAAAATAAATTATTATATCGTGGAAATAATATCTCCACGAAACATCTCAGAAAGAATTTGACTATGGAAGCCCATCAATAATGTATTGATGTAAATGGAATTTAAATCGTCTTTGGTTTCTTCTTGAAGATAGAACGTGACATATCCAGAAAGAAGCCTAGACGAGAAATGAAACAAGGTGTATTGGACATAAGTAAAAAGGTATTTAAAACTATTTCATTTAAAAAATTAAATACACTCACTTGCAATGTGTACATATCGTTAAACTCTGAAATTTCACTGTCATCAGCTCTCAACAAATCTTCCATTTTGTATTGAAAATTTATTGACATCATATGTATAATATGTTGCATATTTGTACATATATTTAATAATAATCCATTTGTGTGAATGTGTCTGAAGTCAAAGATCATTGTGGATAAGTTATTCATTTAAAAACAAATTTTATTCTAATTATGTATTTCATTTCCATGATTTCACATTATACAACGTCTTTCTATTTGGAAAGATTGAAATATTGAGAGGAAGTAGGGAAAAAGTGTTATTTAGAAATAGAGAGTCCTGATGAGATTAGTAATGAAAATAATGGATTAGAAAATAGTGTTAGTAATACAGTTAGTAATAATGTTGGTAGTAATAGTGATGTAGAAAATAGTATCAAGCTGGAAAATGAAAATCAAGTTTCAGACAGTGATAATAGTGAAAACTACGAAGATTCGCTAGAACACCCGTTAGACGTTCCTCAGGACAATGCTAATAATTTCAATGTCCAAGTTTCATCAAAAGGAAGAATTATTAAAGAACCAGATAAACTTAATTTGTAAAATATGTCAAAAAGGGTGATGTTGGGATAGACATGACAGCAGTGACAATCTAGTATGTGCTTGACGACAGGCATTGACTGCATGTAATGATTTATAATAAATGATTGAACTGAAAATAAAAAGTTGGTAAATTTCATTTCAAAACTATTATTCAATTTTATCAGTTGGCAGATTTGATGAAGCGTATCGCAACTCGAGAGGTGGTTTGAACAGAATGTACAGGACCGTTCTGTAAGAATTTATAGAAAAAAGAAAAACAAGAATTTAATTTTTATTAATTTTTTTTTAGTTCATTACAAAATTTTTGGCGCATATATATAAACAAGTATAAAATTATTAAATCTTGTGAACCCAAGATCTTGAGGTTTTGGAGTTCTCATCTATATAATAATGAAGTAAATAAAGGTGAGTGTAACTTTTCTTGAGGTATTTTGAATTTTTTTAAATATATCGGGGACATAAATTAAAAAACTTTCAATCAAGCAGAGATATAATTCATATAAAGTAAACTACAATACAAATAATAGCAACAACAAGAGTCTAAAACTATGATAAAATGCATCTCACATAGTATAAACTATAATAAAATGTCGGCCCAACCTGGGGCGAATAGGAAAATTTTTATTCATAGGAAGGATTACAAACATTGAAAAATTAAAAATTCATCACATATAAGAAACCTTAATAAAATGTCGGCCCAACGTGAGGCGAATTAAAATTCATTCTCATAGAGTGAGCCATAATAAAATGATGCATCCAACGTAGGGCTATTTTTTAATTTTTTCATGCAAATATTTATTTCATCTGAAGTTAGTTTTCTTGCACAGAACAAGTGAGAATGTATATATATATATATATATATATATATATATATATATATATATATATATATATAAGATGTACGAATAGTGCGTGACATATGAACCATAAACAACGAATAGAATAGTGGGTATTGCACGCAAATAGAAGTAGCCCCTTCTTCTATTTGCGTGCAATACCCACTAATCTATTCGTTGTTTATTATATATTCACATAATATAAAACTAAACTAAAAGAGAATGAATATAACTGGGGAAAAAGGAGAAGAAAGGAAAGAAGCTGATGGATTCAAAAGTATCGGAATTAAAGGAGGAATTAGAGAAAAGAGGAGAAGATCCTTCCGGACTGAAATCGGAATTAAGGAGCAGATTGGAGAAAATATTAGAAATAGGAGGAAAAGACCCAGATTAATACATTTTAGAAACAAAACAAGGACAGGGAGAAGAAGATACACCATTGTCAGAAGAAACAGAACAAGAGGATAGACAAGAGTCTAAAAAGCAATCAGAAGAAAAATACAGGGAAACTGAGGAGAAAAGAGGAAATGGACGTAATGAGTATGCTCCATATGATGATAAAAGAAATAAAACAATTGAATATAAAATTGGACCAATATAGGGAAGAAATGAAACAAGATTTGAATACAAAATTGGACCAAAATAGGGAAGAAATAAAACAAGAAATGAATACAAAAGTGGACCAAAATAGAGAAGAAATAAAACAAACTAAACAACAAATAATAATATTAATGGATGAAAATTTGAGACAATTTGAGAAGAAATTGGAAGAATCAAGTGCATATATGGAAAATAAAATAGAATTCACTAGACAAGAAACTATGGGAGAAATAGAAGAAACCACAAGACAAAATGAAGGGCAAATAATTTATGCGGAAAATTTCGAAATGAGAGTAAGACTTTGCCGAAATATGAAGACAATTGTTCCAAGAATGTTTAATAGGTCAATTAAAAATGAAATGATAGAAAGTGAGAGCATTATGGATAAGAAAATAATAAAAAGTAGAACCAATGATATAGAAGGATTTGAGATGCAAATTGTAATGCATTTCTTGAAAGAAAATACAAACACAGGAAGATATGATGATGATAATGAGATATGGCACAACGATTTTAAAAAGGACATGGTGGAAAATTTGAAGAAATTTAGGAAACGAAAAGAGTATCAAACAATAAGAGAAGAGAATAAGACGAAATTTAGAAAAAGAAAATAAAATTGAATAATAAGGCAGAATTATAAGGAAGGGATGTAGAAACAATATTTGAATAAAAAGTTTATGATTAAAGAAATTAATATTAAAATAAAATATTTGTAAATAGAAGTTATATAAACAAGGTTTTGATAATAGGAGGAATGACAGATATGTAGATTTGAATTATGGAAATGAAAATAGAAATTAATAATGAATATGTGGAAATGGACATAAAGTGATGATGATAAGTATTTTGAGAATAGAAAAGATTTTAGAAACTTTGATAGAAGAAATGATGATGAAAATAGAAATGAAAATGGGAAGCAAGTCAAAATATTAATAGATACAGGTTCGGAAGCGTCTATAATTTAAACAAAATTAATAGAAGAAAATGTTGAAAATTATAAAAATATGCTAATTAAAATACCTAAAAAACTACATTAATAGGAGCAACTGGGAAAAAGTTGTGTGAAGTTAGCAGATTTATAATACAAAAGATTGAATTGAAGGATGGGGAAGAAGTTGAGATGCAATTATTGTTATAAAATAATTTAGAAACAGACATAGTTATGGGAATAGATGAATTAACGAAATATAAGGCAAGAATTGATTTTGAAAAAATGGAGATAGAATTAAATGGTAATAGAATTGAATTTGAGGAAGAGAATATGGGAGTATTGACAATTGAAAAGGATAATAAGAAGTTATGGAATATAGAAAGGAGTGGAATCATGGAAGAATTGGAATTAGTGTGTGGAAATAAGGAATATGGAGAGAAAGTGAAGAATTTTATAATGAGATATGAAGGATTGATTAAAAAAGAAATGAGAATGGCTAATAATCACGTACATAAGGTGGGAGTTGTGGGGAATAGAGAATTTTAGAATAAGAACATATCCCATACCTTACAAATATAGGAGAGAAGTTGATTCAGAAATACAAAATATGTTGAAGGGCGGTATTATTGAAAGATGTAACACAAGATATGTAAATCCTATTGTGGTCGTAAAAAAAGCGAATGGTGAATTGAGAATATGCCTAGATGCAAGGAACATTTATCCATACACTGTACCACAATACCAGGCTCCGATGAATGTATAAGCGATATTTGGACGCATAACGAACACTGAAGAATTTAAAAAAATTGACTTAAAACACAGCTTTTGGCTAAATCCTTTGGATGAAGATTATAAATAAATTAATAACTCCAGATAAAATGAAACTTTGTATATTTAATTAGAGTATTGTAAATATGGAAAAATTATTTTAAGAGGATTCCACAATCTCGATGAAGGTTCATTCTTATAACAGCGACCTGAAATAAACAGAAATTTTATTATCAGTCAAATTGGAAGACAATATTTGAATATAGTATTTGAAGTAAAGTTTGCGTTCATAGATTTTTTTTTTAAAATTTGATAAACGCAAAATTTAGGGGATGGTAATATGGAAAAGAACTTGATACATATTGTATATATTAATATGGGAAAGAACATGCTACACACTGTATATAAATATTCAAATAAAATTTTGTTACCACTTAAATCATAAGAAATGGCTGATCTATAAAAAAAAACTATTCGAGAGATGAAACAAATAGTGAATCGAACCTAAGAAATGTAATGAAACTTTGTACATGCGCACATGGAAGAGATAATTTGAATCCCAGCTGTTTAGAGAAAATCTTTAGAACGTCACCTTCTATGAATTGTGAGAATCTATTTTTCAGATAGAAATGGTCAAAAGTTTATGATTTGTTTTAAAATATTCTATCAGACACCGTAAAAAACTCTTTAGGAACACTAGGAAATTATTTTATGATATGTCAAGGGATAAAAATCATAATAATAAAACATTGGGGTTATAATGTCTGACATTTGTTAAATAAATTGTCATTTTGGATAGAGCAAGTGAAAATAAATAAAGCTGTCAGCTTAAAATATTTTGGAATTTATATAAAGGAAGTAGGATATGTAATTTGATTATTTAGAGATATAAAACAGGATGTTCTACCATAAATAAATAAATGATTTGAAAAATGAGATGAAATCTACCAACAAAAAAATGTATAACTTATTTGATTGGTAAATAATACTTGTAATATTTCAATCAGCGGCAAGCTGATTCTTAGATTAGAAAAAAATGAAAGAGAAGGTTGTTGATAATGAGCACTAATGACTGGTAGATAATTTTTTGAAATTAATGGGGGTGAAGATTGAATTTTGAACAATAAAATTGGGTATTAAAAGAAAGGCTGTGACTTGAAAGATGAAAATAAAAAAGAAATACATTATTCATTAAATAGTTTAGTAAGATTTGTGAAAGGAAATTGTGAATGAAAGATAACAAGAGAATTGTAAATAGCAGAATACTAACCTCGAATATTTATCCACGTAAGAAAGTAAAGTATTGTATCGTGGAAATAATATCTCCACGATACATCTCAGGAAGAATTTAACTATGGAAGCCCATCGATAATCTATTGATGTGAATGGAATTCAAATCGTCTTTGGTTTCCTTTTTAAAGGAATAACGTAACATATCCAGAAAGAAGCCTGGAAGAGAAATAAAACAAGATATATTGGACATAAGTGAAAAGGTATTTAAAACTATTTCATTTAAAAAATTAAATAAACTCACTTGCATTGAGTATATATCGTTAACCTCTGGAATTTCACGGACATCAGCTCTCAACAAATCTTCCATTTTATATTTAAAGTTTATTGACATCATATGGTTGATTTTTAATTGTTTAATATGTTGCATATTTGTACATATATTTAATATTAATCCATTTGTGTGAATGTGTCTGGAGTGAAAGATCATTTGTATTCGAATAATGTATTTAATTTTCATGATTTCACATTAAACGACGTCTTTCTATTTGAAAAGATTCAAATGAATTGTTGGTAAATTTCATTTCAAAACTATTATTTAATTTTATCAGTTGGCAGAATTGATGAAGCGTATCGCAACTCGAGAGGGGGTTTGAACAGAATGTACAGGACCGTTCTGTAAGAATTTATAGTAAAAGGAAAAACAAGAATTCTATTTTTATTCAATTTTTTTCTTAAGTTGATCACAAAATTTTTGGCGCATATATATAAACAAGTATAAAATTATTAAATCTTGTGAACCCAAGATCCTGAGGTTTTTGAGTTCTCATCTATATAATAATAAAGTATATAAAGGTGAGTGTAACATTTCTTGAGATTTTTCGAATTTTTTAAAACATACCAGGCAAATAAATTGAAAAACGTTTAGTCAATCAGAGATATAATTCATATAAAGTGAACTACAGTACAAGTAACAGCAACAACAGGAGTCTAAAACTATAATAAAATTCTATATATATATATATATATATATATATATATATATATATATATATATATATATATATATATATATATTATAATTATTTATTTTAACTAATTTTAGTTATTTATCTATTAAATTCATCTATGGTTGATATTTATCTATGTTTTATTTTAAATTGTATTGGCTAGCTCAGATTATATGATTTATATTTTTATTTATTAGTTTAATGATTTAATGGAGAGCATGAGAACACTTACTCTCGTTGGGTTCAGGATAAAATTAAACAAGAAAATATATGAAATCTGCATGCCACAAACAAGCTGCGAAAATCATTTCCATCAACGCTGTGAATCGATTATATGAAACACAGTAATTCAACCTATGTGTTATGAAACCTTGCCCTGTGTTTGGCAAATGACATGTAAATGAAAATCAACAACTCAAATTAAGTTCCTATAATTATCAGACGAATGTAAAATTGAAAAGCATCATAAGCAGTAAATAAAACTTATGTTAAAACAAATATAATACAGTGCAAATTACAAATACCAACTATTATTATATACCTAAAATTATTATTGTGTAATTTGGCCAAATTTATGAATTACAATTGAGTTTAATATGGTTAACCAAATAAATCGTTAAAAACACTAACCTGACCACAACACTGGAAAGTCTCTAGTATATTCTATTGATGTGGAATCTTCTGTACCAAAGCTGGATCTCCTTCAATTTTGTAGTTACAAACTCTATAGTTTGTATGGCAGGTAAGTTCGTAAATTCTTGTTAAATCACTTAGATATTTTTGCTTATAATGTTTATGTTACAATGATAATGGTTTAGGAAACGTATTTTCTCATTATAAAGTGATTACTTTTTGAAAATTCGGGTAGCGTCCCCTCTCAAATTTAAAATGTTTATATTTCCCACAAATTCTTATTATTTCCAAGTATTTTGTTAACAAAATGTTCAATGTATATTGATTAAATGTTTGCAATGTCTTTTGACTATAATTTCTAATAATTTCCCAAATATAAAATAAAATTTATAAGATTTTCTTACATCCGTCCTTCTCCATTAGCTTCGCTTCACCAATTTCTTTTGTTTTTCAAATCAACAAACTTATAGTTGTCCGCTTTGTTATTTGTAAAACAAAAAACTTACTACATACTAGATATAATATACTTTGTCTTATCTAATATTTTATATGTCCATAAATGTCTTTACATTTTTTCTATGATTATGGATTGTTGATGTAAGATTTCAAACTAATTTACCATTCCTATTTACATACTCATTCTTTCAAAAATCTACCTTATTTTAATTAACAAAATTATATCTATTTGACTTTAAATTTCAATATCAATCCATATACAATCTAAAATGTTCAAATATCTGTCATAATGCCTTTCAATTAAATCTTTACTCATCATTACATATTTATCTATTACAAACTTGGCTCTTTATTTATTTCAGTCATCATATTTTTCTATTATCAATATTTCACATACATAAATAATTCTATGGTAGAATCTACCTCCGCATTCAGTGTACTTCATTAACAGACATGAAATTTTTAGTTGTCACTTCAGTTATCTACTTTTTAATATAAACATTACACTTTTGATGGTATATCATGATCTAACATTCTATTTATTATTGTCTGATAATAATTTATTTTCTTTTCAGATTCATTATTAGATGTTCGAAATACTGGATACAAATTATCATTTGCTATAGACAAGAAAATGAGTTTATGATTTGTTAAGATATAATTAAAATTTTATGAAAATAATGCAGTTCATGATCTGAAATCCTAAGGTAAATAATTTTACTATTACTTATGTATCTCTTTCGTTTTGAAGCATAACTAATATAATAATTGTTCAATTCAATAGAAAATATATATTCTTCTTATATTATCATCATTAGAAAAGATAATTCCAGCTGTGTGAAACAATTAATTTCCATCTGTTACTCTGCAAGGTTGCAAATTTCATACTTTTGTGTTCCATTCTTTTTACTGTTTCTTACGATAAGTTCAATATATATATATATATATATATATATATATATTATATATATATATATATATATATATATATATATATATATATATATATATATATATATATATATATATAGCCATCCTAACTAAGCCCAGACGGATGTTGGAATTGATGTGTCCCCTTCTCGACCGGTTTTCGGTATTTTGCCATATATTAGGGACATAACTCCGAGACTTGCCAGACTGCTCCGTTCATGTGGTGATTTTAAAATTGCTAGTAACACTGTTCTTTCAATCAGATCGATTTACACTAGAGTAAAAGATAAGAACCTCTTGACATCACTAACGTGGTGTATAGTATTCCCTTTAGAGAGGTGCGCGTTAGCTTTTCATGTAGATTCTCTTGATTTTCAGATGAATTAATAGGCTGTGAAGGTGTTGGCGACTGAGTCTAACAGAACGAAAAGATCATTCTTGGAAATGGCTTCCATTTCACGAAACAATAATGTAATGAACAAGAAAACTGATATTGATCACTTAAGTGAGATCTATTCATTTTTGTTTTCCTTAGATACTAATTTTGCTCATCAAGTGGTGTTAAAGAACCATGTTGCTCCTAACAGCACCACCCTTATCACTTTAACTTAATACTAATAATAAAAAACTTAATTTTGAATGTATTGGTATTGGTAGATACATTCAAATTATATAAATAATAATAATAAAAACTTAAGTTTGAGTGTATTGGTGTTGGTGAATACATTCATATTGTATAATTATTAAAAATTTACTTAATTACTATATTATATTATTATTACTACATTTCAATACAGTTATTTTACTGTTTTCTTTCTCTTTTCTTACTTTGTGTCAGTCTCTACACGCTCAAATTACAAAAATGAGAGCGTTCCCCCGCTCTCTGTCTCACACTCTTTCTCCCTCTTCCTCTATTCTAAAATATTACGTCTTCTTATTAAAACAATTGTTGGCCCTACAGCAGAGTCCATTACTTATATGGTGGCATTGTCCCACAGTTCACTGATTTGACTGTTGGTAACACTGGTTGTCTCTTGTTACATCCCATTTGGAGGCAAACTATATCATTTCCTTGCCGGCGTTCAGCATGGTTACGCATGAAAATGAAATTATTTATTTTATTCTATAAAATGTTGCGACATTTTCAATTGGTGCTGTGATGCGGTTGGTTTGCCCGTCCGTTAACTCAATTCCTGTTCAACATTTCACAATTTACGATCTGTAGTTTACGAATTTACAACTTTATGGAGTCTAACCTCACTTCGGAGGTAAGTACAAACGTGGTTGTGAACTTCATTTCTAATTATTCTTTATTGACCACAGTATTCACCTGTTGTTTTTCATTTTAGTCTCCCTGATGAGGAGGACAAACATCCTCGAAAGCTTGGACGTTTTCCGCTAAGAGTATATCTTTCCCATGTTTTGCTGCATTCCCCCAATATTCACTATTTTTATTCCTAACTAGTCAGCGAAGTATATCACTCTTCTACTTACAGACAACTACTTGTACTACGGAGAAACAGCTGTTCAAAAATACAAAGCATGGTCTAAAACCAAAATGAAACTTGCCCGTGAATACAACAGGAAGTGTTTTTTATTGAAATGTAGGAAATCTGGGACTCTACCTTATCATATTACTGCGGCCATTAGACCAATTGACGACCTCCTGATGAGACAGGACATTCACAAGAAATCAGGGATCGATTACGGGTTAGGGATAAAGCTTCTTAATATTGAAATTTCTAATAACCATTCATTTATTAGTAAATTAGAATCAAATTTGTCAACATTGAAAAGGACAATAGTCTCTTTATCTAGTGAATTTCACTTTCAGAACTTTTCAAGTAAACAACAGGTTACTTATAACAAACTTTTTCACAAGATTAAAAATAATAATATACATGAACTTAATAGATTACAAAGTGATCAATTTAAATTATCGTTAAAATCTAAAGCGGGTTGGTTGAGAAATATTTCTAATACCATTATACCTGATGATATTTCACAGTTTTTAGCTTTGGGTCCCAAGTTTAGTGTAGAACCAGTCATTTTAAAAGATATTTCAATCAAATCAATTTTATCTGATGTAGACTATCTCACCTCCACAATCACAGACTCGAAAATGAGAAACATCACGGTAGCTAGAGCCACAAATATTATCACTAATTACATACATCAACCGCATAATAATTCTTTCTTTCATAACCTTTTACTTAAATCTAAAGCCTTCTTGAAGGCAAACCCTCATCTGATTCTTACTCACTCCGATAAGGGTAACGTCACTGTCATTATGGACAGACAACAATATATTGAGTTGTCTAATGATATTGTTTTGAATAACAGTTCGTGTGTAGAATTATCTTGTGATCCTACATCATCTATAAAAAGAAAGGGTAACAACCTAATCAAATCATTATTTAATAAACATTATATTGATATGACAGTTAAGAAGAAACTCATGAGCTACCATGGTGCCCCTCCTAAATTTTATTCTCTTCCGAAAGTTCAGAAACCAGTTCTCTCTGTAAGACCGATAGTGGCTTCTATAGGAGCCCCCACAGAAAATATTGCACAGTTTTGTACGGGAATACTAACAAAAGCGTATGATTATGACAATTTGTATTTTATCAAAGACTCAATTGCGGTCTCGTTGTTAAGTAATGTTTATCTTGATGCTTGTTTGAGAGCAATCGATAAGAGTTGGGATCGTATCGGTGTCCATTGCTCCATCCCGAAGGAAGCTTCTCTTGAATTAATAGTTTTTCGGTTTGTTAGTACTTATTTCACTTTTAATAACAAAATTTACAAACAAACCTTTGGTACTCCAATGGTAGCTTCACTTTCTCCTATCTTAGCAGCATATGTCATGGACGATGTTCTGGATACAGCCATACCTGTTCTTTCTTTCACTCCTTTTTTTATAAAAAAGTATGTCGATGACATTATTTTGGCACTTTCTCGAGAAGGCCCTGATGAACTTCCGGATACATTTAATACCTTTGATCCGCATATCCAATTCACAATCGAAATGGAAGACTTCGAGAATTCCGTACCTTTCTTAGATACAAAATTTATACGTAATAACAATACAATTATTATAGATTGGTACAGGAAGCCATGCAGCTGTGGTAGATATCTTAATTATCACTCCTACCACAAACATTCCATGAAAGTGAATTTGGTTAAACAAATGAAGCAGAGAGTACTCAGAATTTCGAATAATGTTTTTTATAATAAAAATCTTAATATTTTACTTAACCTTTTCTTGGATAACTCTTATCCAAGATCTTTATTGAATAAAATATTACTCAGCACATCTAATGCTGTGGACTTGTTGCTTGAAGTGTCACAACCTAAACACCCGGCCTTGGGACTCCGCTCAGGTAGTGAATTCGGCCTTAGTTACACTATTTTTTATTACCTTAATTGGGATAAGGTGAATCAACAAACAAAATTTCGGGACAAATGGATTTATTTAACACACAATAATAAATTTACAAGACCGTATATTCTTGATACGAATACGAATAAATAATAGTTAAATAGTAGAAATGTCCAACTCAATATTTTATATATACCAAAAATAAGTTATCTTTGGAAGACTCGGGACGTACAGCTCGCAGCAGTAGTCTAGGATTCTTGAGCCGTTGTTACTGGACTGGACGATGTGGTCTGATACGTGGATCCTGCAGATGGTCTTTAGGGTCGGTCCTTGAAGTACAGGCTGCAGAGCTGTAGGGAAAGAAATAAAAAAAAGGAAAAACAGTGAAAAAATTGAACATTGGAAAGGAGGAATAAAATGAACAGGTAGGAGCTTATACTCCAATACATACAAAAATTTGAATTTAATTTTCAAAATAAAACCACAGAAAACTGTTCATTTTTATCCGTCCTGTTCCCAAAATAATCAGAAAAAGCGAATTTAAATCGGTGGAAAATAACCATATAAAGAATCTGTTATAAATTCGCTTCATAAAATAAACTTAGGGCGCCACCAGATTTTTTTAAAGAAAGATAATACCGGCGAAGAAAAAAAGGAAAACGCCATTTTTTTTTAAACGAAATAATTTAACTAAATAGAAAAATCGAAATAGAATAAATTGTAATCACACAATAACAATTTGAAAATATATAGATAACTTACCAGCGAAGAAAATTACAAATAACACACAAAATGATATTTGAAGAGGATATTACTGAATAAGTTTTCAGCGAAGAAATGAACAAGCCGATTCCTTGAATCGTAGTTTCAAATAGATATTCAATGATAGTAAAAAGCTATCAGCTATACGTTCCTAATATTCGAAATAAAAGGATTTGGAATTAGAGGTGGGATTTGCCGACGAATAAGTAACGCTCCAAAATAATTGATGAAAATAGTAACATGTCTCAGCGACATGTTACACCCCCTCTCCTCGGAGAAAAAAGGAATTCGAAGAATTATTTTTTTGTAAACCTGAACAGCCTACAAAGAAAAGTAGTCAAAACAACAGGAATGTGGTGACCAGATATAAGAAGATGTAGTAGTGCTTACAAATTCAAGAAATGAAAAGAAGATAAGAAAAAATAAGAAGAAGAAAGGAACATATTCAGTGAAAGTCCAAGAATTGTTGCTTTCTAACTCAAGACTCCAATTCATTTTGAAAACTAACAAAAGTAAAAAAATATAATAGGTGCTTAAGCCTATTATCAATAACAATAATTGCAAGTTAAACGCAATTATGCTCCAAAAAAAAACTGTAAGCAAAATGCAGTAATCAATTATAATAGGAGCTCATTCCTATTAACAAAAATTGATCAAAAATTGAACGATATCAGTTATTGGTACCGTACTGAGATTTGAAAATAACCAAAAGAATAAATTAGTGGGGTAGCATCTACCAAAATATGAGACGCTAAACGCTCAAAAAAAATTAATCAGAGGAATAACCTCCACTTAGAATATGAAATTCTAAACGCTCTAGCAAAATATTCACGAAAAAAAATTAGAGAGGTAGCCTCTAATAAAATATGAAATGATAACATCTCAACGATATGACAAGAGAATAACTATATTCTTCGTCTAGAAAAAAGAATCACTAAATGTGATAAAGAGTGGTTAAGATCTCAGGTACACTAACCTCAAAAGAAAAAACCATAAAGATATAAGGAAGAAGTATTAGGTGGGCAAGACCAACTCAGTGTTATAGATGGATGAGAGCATCGATCATGCAGGAAAAACCTCGCGAGAGATGTTAATCGCGTCGTGGTTATTTATTCCCCACAATCAACTTCGCATCTCTACAACTACCGAAGTGTAGACATGATCGTCCAACAACTACATTCCTTGCAAATGGAAACAAAAGAATTAACAAAATCAAAAGAGAAAAGAAAATAGAAAAAATAAAAAACGAAGAAATTTTTGAGCAAGCTCGGGTAATTAACAAACCCAGCGTTATGTAGAAACGCCACAACTAAAATGGAAATTTCCAAAGAAAATTCCTTAGAGAAAAAATGACTGGATCTCTAGATTTATAATACCGTGATGCAATGCCCATGTGACACATCCTTCCAGTGCGATAACATGACAAGTCATCAAACCACCCTTTCGGAAAAACGGCGTCCCGTAGGTACGATACGTTATGGGATGATGACACACCATGACACACCTCTGAAATTCAGTTTTCCACTTAAAGATGTCACAAGACTAGCATCACGCCTGTCACAGAACTAGTCCTTAACAAAAAAAAATCACGGAAATCTTTTTTAACAGGAAAGCGAAAACCTCCATAAATTCCGTCATGGGAATGCTATTGCTAGATATTGTTTCAAAAAAAGTACACGGTAAGGGACAGAAATCTACTAAGAATATTTTTTAACGTGACCAAAAATGTGTATGTGTGTGTATTTAAAATACATTACGTAACTATACGGAAAAATAACAAGAAAAAAATAACAAGGCATGGCCTTTCCCCCCTTTCCTACCGTTGGAAAGTTTGGAGAGAAGGAACCCACCTAGACAGAACCAATTGCTAAACATTTAGCGATAACACACATATAATACTCAAAATCCAAAATAGAAAGTTATGTAGAACTTAAATCGGAAACACTTTCGCCATGAAAGTACGAAATTATAAACTATGGTATTGCAAACCACATAGAAAGTCGTACAAAAAAATAGTTTTGTCAACAACGGAAAGAGAAAACAAAAGTATGCCGCCAAAAATACTATCAGTATGTATCAGTACACCAAAATGATCCATAAACTGTCATGTAACAAGAAGAGCGTGTTTTACTCGTATCAATCATACAGGGACGATAATAATCAAGCGTATACTGAGAACGAAAACGCTACCAAGCAAAAATATAATTTCTCAGTACACACAACAAAAGAGATAGGGGACTACTCAAAATTAACTGAATTCAAAATTAGCCTAAAGCAAGAAATTTCAGAAAATATTTCAGTATAAAGGTTGTTCCAACTTAAACTGATTTCTAAAGGTGCATAACGCAAGAAAATCTCATAATATTTGAAACATTCGCGAGAAAAATTTTTGGCGTTTTTACAAAAACCCAAAAACAAAAAAAGAGATACGATAAAAAACACAAACATAATACATCAAATGTATTATACATAACATAATAGCAAGGATCCAAAATAATGTATTCTAGATACAACATCAAGAGAAAACATAAGGCATACAAAAAACAAAGATATCAGTGCTTTGGCACAACGATAAAGATAAATACAAAAGATAGTGTATAGAGGTACTATCACACACACGATAGTAGAAAAGCAAATTCTACTAAATAAAGACACAAAATGCATTTGTGACCTAACACAATTGTTGACAACAACAAGTACAAAATACTTAAGAAATATTTTGATATTGAATCAAAATTAAGATAAAAAGAATAGTCACGTCAAAAATTTTAATCCAAAAACTTAATATAGTAAAACGGAATAAATCACCAAACTAATCAGAATCACTTCCTGATCTGATTCGTAAATTATAACCATGGCCAGATAAATTCGTATCAACAGAATGTTGATCGGAAAACTCATCATCAGGAAGATTTTCATGTACGTCAATAAACTGATTTTTTAAATCTGTAACATGCCAATTACCTTAATCATTACCGGAAAGCTCTTTTAAATTATACACTAATTTCGAGATAACTTTGTTGACAATACAAGGTATGTAATTAGGAGCAAATTTAGCTGCAAATTACTAGATTTTGATGAAAGATCATAATTATTTTTCCATAACCTGTCACAAACATGAAATTTCAAATCTCTCTTTCGTAAATTATAATGTTTTGCATTTTTCTCATATGCATTTCTTAACTTTTTACGAACCTCAACAAAAAGTTTAGGAAGTGTTTGAACATCATTAATCAATTGTAACTTTTCACCAGTGTTAATAATGTTATTCGCGTTTTCAGAAATTGCACCGTAAAAATCTCCACTTAACGGAACGTTTCGAGCAAAATTTAGAAAAGCTGGGGAATAACTCGTAACGTCATGTTTCGCGGTTCTAATTGCTTGTGCAACCTTATGTAACGAAGTGTCCCAGTTATTGTGAGACGAATTTTCATGAATGTAACACCTTAGAGCTGTAACAATTGTCTTATTCGTTCGGTCTGTGTGATTTGCTTGGGGATGATAACGAGCGTTATAAAAAATTTTTTGCACTTTGTACTGTGACATTAGATTCTTAAAAAGGGAAGAAGTGAAAACAGTACCATTGTCAACAGAAAATATCTGTGGAACAACAAAAAGAAGAAAAACTTTATTTTCTATAAACTTCACAATGCCCTTAGCAGTTGCGTGTGGCATGGGATGAACAAGACACAATTTTCTAAACCAATCGGTAATTACTAAAACAAATCTGTTACCAGATTTTTACTTTGCATATGGACCTATAAGATCAGCAGGAATCCATTGCCAAGGAAAATTAATATCTTTGTATTGACCCATAACACCAGCTTTAGGTAGATTTTCGGTTTTGCGAGAACTACAAACAGAACATTTATTACCGTAGCGAGATACAGAACTTCTCAGTTTTGGCCAATAATAAATTTCAGAGATACGAGAAATGGTTTTAGATATGCCTAAATGAGCACCTGATTCATTGTCATGAGATAACCTTAATATGTCAATTCGGTTGGCAGTAGGAACAACAATTTTCCAATTAGATAAACTACTAGATATCGGATTCGACGAAAACATATGTTTATACAAAACATTATTGTCAACCTTAAATGTGGGATATAAATCGGGATTATTCGAAACTTTCTCAATCATAGAAGTATACCAAGCATCTGGTTCAAAGCTACTTACGTCAATAACAGAAATTTCAGATAAAGAACGAGATAAAGCATCACTGACCACCATAGTGGTTCCTTTTCTGTGTTTGATTTCAAAATCAAACTGTGAGAGCCTAAGAGAAAGACGTGCTAAGCGACCTGAGGGATTCGAAGGTTTAGAAAGATACTGCAAAGAAGAATGATCTGTCTCAAGAGTAAAATGAGTGCCTTCAACATAGCCTCGGAATTTTTCAACATCAAAAATAACTCCTAAAAGTTCTTTTTCTGTTGTACTGTACTTTCTCTCAGTTTTATTCAAAGTACTACTTGCATAAGCAATAGGATGTTCCAGACCATCGCATTCCTGATACAGGATTGCACCAAGACCAGTTTCGCTAGCGTCAGTTTGAATGATGAAAGGTTTAGAAAAATCAGGACTTGCAAGAATTGGACTAGAAGTAAGACGTTTCTTAACTTCACTGAAAGCATTTTCAGCTTGGGGAGTCCAAGAAATGTATTGACCTTTCTTTCTGCCATGAAGAAGATCAGTGATTGGAGAACAAATAGTAGAAAAATCTTTAATAAATCGACGATACCAACCAATAAGACCTATGAGACGTTTTATCTCAGTAGTATTCTTTGGAGCTGGATAATTCAAAATAGCAGAGACTTTGTTGTCATCTGTGCGAAGACCACTTTCGTCAACAACAAATCCTAAAAACTTCACATTTTTCAAGATTGACATTTAGCCTTAGATACAATTTATTGAGAGTTTCCATATG
Source organism: Galeruca laticollis (assembly GCA_963921935.1). Classification (NCBI taxonomy): domain Eukaryota; kingdom Metazoa; phylum Arthropoda; class Insecta; order Coleoptera; family Chrysomelidae; genus Galeruca; species Galeruca laticollis. Next base: position 18,726,263 of record OY998182.1, on the reverse strand, counting down.
AAGCTCAAAGGTAGGGGTGGAGATAATAATGTCATCTAAATAACAAAAACAATATGGCCTAAGGGAAGGATCTATAACTATGTGTATTAGACGAGCCATAGTTTTAGGAGCATTAACTTAACCATAAGGGGTTGTAACAAATTCAAAAAGTCCTACACCGTACACGGCGAAAGCTGTTTTCGGACGGGAAGATTCAGAAAGGGGTATTTGTAGAAAAGCCTTCTTTAAATCAATAGACGTAAGGAATTTTGCGTCTCGTAATTTACTAAGAATAATATCGACTTGCGCCATAGGATATGAATCAGAAAAGGTTACATTGTTCAATTTTCGACCATCGAAACAAACACGATATTCTCCGGATTTCTTGGGAACAAGCCAGAGAGAGGCGAACACCACGGGGAGTTCGAATGCTAAATAACTTTGAGATTTAACATCTCATCTATTTCATTTACAAGAAGTTTTTGCATGGCCGGAGATAGAGGATATTGACGTTGCGCAATTGGCTTTGCATCGCCAGTGTCTATAACATGTTCAACGAAATTAGTTCGACCAATTCGGTCCGAAGGAGCAAGTGTAGAAAATAAAGCGATAACTTTATCCAGTTCATCTTTTTCAAGTGAATTGAGACTAGAAACTGACTGAATTGTGTTCATAACACAAGTAGAAGATAAAAGAGAGTAAGACAAATCATGAAAATTAATGTCTATTTTAAATAGACTCAAAAAATCCATGCTCAAAATAAGAGGATGATTAATCGAAGGAATAATCAGAATTTTAATTGTTTTCGTGACATTATTTACAGTAACAGGAACGGTAATAAAACCCATAAATTGCCGCGGTACACCATCAGCAGTAGTTATACTTATTGAAGCATCATATTCAATAGGTACATGAAGAGAATTAATAAGCGAAAACCCTGGGTTTCCAAGAATAGTAGATTTGCTTCCGGTATCAACCATTGCAACAACATCAGTATTTGAAACCTTGATAATCATATAAGGACGATTAACATTTGGTTTCTTAACAAACAAAGGACAAATATCGGTAGTAACTGAATTGACAATATTTTCAGACAAAGAATGATCCACAGGAGTGGGTAACAAAGGTAACACACAGACAACAGGCACATCTAAGTTAATACTACAAACATCATTAGATAACTCAACATCCGGTACAGGATTGACAAGTGAAATATTACAAGAAGATAATTGTTTGTCAAGATTTACAGAACGATAACATGAAGACGATAAGAAATCTCTGACAAAACTGAGATAAGCTTGCCATTCAGTAGCCGAAGGAGAAAAACTTGAAGTTAATTTTGACTTGTTGACGGTTTGCTTGATTTGCGTTTTGAACTTCCTGACTTTACTTCCGAAGTGGTTTGTGCTGGACCGGAGACTGTCGTCAGATTCACAGGACCAGTCGGAACCTCGTTTTTTGGATTGCAAGAACTACAATTTGGTTTTGTAGTGTTTTTAGCACCACAACCATGACAAAAAATAGACTTAGGAGAACGACATTTCGTAAAAATATGACCAGTTCTATTACAATTCCAACATAAACTAGAAGACAAAACGGAAACATCAACAAAACTTCTTCTCTTAGAAGAAGAATTTGGTGAAACATAAAGACAAGCCAAATCAGGTTCGACTAGACAATTTTGTGAAGAAGGTGGTCGGTAACAATCAGACCAAACTCTGGATTCCTCAACCCTTTTACAAAGCTCGGTAAGTTCATCAACAGTATTGGGACTATGTAATGCCAAAGCAGAAACAAAAAAATGGTAAAAGATTTCTACGAATCTTTGCAACACGAGATTTTTCATCTACAACATTCGTTAAACGATTAAAAAGACCTATCATAGAAGAAATATAAATTGTAACGGGTTCATTCTCACCCATAGTTCGATTTAAAATCTCTAATTCTTAATCTGTTTCATAACTATACGGAAAAAAAACTGCTTTTGAATTAGCAACAATATCAGACCAAGTACTGAATCTACTACGAAATCACAAGACTGTAAAAACAATTCGGTATCAGAAATACCTCTAGAAACTCTAAGTAATTCAACCTTTTCTAAAAAAAGATGGAGTGATTCATTCTTTCCAGAGAATGAAATATTTCACTTGTATACTGGATCATGGCGAGACTGAGGGACTGAAGGAGAAGACAAAGAAGACGAAGCAAGAGGAACATGATTATTATGTGACTCTTCACTATCAACTGAAATAAAAGGAGTAGTTTTCATATCAAAATCAGATTCAAGTAAAAGTACATCCCTATTCAATGAATTTTTAACTTGAACTTGTTGATCATCATCTGGGTCAATATTTAATCTATTAATTCTATTAGTTAAATGAGTTTACCTGGAATTTATTCTGCCAAAATCAGGTTCACGTTTATTTCCATTGAAATTATTTATTACTTCACTCAAATATCTAATAGTGTTAAGAATCTCTAAATGATCTTCCTCAAAAGTGTAAGTATTTATTGGTAATGAAACACTACGGTTAGCTTTTTCACGAGCCAATAAACCATTAAGAAGCCTACGTTCTTCATCAACAGTATCAGGTACAGTTTCATCTCTGATTTTAATTTCATATGAAAGTTCATATGCTTTCAAATGATTTACCTGCATTTTATTTTCGAAGGGAAATTTTCAAAAATTTCTAACCAAAAAGCTAAATAAATTTTACTTAAAATATATTTAAGAAAGATAAAGAAGTTGATTTTAAAAGTAAATCAAGGAAAAAAATACAAAAAACAAAATTATTCAAAGTAATACTTTGGAATAACCAAAAACAAAATTCAAAGTTAATTACAACGAAACGTGTTGAGAAGCCAACAAGCAATTAACCTTGACAAAGAAAAAAAACTAGGACTGAAAAACCAACTATTAACTGAATGAAAAAAGGAAATTTGCCTGAAAAAGATATGCAAAAGATATTCCAAAAAGCAAATTCCGCAGTATTCGTATTAGATAAAAATTTATATTGAATGTTTTAATAACAACGAAATTTTATATCTCGATGTCACAGAACCCCAATATAAGTAAAAAAATAGCAGAACAAGGGCGCCAAATTTGTCACAACCTAAACACCCGGCCTTGGGACTCCGCTCAGGTAGTGAATTCGGCCTTAGTTACACTATTTTTTATTACCTCAATTGGGATAAGGTGAATCAACAAACAAAATTTCGGGACAAATGGATTTATTTAACACACAATAATAAATTTACAAGACCGTATATTCTTGATACAAATACGAATAAATAATAGTTAAATAGTGAAAATGTCCAACTCAATATTTTATATATACCAAAAATAAGTTAAAGACTTATCTTGGGAAGACTCGGGACGTACAGCTCGCAGCAGTAGTCTAGGATTCTTGAGCCGTAGTTACTGGACTGGACGATGTGGTTTGATGCGTGGATCCTGCAGATGGTCTTTAGGGAAGGTCCTTGAAGTACAGGCTGCAGGGCTGTAGGGAAAGAAATAAAAAAAAGGAGGAACAGTAAAAAAATTGAAAATTGGAAAGGAGGAATAAAATGAACAGGTAGGAGCTTATACTCCAATACATACAAAAATTTGAATTTAATTTTCAATATAAAACCACAGAAAACTGTTCATTCTTATCCGTCCTGTTCCCAGAATAATCAGAAAAAGCAAATTTAAATCGGTGGAAAATAACCATATACAGAATCTGTTATAAATTCGCTTCATAAAATAAACTTAGGGCGCCACCAGATTTTTTTAAAGAAAGATAATACCGGCGAAGAAAAAAAGGAAAACGCCATAACAAAAACATTGTTTTTTTCTTAAAAACGAAATAATTTAACTAAATAGAAAAATCGAAATAGAATAATTTGTAAGCACACAATAACAATTTGAAAAAATATAGATAACTTACCAGCGAAGAAAATTACAAATAACACACAAAATGATATTTTAAAAGGATATTACTGAATAAGTTTTTAGCGAAGAAATGAACAAGCCGATTCCTTGAATCGTAGTTTTAAATAGATATTTAATGATAGTAAAAAGCTATCAGCAATACGTTCCCAATATTCGAAATAAAAAGATTTGGAATTAGAGGTGGGAATAGCCGACGAATAAGTAACGCTCCAAAATAATTGATGAAAATAGTAACATGTCTCAGCGACATGTTACAGAAGATAGCCATCCTAACTTAGCCCAGACGGATGTTGGAACTGATGTGTCCCCTTCTCGACCGGTTTTCGCTACTTTGCCATATATTAGGGACATACCTCCGAGACTTGCCAAACTGCTCCGTTCATGTGGTGATTTTAAAATTGCTAATAAAACTGTTCTTCCAATCAGATCGATTCACAATAGAGTAAAAGATAAGAACCCCTTGACATCACTTACTAACGTGGTGCATAGTATTCCCTGTAGAGATCGTGATAAACAGTATATCGGACAGACTTCAAGATCTCTATCTAACCGTATAGTTTGACATAAGAGTGATTCTAGATTACACGCAGAGAGGTGCGCGTTAGCTTTTCATGTAAATTCTCTTGATCATCAGATGAATTATGAGGCTGTGAAGGTGTTGGCGACTGAGTCTAACAGAACGAAAAGATCATTCTTGGAAATGGCTTTCATTTCACAAAACAATAATGTAATTAACAAGAAAACTGATATTGATCACTTAAGTGACATCTAATCATTTTTGTTTTCCTTAGATACTAATTTTGCTCATCAAGTGGTGTTAGACAACCATGTTGCTCCTAACAGCACCACCCTTATCACTTAATAATAATAATAAAAAACTAAATTTTGAATGTATTGGTGTTGGTAGATACATTCAAATTATATGAATAATAATAATAAAAACTTAAGTTTGAGTGTATTGGTGTTGGTGAATACATTCATATGGTATAATTATTAAAAATTTACCTAATTACTATATTAAATTATTATTACTACATTTTAATACAATTATTGTACTGTTTTCTTTCTCTTTTCTTCCTTTGTGTCAGTCATTTGAGGTGATGTTCTCTACACGCTCAAATTACAAAAATGAGAGCGTTCCCTCTCACTCTGTCTCACACTCTTTCTCCCTCTTCCTCTATTCGAAAATATTACATCTTCTCATTTAACCAATTGTTGGCCCTTTAGCAGAGTCCATTACTAAAATGGTGGCATTGTCCCACAGTTCACTGAATTGACTGTTGGTAGCACTGGTTGTCTCTTGTTACATCCCATTTGGAGGCAAACTATATCATTTCCTTGCCGGCGTTCAACATGGTTACGCATGAAAATGAAATTATTTATTTTATTTTATAAAATGTTGCGACATTTTCAATTGGTGCTGTGATGCGGTTGGTTTGCCCTTCCGTTAACTCAATTCCTGTTAAACATTTCACAATTTACGATCTGTAGTTTACGAATTTACAACTTCATGGAGTCTAACCTCACTTCGGAGGTAAGTACAAACGTGGTTGTGAACTTCATTTCTAATTATTCTTTATTGACCACAGTATTTAACTGTTGTTTTTCATTTTAGTCTCCCTGATGATGAGGACAAATATCCTCGAAAGCTTGGACATTTTCCGCTAAGAGTATATCTTTTCCATTTTTTGCTGCAATCCCCCAATATTCACTGGTTTTATTCCTAACTAGTCAGCAAAGACTATCCTTCTTCTATATATATATATATATATATATATATATATATATATATATATATATATATATATATATATAATATATATATATATATATTGAACCAGATATCATAGATAATAAGAGAATTAGTACTATTAAAATATGTTGCTAGTATGAAATATATATGAAAATAATATAATTTAAGAAAACAAGTAAAAAGGAAACACTTTTATTAATTTAAACAACATATCAAATAAAGATATATTAAATAATAGCCTATATCAATATAATAAATAAGGAATTGCCTCAATAATAACACAAAATATAGATATTGCCTAACCAATGTAATGATGTAAATAAAGTTGCCTAAGACGAAGAATATTTTCCATACCATAACCAGCTGTTCACCTAAAAAGATATAATTATATAGTCAAGTCAAGAGAATTTTAGATATAAGTAGTTACATTAGAATACAAATATTATTATAGATAATTCATTATAATCATTAATTTAAGAATAAAAAACAAATACAAATATTGAATAGAATAGATTCCAATAGATTTTCATAGATAAACAAATAATGACATATAGATAAATTATATATGGTAAATAAAATGAACGTTGAATCAATAAATAGTAATTTGTTAAAGTTTATTATAGATAATATAATGCAAAGAGTTTAGACAAATAACATAAGAGAATTTATATTTATAATTAATATGAGTGTAACAAGGATATACTATCAATAACAATATTGAATGTTGTACCATGTAAATGTATCTATGTATAACCAATTTTAATTTATTTGTATGATGAAAAAACTCATAGGAACTCTATAAATGAACTAATAATGTAAAAGAGTGTATGTATGAAATTTTTTTAATAAGTGAGAGAAGTTTCAATTAATCTGATTGCAAAAGACAATATTTTATTGGTTATAAAATATGACAGAACAAATTGTGAATCAACAAATAAACTTTGAAATAGTGACCTGAAAAAGAACAAAAGACTGTTTGTTGAAAAAAGTAGAGAATCGAGGGGACGCTTAAGAAATAAGGGAAGCTGGTGTCAAGAAGCGAGGAGTGTGTGTGATGGTTTTCCTGAAATTTCAAGAAATTCCCGGTTTAAGACATTTAAACCTATAAAGTACTATTAAATACAATCTTAGTAATACTCACAGTCAATTGTATCAAGTTTTTCGGCAAGAATCTACGAAATTTTCATTAATTTTGGTTTTTTGGAGCTTCAGCGGAGTGTTCCTGGGATACAGAGACTTTCATCCCAATTCAAGAGCAACAGGTCAGTGTTTTTAAATCATTATTGGCCAATAATCAGAGTAAAAACTCAAATACTCAATTAAGTACTTAATTTCATAAATTGATAAACTTTTGCACATATGATCGATCTAAGAAAGAAAGAAACAGACTTTATATAGTGAATTAATCGCATAAATCGTTAAAATTAATAAAAAGCCGAATTTTAAATAAATTAAAATATGTACTTACAACATCTTGTAACCGCATAAATCTAATGATTGAAAAGTTATCAATGTTATAACTATGTCCATCTGTATATAATTCCTATATTTCTATCTATGTATATAACTGTTTTCTTCCCACAGCAATTTGTTTCATATATATGTATGATTTATATATAAATTCTTTTATGTGTTTGAACCATTTACTTGTCTGCATAGTCAAACAAACTATGTTTGTATAAATATAGATGCTTCTTTAGTGTAAGAATTGTCCGTTTTATGCTAAAGCGCATGACTAGTTTTTCACGCATGCGCATTGATAAAATGATTAAAATAAATAAGTAGATACAATACAACCAGTGGCGTCTCATATTATTTTTATCAAATATATTAAATATTAAATTTAAAATTAAATTGATTCCAAAATAATGTGTTTTCTTTTTATTTAAACAATTACAACAATATAAAATGCCAGGACTCAAAGAGAAAAAGGATTTCATGCTCCCGAATAATCAAATTAAAATAAATTACTAAATAAAATAACAATAACCAACTGAGCTAGCCAAACTAAACAAAAATTTTAAATAATAAACATCTACATTTAAATAATTCATAATCAAAAGAAAGTAAGCATTTTTATCAAATAAAAAGTAAGTAAGTATTTATCATAGTTATTAATATATATATATATATATATATATATATATATATATATATATATAATTAAGAGATGAAAGAATAACGCGTGGAGTATAAAACTGATACAGAATTAAATGGGTGAATCACGCAAAATAGGTTACAGAGAATAAGTGGTAACCGTGGACAATCATGTTTCTCGCTCATTAGTCGTCATCGGCACGGTATAACCAAGAAAGGGTGTACAACTTGGGAGCAAGGATGTTAATTGGAACATGAGAAAACACAAACAACGGATTTCAACAAGATAACCAAACACACATTTGTGCCTTCAAATGGAAGATCCCGAGTTTTCAGGACAACAACCAACAGAGACACGGAGGCGATTATAGCTCTCCTGCCTGAACCTTCCTCCTTCCTTCCATCTCTTAATTGGTAAGTTGTCCATTTCCAGGGTCCATTTGAAGGCACAAATGTGTGTTTGGTTATCTTGTTGAAATCCGTTGTTTGTGTTTTCTCATGTTTCAATTAACATCCTTGCTCCCAAGTTGTACACCCTTTCTTGGTTATACCGTGCCGATGACGGCGAATGAGCTAGAAACATGCATGTCCACGGTTACCACTCATTCTCTGTAACCTATTTTGCGTGATTTACCCATTTAATTCTGTATCTATATATATATATATATATATATATATATATATATAATAATATATATTATTTATTTAAGTAAAAACCTGGATTATGTTTAATTATTATTGGTCTATGGTTTAAATTTGTTTATGAATTGAATATAACTAGCTCAGGGTAAATGATTTATATTTATTTCATATAGTTAATTTATTGTTTAATGGAGAGCATGAGAACTCTTACTCCCGTTGGGTTCTGGATTGAATTTAAACAACAAAAATATACGGAATTTGCACCTTACAAATAACCTGCGAAAATCATCTCCTCCAACGGCTATGTATAGATTAAATGGAACACAGTAATTCAATTTCCATGGTGTGAAACCTTTTCCTGTATTTAGCAAATGACATATAAATAAAATTCAATGACTCAAAATTTAGTTCCTATAATTATCAACAAAACATCAAATCAAAAAGCATCATAACTGTGAAGAACACGTATGTTATATAAATATAATACAATCCAAATTACAAATACCAAATATTATTATATACCTAAAATTATTAATGTGTAATTTGGCCAAATTAGTGAATTTCGTTTGAGTTTAATATGGTTAACTAGATAAATTGTTAAAAGACTGACCTGATCACAACACTGGGAAGTCTCTTGTACATTCTATTCCTGTGGAATCTTCTGGAACGGAGCTGGATCTCCTCCAATCTTGTAGAAACAAACTCTATTGTTTGTATGGCAGGTAAGTTCGTGAATTCTTGTTAAATCATTTAGATATACTTCCTTATAATGTTTTTGTTACAATGATTAATGATGTATGAAAGTTATTTTCTCACGGTAAAGTGATTACTTTCTGAAAATTCAGGTAGCGTCCCCTCTCAAATTTTAACTGTTTATATTTCTTACAAATTATTATTAATTCCAAATATTTTATTCTCAAAATGTTCAATGTATATTTATTCAATGTTTGCAATGTCTTTTTACTTCAATTTCTAATAATTTCCCAAATATTTTAATAAAATTCATAAAATTTGCTTACATGCATCCATCTCCATTAGCTTCACCTCACCAACCTTTCGGTTTTTAAATCAACAAACTTTTTGTTGCCAGCTTTGGTATTTGTAAAACAAAACACTCACTACATACTAGATATAATATACTTTGTTTTATCTAATGTTTGATATATCGTTTAATGTCTTTATATTTTTCTATTATTATTTATTGTTGATGTAAGATTTCAAATTAATTTACTATTCCTATTTACATACGCAATATTTCAAAAATCTACCTTATTTTTAATAAACAAAAATTATATCTATCTGACTTTAAATTTCAATATCAATATATATACAATCTAAAATGTTCAAATATCTGTTATAATGCCTTTCAAATAAATCTTTACTCATTATTACATATTTATCTACTATAAACTTGGCCTTTTATTTAATCCAGTCATCAAATTTTTCTATTATCAATAGTTCACAGACATAAATAATTCTATGGTAGAATATATTTCTGCTCTCAGTGTACTTTGCTAACTGACATGAAGTTTTTAATTGGCACTTCATTTATCCCTTTTTTATATAAACATTACAATTTCGTTGGTATATATTGTTATCCAAAATTCTATTTATTATTGTCTGATAATAATTTACTTTCATTTCAGATTCAATGCTGGATATTCTGAATACTGAATACAAATTATCATTTTCTGTTGACAAGAAAATGAGTTTATGATTTATTGAGGACATGATTAAAATTTTATGAAAATAATGCTGTTTACATTCTAAAATCCTAAGGTAAATAAGTTGACTATTACTTCTGTATTTCTTTAGTTATGGAGCATAAGTAATCTAATAATTGTTCAATTCAACAGGAGATATATATTCTTCTCATATTATCACCATTAGACAAGATAATTCCAGCTGTGTGAAATGACTTATCTCCATTTGTTACTTAACAAAGTTGCAAATTTCATACATTTGTGTTTCATTCTCTTCACTACCTCTTACGATAAGTTCAATATATATATATATATATATATATATATATATATATATATATATATATATATATATATATATATTAACATAGAGTGAAAACTGCAACACCCTGTATACAGAATTATTAATAATAGACCACATATATCAAGTAATTAAAATTTTTGGAATTTGAATTTTTTTGTAAAAATTATCTAAAAAGGAGACAATCTGTACTATTTACTATTCAATAGAGAAAGCATATAAAGGATCTAACTGTATGATTATAGAGAAGAATTAAAATAAGCTTTATAAGAATATAGGTGACATAAAACAACTTCCATATTTAAAAGAGAGAATTTTAAAACGTTTGTTGCATATGAATGAAATAATAATAACCCATTATTCTTATTGTCAAAGTAAATTAATATTGTGATTTGTTTTAAAGAAGTGAATATCAGGGTTTGAAGGAAGTTTTAAAAGAGATTATATAAGTATTTAAAATATGTGAATGTAAGAAGTAAAATGAAAAACATCAACTCTATGGAATATGACATTTGTTGAACGATTTGACATTTTGAATAAATTAGAAAACAAGAACTGTCATTTAGTAAATTTATTGCAATACAAATTAAGGGACAATTATATGAGTTATAATCGTTTAAGAGGCTCAAAACAGAATGTTTTAAAATGATGGATGGACAATCCACCATTTGAAATGAAATATTTCAAATGAGAATTTTGATAACCAATTTTGATTGGTGGAATGCTTTTGAGATATATTTATCAGCGACAAGTAGGTTGCTAATAATAATAAAAAAATTGAATGGGAACAGTTTGTTGATTATACAGTCTATTGACTAAGTATTTCCTTTTTGGGTAGAAATTTTTAAGAAGCAAAATCTTTTGGAGAAAAATTTTGAAACTTTTAAAAAAAACAATTATTTGGCATTCTAAATTTGAGAAAGAAATACATTATACTTAAAAGCTAGAGTAATATATTTAAAGCAAGCAGAAGTACACATTACAGGAGATTGCACTGTTTCTGGATATTATGCAAGCTGGACAAATGGTATGGTATTTTTCAAGAGGTAACCTAAAACAAAATAAAAATTATTTATTGATGTGCATTAATTGAACTATACAGTGAAAAAAGGTATTTGAAACTATTTAATTATATAAAAAGAAGTTAGAGTAAACTTACCCATTTAGTGCAAAGAATTGAACTTTGATGTTAAACAGACGCTTATAAGTTCTATCTTCCGCCATTTTCCTATCATAGACGTTTATATAACGGATTTCGTATTATCAGATTTGTGTTAAAAGTTGCCTATTTTGAATTAGATATAGAAATTGTACTTCATTGAGTGGATGACTTTATTTGAATGAATGATCATAATAGATAATAGGTTTTTTCATTAATTTATGTCCTGTAAAAGAATAATGTATTTGTTCCTATAGCATTAAAATAACGTTTTTCTATTTGAAGAACATTGTGAAATTGTTTTCTTGAGATTTTTCATTCATCTATGGTGATTGCTCCATCTAGTTTAAACATTTGGTAGCTTTAAACTGACATATATGAACCGTTGAGAGGTTCAGCATTAAACACAGAACCGTCTTTAGAATTTATTTGGAAACAATAATAAAACAAGTATATTTTGATCAACAAAATTTTTATTGGAATATAGGAATATTATTTGAATTTCGGCGCTCACATTAGAAATTGAAATTTTTTTTTGTTTTTCTACATCTGAACCCTACTCTGAGATCAGAGAGTTTCTCATGCTAAGAAATAATCATTTTACAAATAAAACTTAAATATTAAAATATACCGGGTAAATAAAAATTAAATATCAACAAAACTAAACTAAAAATAATAATTCATAGTATTTAAACTTTTTAAATATTCTCTCTCTCCCCAATTCTATCCACTATTATAATATATAATGAAACCATCTAAAGTTGGTAAGTCCAATTGAAGGTTACATAACTAAAAAAGGATATAGGTAATGAGTTTATTATTATGTTTTCGTTAGAGAATATTATAATAATTATTGATTTTGGGACACACTATATAGTATAGAGTAAGTCTAACAACATTTAAAAATGGAAAAGGCAAAGATTTAGAGGCAATAGCAAATTTGATATATCAGAATTATCTTTATAAACCTATACAAAAAGTTTAAATTTTAATACAATGTTTGCATATAGTGTAAATAATCATTGTATCTAAACAAATAAATCCTTAATTTTAATTGGTGAAGTGATAGATAGTAGCCGCGAATAAACATGTGACATTATCTTTACAATGACAGAAATAAAACAAAAATGTTTGTTGACAAAAAAATTGAAAAACGGCGTTGTTGAGGAGGATGAGATGAAAAAACAGCAGGAGAAGTCATGAAATTTGATTCTTTTAAAAAAGTTGTAAATTAAAAAAAAAGAAAAGTCAAAAATAAAAGCCGGATATTAATACAGTGGAGAAAACTAACCTGTGAGTGACATCCTATGTAATTTTAAACCAGAAAGTGGTAAGATATTTATCATATTTATTGACTGGAAATTATATCAATTACTATACTTATTCCTACTAAAGAAAGGAACATTTCTTTTTCCACTGAAGTGTATATTACATCTGTATGCAGATCTAATGTTATTTGTCCCATACAAAGACTTGGTGAACTTTATTTATATTATGAATCAGAATTAACCTACAAATGAACACTCATAAGTCGGCTGAATTTGCATTTATTTGTTAGTTGTATATTTAATAGTTTTAAGGGTTTTGTATAGTTAGATAGGATTGTTGAATTTAGTATTAAAAAGAGAAGCTTACCTTACTTAATATTCCAAAGAACACAATATTAATCCATATAGAAAAATAGATAGCAAAACCAACATTTAGGATTTAGAAACACATGTAGATATTGTTGATATTTCAATCAGTAGTAAGAGAGAGAGAACCTACCAACGATGACGATCGTTGTCGAATGGAGCTGTAGAAATGTTTACTCGTAATACAGGGTCAGTACGATAAGTAATTCACTTAACACAAATAAATTTGAGAATAATAAAAATAGTATTTATTGAATATTTACAAATAACATCTAAATGGTAATTAATATTGAGTTGCAGAGGAATACTGATAATTTTGAGGTGAGGTTTATAAAGTTTAATTTATATTATGACAATTTGCATTTGATATATTAAAATCATTCACACAAAATTTTTTATTTTAATGATAAATGTTACATTGAGGGAACCGCTACCTGAGAACAAGAATCTCAACCATAATTATAGCTAGCCGGATAAGAAAAATATAAAATATAATAAATATACAAGGAGATTCGTAAAAAAAAGGAAGGAGGTAAAATTTAAAATTATACATTAAAACATAGAACATACATAAATAATATATATATATATATATATATATATATATATATAAATCAATATCATCGTCAGATTTATCGAAACAATTGTGTCAATTTTTTAGAATTTTCAACAACTTGTATTATATTGTGAAATTAACTAGAGACCGTGAGTTTCATTTAAAAACACTAATATGAGCATATTTCATGAAGTAAGGGTCGAGACAGTCAATTTCATATATATATATATATATATATAATATATATATATATATATATATATATATATATATATATATATATATATATATATATAAGATTATTAATAGTGGTTATGTGACAATGAAATGCCAATGTGTACTCTTTTTAATATACCTATACTCTCCGATATTTCGAATATCTACATATTCATCATCAATGACTAAAAATTGGAAGTTATGGTCAAAATATAAAAATTAAAATTATGTATATAAATCACTCACATGATTAAACAAGAATGACGGTAAAATTGTGAATTGTATAAAATAGTAAATCATTAGAAATATCTTCCAAAAAAAGTAAACTCCGAAAAACAATATAACGATATTAAACAACGTTGATAAATAACTATAAATTTGGTTAATATATACTACTATGATGTTATGAGCTATTTTATTATAGGTTATTATGACTGGAGATAAAATTTTTGAGTTCTGTTTTTCAAATTCTAAAAGGTATGCATATATTACGCTAAGGTTATTTGTCTGTTTTTTAATTATACACTCATCTTCTTGATTGATATATGCTGTTCCCAAAAACAAACGCTTTTCATAATTTACTTATGTGGTTAAGACTTTGGCAGATTGTTAATTCATAAAAGGGCCTATGTAAAATACGTGTTCAGCAAGTGCACATCTGTCAGTGTACAATTTACTGACACTTTTGTGAGAGGTAATTCGATTGGTAAGTGACATCTTGGACTGAAAATAGTACATTTCATTACAGTTATTAGATGGAATTTCATAACCTATATTAGTCCGCTTATTTCTTGGATCCATGATTTTACTGGAAATTGAATTAACTGTTAAGTGTTGTTTGTTCTATCCCCATTAGATTTTTTTGTGTAGATACATAAAGTGGAAAGAATACGTAATAATGTAATACTGTCAATTAACTAAAAGAGTGAATTTGGAACGGAATTTATTTAATTGAAGCCGATATCCTCATTAATGTTTTGCACAAATTTCAACATCACCTTGCTAATCGTCAAGAGGTAAATGGTTTGCCATTTGAGCATTCAGTTTAATACTTACCAAGGTCTAGTTAGTCCTGTTTGTATTTTTATAGTATTATCAATGAAATATCTTTTATTTCTCTAACGTACGGTTATGTAACATAAAAAATTGTGACTTCCGTACACAGAAAAATGCGTTCGTTTTGATGGTAATATCAAAATAAGGTATTTCCATTAAAAAAATTATGATGACGTCATAACTCGAACAGTGATGACGTCATCAAAAAATGCGACGTATCTTTCCCCAATAGCCAAATGAATTTTTCAAATAATTTGTTCCAACTTTTATGTGGCACTGTATATACAAAGTTGAGCGAAAGTCCGGCATAAAATTAGTATTGTTCAACCAGTAACTTGAAAAAATTCTCAATTGGCTCACTCAGCTGCAAACCTAGACAACTTTTTTTCAATGAAAATATTTTTTATGTCTAGGGACATTGAGAAGCTCGTGAAAATGGAATATCATTACCCCTTACTTATGTAATAACCGGTATCACCACTGTAATAATCCGCTCTCACTACTTGTCATAAATCTCATAAATACTCGGTGAACACGTTTATTAATTGTGCCTTGTTTCCTCTCTCAGTATAGGCAGCGCTGTAACCAGTCCCTTCAGGCACAAAGGAGAACGAGAAGTTCTCCCAAAAGGAAAACGAGAGAGTGGGCTCAGGCTCTAGCGGTAAGGGCTTCCGTGAGAATCGCCTGGGCTTGAACATTCGCCAGGACCGGGTCGTTTGGCCAGCTTCACTGTACCCAAAAGATAGAAAACCTATAGGAATGACCTGGGTAGGGGAACGAATAAACCAGATTCAACTTAACACACAATTACATCTATATTACAAACAATAATCTACAGTATGACCCTTAACCCATCAAGGACTGGTGTTGCCACACGGCAACAGGAATTAACAGTTTTCTGTTGCTTAAAATTCATCAGATTTTTCATTTAAAACATAGATGGCGGTATACACGGCAATAGTTTGTTGCAGTATCAGTTGACAGAACCGTGTGTAGTGTTTGCCTGTTCACTCCAGTGATATAAAAACACGATTTTGTTAGGGAATATCAAGAAGACTTCTCAAAAATGGATATCAAGTTTACGTAAGTATAAATAAAAATTATTTGTTACAGCTTTCGAAAATAAATTCGTTACAACAGCTTTGGGAATATATTATCAACGTAGAGGCGGCAGAATAACGGGAGTTTGCAAAAACCTTTGAGATCGTGAAGCTTTGGAACTCGATGTTGCCATGTGGCAACACGAGTCCTTTCTGTGGACTACCTTTTTACATTTTGCTTTTTTTTTCTAGCGGTGGGCTGACTTTCGAAGAAGCTCTTCAGATTGCGTATAATGATGATTTAGATGTCAACCAAATTTATATTGAGCCTCCGAATAAGGGTGCGATGACAGATGAGGATTCCGGTGAGGAAGATGAAGGCGGACTCGTTGACAATTTATCTTGGAATCAATTGAATGCTCCAGCTCAACTTGTTTTACATGGTGAAGATGTATTAGTTGAACCAGATACGGAACATGTAGAAAAAGTTACTTATGAGGACATTGAATGGATCAAAGGCGATCTGGTAGAAAGTTCAGAAAATTATTTTCGTTCGGATTATGAAAGTTTTAAAACTTTAACCCCAACAGAAATGTTCGAGTTATTCATAGACCAAGACGTACTTTCTTTACTAGTAGAAGAATCAAACAAGTACGCACAATTTAAAAACTTGCCATGTCCTCAAATTACTTTGAATGAAATGAAATGTTTTATTGCTATTCTGATTTTATCGGGATATTGTCAATTACCTGGAAAAAAACATTACTGGAGTACTGATGCAGATCTTGGTAACCAACTAGTGAAGGATTCAATGAGGAGAGACCGATTTTTAACAATTTGGCGGTATCTACACTGCGCAGATAATAATGCACTAGATCCAAATGACAAATTCTATAAACTGCGACCTCTAAGTGATCTACTACGGCAAAAATTTCTGAATTATTTTGTTCCAGAAGAAGATTTGAATTACGATGAGTGTATGGTCAAATACTTTGGAAAGCACTCATGCAAGCAATTCATCCGAGGCAAACCAATCAGATTTGGATATAAGATATGGTCGCTGAACAACAAATACGGATATCTTGTGAATTTTTCCTTCT
Source organism: Galeruca laticollis (assembly GCA_963921935.1). Lineage (NCBI taxonomy): Eukaryota > Metazoa > Arthropoda > Insecta > Coleoptera > Chrysomelidae > Galeruca > Galeruca laticollis. Next base: position 18,709,093 of record OY998182.1, on the reverse strand, counting down.
ATCAAGGCAAAGATAGGCGCGTGAACACAGAATACCAAACTGTGTTTGGAAAATCTACTGCTCCATTGCTGATGCTTTTGGATGAGTTACCAGAAGAAAAGAAAAAACATCGATACAACCTATTCATAGACAATTTATTTACAAGCTTTCACCTTCTTAGTCATCTGAAATCAAGAGGTTTCTCATCCACAGGAACCATTCGCGATAACCGAATCCCTAAAAATTGCCCGTTACTATCCAAAAAGGATATGAGTAAGAAACAATGTGGTGACTTCGATTCTTGTTTGGATAGAACCAACGGAATTTTACTAACGCGTTGGACTGACAATAATGTAGTTTCAGCAGCTTCGACCAAATATGGGGTAGCCCCACTTGCTAGTGTCCAACGATATTCAGCGAAGGAGAAAAAAATTGTTCAAGTAAAAAGACCGAACTTGATTTCCAAATATAATGCATCTATGGGTGGCACGGATCTGATGGATGAAAATATTGCACGCTATAGGATTAGTCTACGTGGAAAAAAATGGTGGTGGTGTCTTTTCACATGGCTACTTGATGCCGCAATTCAAAATGCCTGGGTCCTGTACAAACAGTCTGGCAACAAAATAACTCAACTAGACTTTCGTCGAGAAATTGTCAAAACGTACCTCAACAAGTACAAGAATCCACCGAAAGGAAAAGGTAGACCATCTGCTAGTAAATCGAGCATATCTTTCAACCGTGTTGGCGATGATGTCGATATGATAATATAGGGCACCTCCTCACACCAGTAGAAAAAAAAATAAGATGCAATGGCGACAATTGCAAATCTATTATGCGCACAAAATGCATCAAATGTAATGTAGGAGTTTGTTTGTCGTGCAATGTTGAATACCATAACGAATGTAGTTTTTTTTTTCAATCAATAAAATTTTTTTTTCAATGAAATATGGGCAGTGTAAGTTACTCGCGTTGCCATATGGCAACACTAATTTTTGAAGAAAGTAAGAAAAATTTCACTATATTTCTTTAAGCAAATCTATTTGTTTCGTTCTGAAAATACAGTTTGAAAATATACTATTGCAAAATTCTAAACTTAATTAAATCCGTCCTTGATGGGTTAAGTACCATAACTTAACACTTCCACTGTCCTATGTTATTATCTACGGGGCAAAAAAATATTTAAAGACCGATATGCTTCTGATAAACCCCAAGGAAAACGCGCGAAGGAAGAATATCAGGCTGGGGTTTTGATTCGTTCAGTCGAAGGAGTTCATTTCGTAAACTCCCTTTATTGAGGTAGTGACTTAGCGCAATATCTGATTAGTCGCTTACTCAGACGTAACAGTTATATGAAAAGAATCCACTATTTTCCAAGGGTCATGAAAGAAATCGAAAGTAAATCGTGAAATACAATCCACTGACTTGCGACCATTGGCTCAGTTTGTTTATTTCTTGGAGATGCTTCCGTGATAATAACTTGCCTTTTCAATTACCGTTGGGGACGGAAATTATGTATAAGAATAAAAAATTACTTCGACAGCAACCGTTAAAACAAAAAAAAAACTGAAATAATTAGAATTACAACAAACCAAAACCAATACAAGAAACTGTTTTCGGTGGCCTATAAAACGTAATCAGCTATTTATAAGCGTACATTTTTATTATACCAAAAAAAACATTTATGGGAATCTGAAAAACTGTGTTCCTATGGTCAAACAAATATTTAACAGTTATTTATAAAATACAATATTAACCTTGCACGCAAAACTCATAAGACTTTAAGTTAGTCGGGGGTTAGGTTTTTCACTCCCATGGAGAGTATACTCTGTACACAAATACGGAGAACAGTGCGTCACTAATACAATTTCTTTTATTTGGAATTAGGGTTCCGCGTGTGGAAGTACGAATATGATTATGAATTTTCAAGTTAAGACTGCAATAAAATATTTCCCACTAATAAAGAAATTGTTTAGAAAACTTACAGAGTAGATCGTCTGTTTATTTTGTTTCGCCTCTGGAGCCTGGTGACCGTTAAATGAGTACCCGAAAGACGCGAAGAAACGGCGAATCGAAGGTTTTCCAGCACTCGCGACGAAGTTACGATGATTCACTTCTAAAACGTTTCCTGGGGTCTTATCTGAGAGGCAGTCGTTACTGCCAATGATATCTAAATATCACTTGTAACACTCAGAACCCGACGTGAACGAAAGTAGTTCAGAACAACACACACAAAAATATCAGTTAAAACAAACTGATAACCGTATTCGCGTCGTGCGACAGGTGAGTGCTATCTCACCCTACGTCAGTGTCGAACTACCCGACACTTTCGCAAACGAACAACATCTGTCTCTGGATGAACTACGTCCCTTTTTTAACTATCAATTTTTCTCCTACGTTCTTGGGTCACTTTGCTGTGTAAGCGAAAACGTATGTTTTCAATGTCGCGTTGTTTGTACTTTGAATATATTTTTTTCCTACAATATTGTTTAATATTTTAAAACTCGTTTTGGCATTTTGCAACTAACATTGTTTATACAATTACGCCTGTTTGAAATTCTTCTAAACTTATTCGGTTATTGGGAAATGAGAAAAAATTCTTCTAAAAACAGAAAAGTTACACATACCTTTTTAGCGCTATCGTTGCATGAATTAACATAAAAGATGTGGTTTTTGACTTAAAACTCCTTAGGTGGCGGAAATAGAGGAAATATTGCAATCAACTATAATGAACTTCAGAAACCAAACGTATAATATGTACATGAATTGATTAATTGAATACGCCTAACTTTTCTCATTTCGACCGAGTTGCTCCTAAGAATCCCGTCAAGTTCCCAACTTTAAAATTATCTAGAAAATTTCAATGTTCATGATCATCAATTCAAACTTTTGCAATAAATTCACGACGGAAATAACTGTGTGAGTCTTCATTTTCCAGCATATCCCTATTCTGTTGAGGAAGATGAAGCAACAGTGACAGCTAAACTGTCAGAGGTTTAAACATTTCTTAAATACTTTAAGGACTCGTCGACTAGTGGACTCTTGAAATGTGAAAAAAGTTAGTTAATATATTAAGCTCAATTAGCATGATAATTTTTGATCAAATATGAAATATATCAGTTCATTCGTTAACTTTTGCCAGCAATATTAACTAATATTATTATTAATCGATTGAGCTTCATAATTAATAGAAGTCTAACTCATACGAGTTTATTAGATATTTAAGTTTAGGGATCATCAATGGAAATTACTCGTACAGGGTATATGATTGTGAGAGAAAGTTAATCGATTAGGAGGGGTAAAGTTTAGATAGATATTTCATTTTGAGCGTTGAGACTGTCAAGAAGTGTACAGAATATAGAACATATTTCTCGTTTTAGGGTTCTTTCTATTCTCTTCGTTCTCTCTCTTTTACTGTTCTCTTCTCTTTTCTCTCCCTGGTTTTGGGTTTTGGTTATTATTTTAAATAACTTCAACGTTGGATACTGTATGGATCAACTTTCAGTTAGATCGACTCATATGGGAGAAAATTTGGATTTTTAACGTGGACTTGAGCAGTACGATATGGGTTCGTACAGCTCTCTACAGGTGTAGGAGTTGGTAGCCATCGCTAGCAGTCATCGAACAACACATTGTGGATTTCACGCCCGTATTAAACTTTGACTTGTTTATGTAAAGTACATTTTGCCTATAATATCAGTCGGTTAATGATGTCAATCATAGATTTGTCCGTTACTGTAAGCAACTGGTGGTACTCAGTTTATGATCATACTCATGTTAATCAAGTACTAATCACTATAATCAACATATAATATCGGATTATGACTGTCATATCGCTTACAATTTACGAATGTGGATTGATGATAACTACACCCATTGTAAGGTTATGTAAACGTTACTGTGGCTATACAATTTTAATATTTTGAGTTATTCGAGTTGGTGGTAGTAAGCGTATGAGCTCATATGATATTATTGCGCTATATTATATTTTCATATTTGCAAATTTCATATTTAATTGCGTAAACGGTATTCTGTGCCATAAATACGTATGGCATACAGTATTGATTTAACCTTATTGTGTATTCGAGACTCAAGTATACAGTTTTCTCATTCTTATCAGGTAACTGAGTACTCGTTTGAGAAATTTCATTTGTATGTAAATACTGGTTTGTAAATATTTATACCCAACGAACAATCCAGGCTGTTACATAGGATTCCAATTGGGGGGGAATTATTGTATTTTACTTGGGGGGTAATATAGGATTTTACTTGTGGAGATTTAAAAGATTTTAGTAGGGGGGTTATATAGGATTTTACCTATATAGGATTTTAATGGAGGAGTTTATTGGACTTTAAAGTGCCATTGGGTACTTGAGGGTACAGTCTGTCATAACTCTCCCGTCTTTTTTGTATATCATTCAATCGAGGGGGATTTCACTTACCAATGAAAAATCGTGGTTAGGATTTATGGGATTTTAGGACATTTGGGGGAATTTCTTGTAATTTTATGATACACTTGTACGTAGTAGTTGTACTATCTTGACTTTGTAAGATTTTCTTGACAAAACTAAGTCATTTATTGAACTTAAACTTGGGTGAGTGACATCTGACTTATTTCTTCACCTATTTGGTAGGTGGGAAAACTTGTGTAGGTAGTTGGCGGGAGGCAATATTGCCTGGCGCCCTTTTACATTTTATTTAGTCTTCGAACAACGGACCCCCCCCCCGTCACTGCATGAGTAGAGGCAACGCCTAAAAGCGCAATATGCACCTAGTATGAGGTTGAAAAATCTTAGTGTGAATAACGGTAGGTGGCAATAGATAGATAGTTATGCGTTTATTGACAACTTGTACATATATATTATGTTTGAAGTAATTTAAAATGGTAGTTATGAGAAAATGAATACATCAATATTTGAAACAATCAAAAAAGAAACACAACACATAATTTGAAACTAGTTAAAAGGTAGTAAAACATCAGCTAACAATTGAATGTAAAATAGAATTAACATCAACGGTCTCTGGGCGCAAATTTTAAAAAAGTCATCGATTCTGTAAAAACAGCGTTCTAATAAAAACTGATATCCAAACTTGACAACGTTAAACAACGACTAGCTGTATACGCTGGACGCCTAAAATGAAACAAAGACAGCAACCTAAGGAAAACCCAAAATATTATGTTCAACCAAAACGAGAATAATTTTTACGCCCAACTGGACAACACCGAAAAGAAAGACTATAACGTACCAACAAAGAGAGCAAAATACCAACTTTTGGCAATCAATCTGGTCCAACCCAGTGAATCACAATCCCAATACCAATTGGATCACTGACCTGTCAGAAAGACAGACACATATAAACACAAAACCATAACATCATCATACCGGCTGAAAAAGTTGAATCTGCAATATAAAAATCACATAACTGGAAATCTCCCGGCTATGTTGGGATACAAAACTACTGGCTAAAAGCATTCACCGTGTAACGATCCAAATTTCACAATAAGTTTATGATGATTTATTGAGTAATTCCATGTAAATTCGCAGCAATTTATTCTGAGGATCAGGTCATTCGTATTTTAAACCGAATAAATAGGTTACGTCTCGCTTATGTACTCCTGAATACATACCATTAATTGTTCTTAGTTTGATAGATTTCCCTATACCTTTCAAAGAGCTTTCGTGAATTCAAAGTGGTTTATAATGGATAAGTTTTGTTTACTTCTAAGTTTGACAATCGAGGTTATGCTTCTTCTTTTCTGTTTAACGTTCGTAGGCATTGGAACATCTAATTTGCATAGAGGCGTTTGGTTGTTGTATTCGAGTTGTATTCGTTCGTAGGGATTGGAACATCTGATTTGCATAGAGGCGTTTGGTTGTTGTATTCGAGTGCGGTGATAGTGTGTATTTCAGTTACCGGTTGCTCACGTCGTTACGTTTTGTGCGATTGAGGGTGGATTATAGACTTTTGGGTACTAAAAGAATTATCTTTTTCGACTTGACTGAGACTTATTTACCGGACTTGACTACAGATTACTATGTACTCGAACGGGGCGTACCATAGAATTGGTACTAGTGACAGATGTATAGCAGACCTGATTTTTGAACTAGGTCTTGTCAGCACTCTGGCGTTTTTTTTTGAAAAAAATAAGTGAAACCTCACAACGTGGTTTTGAATTTTTCTGGGGAAAGTTGGGTGATCCAGGAGAATCTGTGTGTTCATCGAACATCCCGTTTAGGGGATTAGATTTCCTGCTCACATTCTTCCTTGTGTACTGGCATTTTGTGGAGTTTGAGGTATTTTTGGAATTTGGTACTTTTAAACAAGGATACCCAGTGAATTGGGCATTAAACTTTATTTTCCTGTTCCAAGCTACAAGATTGAGGATTTATATAGTGAATTTGCTTGGACTTTTTTTATTCTATGGAGCCGTATTGAAGATAGGGCCATACTGGATATATGGGACGTTAGCTGGTCATTTAGGCCGGTTGTTTTTAGTGAAGACCCTTCAGTTGGAAGGTATGTACACATGAACAATAGTATTTTTTAAAAAATGTAATGAAACTTTTTTAAAGAGCTTATTAAAATTTTCCACATGGTAATTGATTTTTTTTGTATTATTTTAAGGGTTTTTTTGTGGGAGCTGCATTTTCCCTTGGGGAAGCTATGTTCGTTTGAAGAAAGTTCGTCCTCCGATGGAAGATTTGCTGAATGTATGGTAGCTATAACCATTCAAACTCATTCTTAGACTTCGGGCTTTCCAATGTGTTTAAACTGCCAAGTTGGAGGAACAGTCTTAAGATAAGTCAGATTCAGTCGTTAGTTATTAGCTTGTATATTGTGATAATATTATCTTTTATTTATTTAATTGTTTATATTATTTATATTAAGTTTATATTATTTATCATAATTTTAGTTGTTGAGCGCCAGATGAAATTAGTCTTATCAATTTTTTTTGTTATTATTGTGAGCCAGCTATACTCAGTCTATGAGGATGAAACTCTTAACCATACACAAGGAATTATGGTGGTTGAGGATACGTCTTTTACGTTATAAATTCAAACTCGAGATATAATCTAAATTGTAATATAATTAGTAAATAAAATGATAAACACTCAAATTATTATGTTCCAATAACTTTACAAATAATTAAATATCTAATACAACCCTGTATTTTTTGGTTATCTTATAGGAATAGAGAGGGCAACACTAAATAAATCAACTAATGTCGATAAGAAAGATCTTTCTCTATAGTTATTTGGTTTTGTGTCATAAATAATAACCTAATTTCAAATGTATTATTATTTAATCGTAAATAACAATTTCTTAATTGACCAATACAATTATCGTTATGTTTTTGAACACAATTGAAACTATTAAAGAAATTCAAATATTTGACAGGATTAAAATGATGGCACAAATTATAAATCTTTCAAATTCGAGAGGTAAAATGTTTTGATATTGTGGTAAGTACTGATTGTTCAATATTAATTTGCTAATATAAGAGTTTTTTTCTAAATATCCTTTATATCTATACTTTTTCCATCAGTGATCAATAAGAAATTATTATTTTACTTCATCTAACGAAATAGTTTCCTTTTTAGGTTATATTACTATTGTAAGAACAGTTTATATAAGAAAAACTTCACCTCACAGTTCGTAGTCACTCTTAAACTCAGTTCTTCAGATGATATTCTTTTCTGCTTGTTTTAATTTTGAATAGGATGGCCAAATAGTTCAAATTTATAATTCTTCCTATAATGTCACTATCAATCTGTCTTCCTGTATAATTATGTAGATATTCTCAATTTACACTTCTTTTTATTACAATCTAATTCGTTAATATCTTAACTTCGATTTTGCTATCATTATAATTCACTATTATACAACATTCAAGTTTTCTTTTCTGATTATAAGTTTCAACAATTTACCTTGTTTAATAAATATAAAGTATTCTTCTCAGCTCCAGCTTTTCTTCCATATAACTCAACTTCTTTTTATTCTATTTTACTAGATTTATTTCTTAGGATAATTCTTTTTTACATCTCTGCTTCAAAAATTCCAATCTGTCATCAATGTTTATTTTTCCTAGCAACCATCCATGACTTGTTATTCCTACTAGATTGATATTTTATTTCATTTAGAGATTAAGTAAGGACTTCACGCACTACTCTTGAACACTTTTAAATTTCCTTATCTAATGTTTTTTTTACAAATTAACATTTACACTAATAATTATTGGATTCATAATAATTGTATCAGTGAAATTTATATTCTCTCAACCACCTTAATAATTTATTTTAGGAGAGTTTTCATTGAATTTATCCATTCAAACCTATCAATTCTTATTTTAGTCCAATATATATTTTTTTACTTGCACATATGATATGTTCAACTGCCTACGGTGTTTTATCTGTGAGGTTGCAGAAATTACCTCTCAACTTTATTTTTTTTCTTAACTATCTGAAGTTGAGAGATTCCTCTCCCGCGTCGCTCGCCTTGGTACCAACGCTCCGACTACGCAGTTCAACAGTCTTCAAAGTGCTTACGTAATTTCTTACCTAAAGATTTATTATTGTTTTTTAAGACTAATTGTGATTGAATTTAAATGGAATAAACTTATTCATGTAACTACTCTCAAGAAATGGGAATCTGTAATAATAATACCTAGGTAAATTTGATTACAACCTGTCAAATATTATTTTTTTCGAAACTTGTCTGTAAAAATTGATATATGGTTATGAAATTTACTATTGTTTATGATTGGTATTTTTATGGCTTATGATATTGTAGTCTAAATTTCATACCAGGGGTAATAAACAAGTGCATGTTCGAGGTTAGTCCTTTTATTTTATCTTTCTCTAGCTAGATTAGAGATTCTGCGTACTTATAGGCCTGCCGTAGAATGGAAATCTAGCTGGCGCCCTTTTTCTTTTGTACATCTTTATAATATTGTGGATTCCTAGAAACATTTGACTCGATCCACGACCGTCTCCACTCGAGCGAAGCCGAAGGCCGTGAAGGTTGAAGACCTGGGACAACCGAGGAACCACATCAACTATTAATTTTTTTTTAAAGAGGAAATTGGTAGGTTATATAACGTGGCGCCCAACGTGGGGCCTAGGCCGCTATTTGGACAGGTCTTGTTATTTTGACAGGTTTTGTTATTTTAACAGCTCTTGTTATTTTTGACAGTTATTGCTATTTTGACTGGTATTTATCATTTTGACAGGTGTCGTTTAATCATATTTGGATGTTTAGTCTAAGTTAGTTTCTGTTAGTTGGAAATTTCATAGTTAAGATCCTCCTTAGTTGATTTTGGCCCTAGTGCTGACGATTCATTTTTAGTAAGTTGTTTTGGTAAAACCCCTTGAAATCCATTGACGTAGGTCGTTGGGACGTCAAGTCATATTGTATTGCTCCTCTATAGGCAGACTGTCTTACACTTGTGAAGCGAATGCCTACGTTTCTTTTGCGACACAAGAGGTATCTTTTTGGCAGTTCATGATTACCAATTCTTTTCTTGTGTTTAAAAAAAATAGGAATGTAAGTAGATTGACTTTTGTTTTCGTGCCGTTAATATATAGAGTGATACTACTTCTTGGAGCCAGTAAGAAAACTGTTGAAGTTATATTTTCTTGTGAGCAAGTACATTTTGGAGGAAGAAATTATTGCCTAGGATACTAATAATTGGAAGATGACTCGCAGGAAGTTGTTTACGTACGTTATTGAGGGATTAGAAGACTTGTAGCTTTCAATATTTTATGAGGTTTTTGTTTTGGACTTCTGGATTATATTTTGGACTGGTCTTTTATTGAAGTAGGTGTGGAAGATCTACTGTGAATCATTTTTATTGAAATTCCCTAGATATTTCAGATTAAAATAGTATTTGGTATTTATACATTACCCAAACAAATAAAGATAAATATTATTTCGATAAGGGGGTAATCAATTCTCTAAACAAGTAATCACATGTGCTTTACTAGTTTGTTTTTACTACCGTACTTATACCTTAATCTAACTTCTGATTCATTGCTTTATTATTCCGTGGATTTCCTGAATTTAGTTCAAGATGCCAGGTAAGATTAAACCCAATTATTTGAAGAAATATGATCGTGTATGAACTTGGTGTTCGCGGAGTTGCGACTGGTACAGTTGACGAAATGCGTACTAATTTGGCTGCTACTCTTAGGCGTGAGGCTGTCAATGAAAGTTACACCTATCCTGCACATCCTTTTTCTTTTGATGAGGAGAAAGTTGCTGTTTATGCCAAGCTTAAAGAGTTGGCTACTGCCATTTCTAATTATTCGGGTACTTCACCTGTATGCTCGGATGCGACGAGGCTTCAAACCCAAATCAATCATGTGTTAGGTAGAATTAATCGAATTACTCCATCCGCAGGAGATAATTCCGATGTTGAGTCGGCTGTTAAATCTAAGTTTCTGGCTAGGGTTTTAACTTTGTCTGATGAACTACATGTAAAAATGAATCCAGTTTCTACGGCTCCTATACCAGCAGCATTGAGCGTATATTCGGGAATAAATCAGTCTTTCCAAGCAGGATTAGGTCAAGCACATGCTTCTTCGCCTCACCAGACTATTAGTTCAGGTACTTTTGGTTCGTTCAATAAGATGATTCCACCTCACAAGTGGGGGATTGAGAAGTTTTCGGAAACTCTGAAGGAAATGTCTGTGTCTGCTTTCTTTGAGATGGTAGAGGAACTTAGAGTGGCTCGACATGTCCCCATTTTGTTAGAATCAGGGTTAGCTCTGTTCTCTGATAAGGCGTATCAATTTTACAAAGATGCGCGAATGAGAGTGACTAGTTGGAGTGAATTGAGTGAATTAGTAGAAGAGCTTCGGAAGGAATTTTTGTCGGCTCATCACAGCGAAGCGGCAATAATGAATGCTTATTTTAATCGTCTGCGTTGTATGGTTCCAGAGGATACTAAGTTGGCACTTATTTTGAATAACTTACACCCTTTCGATCAGGACAGATTACGCGGTCCCTTACCGACGGGCATAGAGTTATATGTCGCAGTATGGAAGATAGACGTGACTGTATCCGCAATTATGTTGAACCTAATGCGAGAAGGTCGAATATTTTAGAGAAAGATTTAGCTTTTGTTGATGTTGAAAGTTTTAGTGAGACGAGTGTTGCCAACACTTCCTCTTTTAAACCTGGTACTCCACCGAGGTCTAGTAATGCAGTATCCAGCAAGAGGGTTTGTTTTCGTTGTAATCAACCCAGACACAAGGCGATTGGATGTTGCCTAAAAAATGATTTTGCTTTAAATGCAAGAAAGAAGGAATTGTGCCAATTGCAAGCAGGGAAACGACTCTCAGCGCACTTAAGTAGTCGGGTAGGTGTCGCTGATACTGTCACGACCAATGTTAGACCTATACTTGATTTTATCCTCGATCATGCTATGAATGACGAACGACCATATTTGAAAGTGAGAATTTTGAGCACTGAGATTCTAGTACTGTCAGTTTCTGGAAACTCGAGAACAATTTGTGGGAGTAGTGGATGGAAGTTACTGCAGAGCTTAGGTCTGAATATAGATACTTCTAAGAAATCTAGTTGCCATGTAGCTAATGGACAGTTATGTGAAATATTGGGTGGATGTTAGGTACCTTTTGTGTTAAGAGATCGACTTAAGGTTTTACTGGTTTTAATCGTGTTAGGAATCCCTCATATAGTAATATTGGGGTTAGACTTTTGGCGAGTGATGAGGGGTTGTTTCCGATTTACGACACGGTGAGTGGCGTTTCTCAGAGTCTCCTGTGGCTATAGGTACTGTTGATCATCTACGTGGGTCATATCTGTTGACGGATCTCCAAAAAGCTAGGTTGGATGCATTAGTGAGAGGTGATCGTGAACTTATGGGGTCGAGTCTTGGCTGTACCACAGTCGCCGAGCATGTCATTCTTTGTAAAGCTACTCCCATAAAGCAACGATATTACCCGGTGTCGCCCGTCATCCAGAAGCAAATAGACAGTGAGTTGGACGAAATGTTAGCTCAGGGTGTCATTGAAAAGTCGAATAGCCCTTGGTTGTCTCCCATATTGTTGATAAAAGAGAAAGATGGAACGATGAGGTTCTGCGCGGACTTTCGTAAACTTAACGCCGTGACGGAAAGGGATAGCTACCCTCTCCCATATAATACATCTATCTTAGATAAGCTTAGGAATGCACATTACTTGTCTACGATTGACATTAAGTCAGCTTATTGGCAAGTTCCTGTTGCTGAGGCGTCTCGTCCGTTTACAGCTTTTACAATTCCCGGAAGAGGACTATTCCAATTCCGTCTAATGCCTTTTGGGCTTCACAACGCACCTGCTACTTGGCAGAGGCTGATTGATCGTGTGCTTGGACCTGAACTGGAACCTCATGTATTTTCTTACTTAGATGATGTGGTTATAGTAACAGATTCGTTTGAGAAATATTTGGATATTTTAGATGATGTATTTGCTCGCTTGCGTAAGGCTAACTTAACAGTCAGTCAATAGTTTCTTTTGTCGTCCAGAGTTAAAATACCTTGGTTACACGGTGAACCGTGAGGGCTTGCATGTAGATCCAGATAAATTCAGAGCCATGTTAAATATTCCAGCTCCAAAGTCAGTGAAAGAGGTTAGGAGTGTGATCGGAACCTTTTCTTGGTACTGTCGGTTTGTGCCGGATTTTGCAACTCTGATACCTCCTATTACGGCTTTATTGAAAAAGAATCGGAAGTCCACTTGGACTTTCGAGTATGAACAATAATTTCTAAAGATCAAGGAGTGTTTGGTGTCCGCCCCTGTCTTGAACTGCCCGGATTTTAGTCTCCATTTCGTAGTCCAATGCGATAGTTCTGGATATGGAATTGGTGCAGTATTGGTTCAAGAAACTGCTGATGGTGATCGCGTGATCAGTTATATAAGTAGGTGTTTAACTCGTCAAGAGCGTAACTTTTCTACTACGGAGAGAGAGTGTCTAGCGGTATTATGGAGTATCGAGAAACTTAGGCCTTATCTTGAAGGTACACCCTTCACCGTGATCACAGATCACGTCTCGCTAGTTTGGTTACAAAATGCGAAGGATCCTACAGGTAGGTTGGCACGCTGGTCCGTTAGACTCCAACAGTTGGATTTTCGAATAATTCATCGGAAAGATAAGGAACATGTAGTACCGGATCTTCCTAGTCGTTCTGTTCCTGTCTTGGATTTCATTGAACCACAGTATGTTTCGACCGGTGATCGCTGGTATGATCGGATGTTAAAGGAAATTATGAATAAACCTCTAAAGTTCTCACAGTTGAGAATAAGTAATGGAAAAAATTTCAAATACGTTCGCCCTACTTCGGAATTTTTAGTTTCAGATTGTGATAATTGCAGGTCACTTGGGTGTTTTAAATACGTATAAAAGGATTAGTGATAAAGATTTTTGGCCAAAGCTTAAGAGCGATGTTTCACGCTATGTCAGGAATTGTCGTCGTTGCGCCGCGCATAGGATAGATAACACTCCTCCGAAAGGATTAATGTCGCCACAACCACGACCGTCTCCACTAGAGCGAAGCCGATGGACGTAAAGGTTGAAGACCTGTGACAACCGAGGAACTTCACCAACTGTTAATTTTTTTTAAAGAGAAAATTGGTAGGTTACAACCGTGCTACACAACAAACTCACTGAACTAATCACTTGCATCATACTAAAACCCTTCAGAACTCCCCATCTTTCTGACAAGAGGCATCACATTCATTAAACCGAATAATAACGACATTCTAAACCCAGCCGATTATAGATCAATTACCTGCCTTCTTACCTTATACAAAATAATAACATCCATCATAACTCATTCAGGAACACCTCGACACTTACCAAATCTTAACAGAAGAACAGAAAGGATGCAGAAAACACAGCCAAGGCTGCAAATAGGGGCTCATTATAGACTCAGTCATATATCAACAGGCCTTACATAATAAACGCAACCTCTCTATCACATACGTAGACTACAAAAAAGCATTCGATAAAGTAACGCACAGCTGGCTATAAAATCAGCCCAACAATCATTCACTTCCTAAAAAACATTATGCAAAACTGGTGCACTAATATCCACATACAAACAGCAACAACCAAACATACGACACCATTCCAATCAATAGAGGCATCTTCCAAGGCGATTCCTTGAGTGCCCTCTGGTTCTAGATATGCCTCAACCGAATTTCACAAGCCTTCTCTAATAGAAGCTGCTATTTCCAACTCAAATACAACCAAAACAATAACAGATGCATTCGGATCAATACAATAGTAATGACTTCATTGGTCATATAAATACAGGATGAGAAAAAAAATTCAAAAGTACAATATTATCAACAAGAAAACGGCGACGTTCGCGCTTAACCACTAGATTTATGAGAAAATAGCGATTAATTGTGATCTTCCACGCAGCCTACAAAAAAGTATACTATTTACAATGCATACCTAATTAACTAAAAGTAAAATTTTCAACCATATAACTTAATTCAAAATATATGGTGTTTGAATGAACCACTGAATATTCTCTCTCATTAATGAAATTGACTGTCTCGACCCTTACTTCGTGGAATATGCTCATATTAGTGTTTTCAAATGAAACTCACGGTCTCTATTTAATTCCACAATATAATGAAAGTCATTGACAATTGTTTCGATAAATCAATATTCTGACGATGATATTGATTTATCTAAACAATTGTCCATTTTTTAGAATTTTCAATAACTTTTATTATATTGTGGAATTAACTAAAGACCGTGAGTTTCATTTAAAAACACTTCTCTCTCATTTGTTTTTTGAATTTAGAAAGGGGTAGGATTTTTACGTTTCTATGCAATATGATATAGATTTTTGGAATCTGATTGGAAAAGCTTGCTCGGAAAAACGATGTTCTGTGAGGACGAATGGTGATAGTTTCTTTAAAACGAAACTTGATTTTATCTGTTCCGGATCTTTTCTTAATTTTCTCGTAAAGTTGGAATGTCATTTACGAAAGCATAATCTTAAGATACGTTACAGCAGCGTATATTAGCATTTAATTATTCTGATATATCAACCCCAAATTCTTTAAATGAAGGGATACTGGGTTGCGTCGTCTTATACCACAAATTAGCCGAATACATGAGTTTTGAATTCGCTGGAGCCTATTTCTATCGATTTGTGATAACGCCGGACCATATATAATCTCACCATATTTAATTGAGATAATACTATGCTTTCTCACGCAATTGCTTTGGAGTGTTGATTGAGGAGTTGCCGACGTGAATACACGAGCTACAAATTCACAAATGCTTTTCTAACTATCGATGAGATGTGATATGAGAATGAATCATCTAAATAAATGCCTAGATTTTTTTCACATTTAGAAAATGTTAGTTCTTCGTTCCCTATTGACAAATCAAAATTTTTCGTACATTTATTTTTTGTTGACTTGCACCCTAACAGCTTGACTTTTCGGTTTGGTTGCATTAATAGATACGCAGTATTTTTTAGATGTATTCAAGCCAATTTGCAGATATTCATTAATTTTAGAAGAGATTGTATCAAAAAAATTTGCTGTCTCGATCCGTACTTTGTAGAATCTAGTCATTTCACTGAATGAAACTAACTGTTTCTAGATAATTCCACAATATATTGAAAAAATGTTACAAATTAAAGAAATTGACCATGGTATTCAATATCGAGTCAATTTCTTAGAATTTTTAACATTTTTTCAATATATTGTGGAATTATCTAGAAACAGTTAGTTTCATTTGAAACAGTAATTTGAGATTGTATCAGCTTTAGTAGGGGAGCCCAAGAGGGGACTTTGGGATTCACTCGAGCGTGGTAGATTAATATAAGAGAGGATACCTTACATATTGATAAGTACCTCCAGCCAGTATGAGCCCTTAATATAGGGGGGTACGCTCAGGAGAACCCGTCAGATTAGTAAAAAAAATCGATCAACTGAAATACTCCAGCGCGTCAGATTAAGATACGGGGGATTAATTACTAGCTATAAAGTGCTAATTCTGTTAATCTGACGATTTGTGAGAAACCTAAGGGGGCGAGAGGATAAGAAAGTTGTAAAAAAACGATGTCTTGACTTACTCGAGCGCGGTTGTTGTTATTTTTATTTCGAGGTACATAATACCAGATAACAAAAAAAAATATAATCTGACAATTTCTGCAGGACGAAAGTAATGGAAATCGTCAATCAAGATCAAAGCGTGCAGCTAGAGTAATGTATGTATTCCTACTCCGCGCCTCTCTGTCCCTTTTACTGTACCCCTATCTCTGACTCTCTCGCACCTTCACTGCACTGCTTCCGACGTCATGACACCATTACAACTGTTCAGAAGTCACATTTTTATGTTATATGTACGACCCTCCGGCTTGTTTGTGATGAAAAGTTGGTTTCGTAAATAATTTTGGCGATTTCATATATATGATAATATGAGTGATAATGTTATGAATTGTGTTTTATGTCACATATCTTCTTAAATAGTGAAATTGACATTTGAAACAATAAAAAAATGTAAAACGGTATTGGAGTACTGTCACAGTGAGCCGCATCAAAGAAAATCTCGCACTATATATGATAATATTGAATATCCACCACTACCCATAAAATTCCTACATTGGGATTATGATAATTCTTTGGATGGAGACAAATATTAAAAATAATCATTTAACCCGGGATAGGTTGCGCCCTTCTGAGTTACGTTAGAGGTCGCGCGTATAGATTTTTTCTAACATTTTAAAAATCCGGTTTTCTCACTAAAACATCTTTATATTGGGAATAAAAATGATTTATTTAAACATTTTTATTAAAAAAAAACAAAGTAAAAAGTTTATTTATTTATTCTAACATGACTTGAATCGGGTTTGTCTGCACAAGTACCACAAATAAATATGGTAGAGGCGGTATGTTCCTTGCACATTGGAACTCTGCAATCATTGCATTTATGTTGTCTGAACCTGTTTTCACGTTTCGGACAAAAACCACATCTTGGTTTTTCTTAGGGTTGTACTTTTTTCTGTGCTGCAGCAGGTACATTAAGTATAGCAGATAATTTTTGTCTCAGATTCAACGGTAGATTGGTGACGGACGCTCGTCGCAAGATGTGTGGATACATGAGTTTCTTTGCCAACGATTTTATAAAGTTTCTTCTGGTAGTGACTGCATTAGTGTTTGTCTTGTAGACTATTTGTGAATTTATGGTTGCCACATTCATCATTGCACAAAAGAAGGAAAACGGCCAACGATTACTAACTCTGGTGACCGGGTATTCAGATTTCAATCGGTCTGCAACATCCACCTCCTTTTGTAACATTTTAGAAGCTGATAATTTCTGGTTTTAGAGCAGCATAATTGGGATCAATACTGTCATCATCATGGAATGTTGAAATCATCAAAATAATTTTTCCTTTTTTTGGAATGTACGATATCAGAGTACAGTGATTGGTGTCAGTTCCATATGCACACATGGTACTGTTGATTGCTCTATCCTGAGTACTTAGTAGTTGAGGTGGTATCTCTCGCTAATTTTTTCGTAGATTTCCTACTAGCGTTAGCCGATGATTTAGGTATAAGTCATTTGCAAGTGGAATTGACGTAAAATAGTGGTCGACGTTTGCTTTCGTAGTGTGCCAAAAGTCATGCTTTGTGTTGAAGTCGAAGGAGATTGTAAAGGTACAGGTCGTAACTCAGTACTTCCCCCTAACATCCATTTTAAAAGGTTGATAATCTGAGAAGAAAAATACAGGAAGACTATATTAATGGACACAGAGTTGTATGAGTAGGTTTCATTATAGACAATGTGTTTTTTTTATTCATCCGACACTTTAGTTTTCTAGTATCTATTTTACCAGAAGAATTCTCTTACACATTAATAGCATATCAGAGACTGATAGTTAATACTGCCACAAAGTGAGCATGGGATAAATAGAAAAAACATTTCTCTATCATAACAAAATCATAAAAAATACTCTTTTATAACAAAACCAAGATTCTTTTAAGTGAGACACAGGTAGGCTGAACATTGTAGGTGAAACTTTCGTCTAGTTAAATTCACAGTTGCAAACAATTAATTTTTCACTAACTTGTCTATGTATGAGAAAACCATCCATTTTGATGTATATTGACTTACAGAGGTGAATCTAAATAATAATTATATTTACCAAGCAGTGGAGAAGCATCACAGTAACTCGTATGTATTGCAGAGGCCTAAGAGATGAATGTCGCTATTGCTGTAATGATGTCGTAGCTGCAATTATAAAAGTAATTGTAGTAATCATTCTCTTACACAAATTCCATGAAGGTATTAATTCATCCTGTGGTAAAGTATCAATTAATCCTGTGGCCAGGTGACAAAAAATAAATATTAATAACAGTTGATTGTAATGTCTACTTAAATTTAATATTTACCAGACTGAATAACTATTTTTGTTGGTGGATGATTCAATAAAATATGTCCCTTGCATTTTAACCATGGAAATATGGCAGGGGCAGCTAGCTGAAACAAACGCTTGGAATATCCTCCTTTGGAAACAATTTTTTTTTCAAAGTGAAGTTCACACAACCTATAAATTCTTTTGTTAAGCATCTGTAGTCTTTCCAAACAAATATCTACGGTTACAAGCTTCCAACCATAACTGTACCCTAAAAAGTAAATGAAGGTAGGTATATTTTTATATTCACATGTTTAGAAAAGAAATCAACTATTAATTTATATTGAATATTATGTATTTTCATTCAACATGTTTTTTGCAGAACAGGGCTCGTCAGCAGAAAGCTTATTGTAGTACATAATATTATCATTACATGTTATTAAAGGTAGAGGGACAGATCAACGTTAACAAACAAAAACATAGATTTACACAACTTACAATTCATAGGAACATGTAAAATAAAATGTAAAATATTGAAAAATGAATATATACCTATAATACATTACATTACAAACAATTTCGCTTACCTCAAAGGGTCTTTGGGAAAACCAATCATAGTTATCTTTTCTCCTGTTGTTGAGTGACATCCACGAACTTCACAGTTTATTCTCTTCCCATCATAAATACAATAATTTCTCACTGAGAGTGCAACTAGTTACTTTTACTAAACGGTATTGTTCAAAATCAAAGTAAATAAACAAATAAAAAGCATACTGATGTTTATCAACAAAGAATGACATTGACGTAAAACACATATAAAAAAATGGCGTCTATCACACATGCGCATTCAGAAAATGAATAGTCAAAAAGCCGAAGCTTCGCTTCTTGTTGTTGGTGTATTCTTTGGTGGTATCCAGACCCAAGTGGCGACTGCCAGCATTAGGATAACGCACCGGCCATGAATATTTTTTCGAATTGTTATCCGTTTCTTTTGTATTTTTTTTGATTAATTTTTTCCCCGTTTTTTAAAGAAGTTGAAGCGATAACTGCGAAGGTAAGAATTTTTGGAAATTATAATATAAATGAAAAATGATCTTCTCAATAGGTGAAATTAACTGTCTCGACCCTTACTTCGTGGAATCTGCTCATATTAGTGTTTTTAAATGAAACTCACGGTTTCTAGTTAATTCCACAATATAATAAAAGTTATTGAAAATTCTAAAAAATTGACATTTTTTTAGAATTTTCAATAACTTTGATTATATTGTGGAATTAACTAGAAACCGTGAGTTTCATTTGAAAACACTAATTTTCAATAGGTATTTTAATAACTTTATTTGAATGTCATTAGATACTTCATTTTTACTGCAAGCGTCAGTGGTTTTGTGGTATATCAATAATATAACGAGAAATTGTACATTTAAATCTTGAAAATATTTTCTTGAGTGTTCATTCCGATTTCCAAATTTGCGTTTCGGTTGAAATATTGAATACTTCCAGGCGTCTAGCCAGGGCTCTTTGGTATTTTGATCAAAGAACGTAAATTCCGTTCGAATTGAAATCTTGATGACTTCCAGGCGCCTAGCCAGGACTCTTTGATATTTTAATTCCCGGATCCAAACCGTTAGTATTCATTCCCGTTTTCCAAATTTGCGTTTCGGTTGAAATATTGAAGACTTCTAGGCGTCTAGCCATGGCTCTTTGGTAGAGGATGTAAATCCCGTTCGAATTGAAATCTTGAGGACTTCCACGCGCCTAGCCAGGGCTCCTTGACATTTGGATTCAAGGATCTCAAAATTCCTGTAATACTCCCGAGTAAAAGTTCCTCCCGTTCCGAAAAAATTTCGGAAAGTGCCCAACCACTTGGCCAGAGCTTTTCGACAGTTCAATTCAAGAACCGAAACCCCCCTTTCGTATTTCCTTTCCCGATCTCTAGAGACATTTTGGACTCAATATTCATATTTATTCTACATACCGGGTGCATCGAAAGTGATTGAACACTTTGCCAGCATCAACGTAGAATCCATTTTAGTTATTTTGATTATTAATACTCCATCGGACGGGCGGATAGGTAGTTACATTAGCGGACGGGTTAAGCCTATCAGAAACAAATTCCAAATATCAAAAAGTTCATTCTATGATTTTTTTTTCAATGAAATATTTTCAGATTGGTTAAATTAATACTCATTCTCATTTTCATTATATTTATTGTAGGCGATTTAACAAAAAAAAATTGCGGATTATAAAGAAAAACATCATTTTATTTATGACATTGTTTCACATGAAAAAACTAAAATCAGCTATATTCAACGGGTACACATGGATAAAAAAGGTATACCTATGAATATAAAATAGAAGACAAATTGAAAAATAAGTTCATTCCGTTCGGCGCATTCACCACAGGAGGCAGTAATGTGCTCCATGCAAAGCCAAGATTTACAAAACTTACAAAAGTATCTTGTTTGCCGTTTTTTACAATATTCACAGTATCCTCGTTTGTTTGAAGGTGGATCCTGTGGTGGTACCATATTCACTCCTGCAAATTTAGCGGCCGTCTGTCGAATATTTCTTGGCAAATTTAACATAGTTTCTTTTTTGCTATGTTTACTTTCACCAACTCTAATCCTAACTGTTTTAAAAATAATTTATTTGGAATTCAGGTTCATTATTACTTCTATGAATGATAAATGCGTTGATACCCGGTAGATTCAGCATGCCATAAAATATCACTAACGGCCATCTTCTTGTATTTCTCGCCACACTATATGACGAAATCATTCTATCAACAACATCGACCCCGCATTTGGTGGTGTTGTAGAATGTAATGATTTCAGGTTTTTGTGCATCAGCCGTGCTTTCATTTATTACACCTTCTCGATGGAAACAAGATATCATTAGAATATTTTTATTTCTTTTAGGAACATGAGATGCTAAAGTCATATATGTTCCAAATCCAAAAACAAACGAAGGAATAGGTTGCTTATTTTTCTCTCTAAGTTCCTGTGGTACACCTTTTGCTCGGGAATTTAGTGTTCCGACAACTGTTAGGTGTAAAAGCTTCTTCAGTCAAGGCAAAACTGTTGAACCACCTGTCTATAGTGATATTTCGTCCCGAATTCGAAATATGTTCAAACATTCTAAGAGACACTGCTTTAGTTGAATTGTCTACCTGAAATGGCCCTTCTGGTTGCATACCAGCATAAATTTCCAATTTTGATGTATAATAAGTTCGAGCATCAACTAGTGAAAAAACTTTTATGCCGTACTTACTGGGTTTCTTAGGCATGAACATGCGGAAGGCACATCGACCGCGAAAAGGCAACATCATTTCGTCTAATGTGGCGTACTCCCCTATTGAATAATAACGCTGGCAATTGTTATTGAATATTTCGAATATTTCCCTTATGGGCGCCAATTTATCTATAGATTTCCCCTCTGCTCTCGTTGTCGTATTATTAAATCTGATGACTCTCAAAAGAAATCGGAATCCCCTTTGTGACATTGCTGATACGAATATTTCCGATCCCATTCCATCATTACTCCAATACTCCTCCAAAATTCGTCTAGCTACTCGTTCAGTGCCGGCAAGATGAAGCAAGCCAAAAAAGCACTTCATCTCTTCTTTTGACATCAGAGCTGCATCGTTTGGATCCTGGTACTTGCATGCTATTTTTTGAATATATAAATTTGTATACCTCACAACAATATCCAAGATGTCATCAAAAAAGAGATGCCAAATATCAATAAGTTTTTTAACATTTTTTGCTTCCCGAAGAGGCCCAGGTAAAAGCGTGACAATATTCTCTTTTCTTTTGCGAACATTGCGTGCACCGCCAAATTTTCTCCATTTACGCCCATCCTTTGCATGATAATACAAACGCCGATCCTCTGTTGGCTCATCAGTGTCTGCATTTGTTGCTTCTACTTCATTTTGTTCCCTCTCATTATTTTCAGTCTCAGAGTCAGTGTCGTGTCCACTAAATTCTACATGATCTGAGTCCACTACTGAACTGTCTGAATCTGCAGCCCCTTCCTCGTCAGTTGGAACATCTTCATAAAGTTTCATCAAACGTTTAATTTGCTTTTCATAGGTATCCATTTTAATTGAGCACTATAATAAAACATTTATGTTCTAAAAATGTTATAGATATAACAATATGAAAATCACTTACCATGTAACAAGAAGAAATGTTCAGTATTATTGTGCACAAATCACAGTATACCATGTATCTGTATACACAAACTAACAGAAACGGGACATGAATTATAATTGAGGGAATACCCCAATCACTATCGCATCTCGTATATACATTCTAAAGTACAATACTTCGATATCTCTACCATAGATGATGCCTAGAGTATGCTACGTGATTGAATACACGTTTGAACGGGTTAAACCTGTGAGTGCAAACACCGCTATAACGCAAAACATTGGATTCTATTTTTAACACAATTTAGGCTGTAAACTTCATTTTAAATAGTAAAAAGGTATATAGGATATAAATATCCGAACGCCATAAATTAAAAAGTTATTGCTAATTTTCAAAACCTTTTCCACTGATAGGCTTAGCCCGTCCGATGGAGTGTTAAACCTCTATATTGAAAAGTCCCGTGGAATAGGAGCTTGCTTTTAACGTTTTTTTTTTTCATATCAAAACATTGCTTTTGCTGATAAAACCTATCTCGCTTATGTCCTGCCCGCTTCGTCTCTAATGAACGCATGTTAAATGTATATATATATATATATATATATATATATATATATATATATATAAAATCTCTCAATATCTTAGGGATTCCGTCGTAAGTAGGGCTGAATTAAACTCTTATTTACTACCCAACGTTTCGAAAAATTTTATTTTCTTTTTCAAGGCTGAAATATGGACATGTTGGTACATTTCATTAATTAACAATTTTTTTATACTTACGTGTAATGTGAGTTAATAAATATTGAAATAGTTCATACTCGGAACAAAAAAAAATATATATTTTATGTATAGATACTTTTTAAGTACTAATTCAAAAGGATCTTTTTGATTTGAAGGAACATTATATGTCACAGTTTGAGTGACAGTTTTTTGGTTGAGACATAACCTAGTTGATTTGTTCAACTTTATGACTTAAGAGACAGTCTTCATTATTAGTAGCATGACTTGTCACTTAATCATGATCCTATGAACAAAGGAAGTCCTATATATCATATATTCTCCCTTGTCAACGAGCGAAAGTTGTAAGGTATATTACTCTCACTAATTACCCCACTCAATCTCACGATAACAAGAGTGAATGTAGTATATACACAACAACTCCGTTATAACTCATTAGTTATATAGATGTTTATATTCATAAGTTAGAAATATCTATAATTTGATTGTTCTTATGTTGTTGGTTAAATGAAAGAAGATACGCAACAACATAAGAACAATCAAATTGTAGATATTTCTAACTTATAAATATAAACATCTATATAACTAATGAGTTATAACGGAGTTGTTGTGTATATACTACATTCACTCTTGTTATCGTGAGATTGAGTGGGGTAATTAGTGAGAGTAATATACCTTACAACTTTCGCTCGTTGACAAGGGAGAATATATGATATATAGGACTTCCTTTGTTCATAGGATCATGATTAAGTGACAAGTCATGCTACTAATAATGAAGACTGTCTCTTAAGTCATAAAGTTGAACAAATCAACTAGGTTATGTCTCAACCAAAAAACTGTCACTCAAACTGTGACATATAATGTTCCTTCAAATCAAAAAGATCCTTTTGAATTAGTACTTAAAAAGTATCTATACATAAAATATATATTTTTTTTTGTTCCGAGTATGAACTATTTCAATATTTATTAACTCACTTTACACGTAAGTATAAAAAAATTGTTAATTAATGAAATATACCAACATGTCCATATTTCAGCCTTGAAAAAGAAAATAAAATTTTTCGAAACGTTGGGTAGTAAATAAGAGTTTAATTCAGCCCTACTTACGACGGAATCCCTAAGATATTGAGAGATTTTTGATTTATCTACCGTCAAGAATACCATTTTGCTTCATATAAACATATATATATATATATATATATATATATATATATATATATATATATATATCGCGATAGCGGTAGGAGTGGCGTCCGTATAGATTTGTAGCGCTGTGGCATCCTCCGATATACACAATATGTATATAGAACAGCCCCAATGCATAAAGATCACGCACAGAGTGGCTTCCTATTATTTGGCAACACTGGGACCTTGATCGATTATTAGTAGGTAGATTTGAATTTCATTAAGAATCGGTGTGTCCTGTATATTGTGTATAGATCGCGTTCAAAGTGACTTCCAGTAACTTTAAATATGTATTTATTTTTCTTTTGAGAGAGGAGAATGAAACATATATTCTAGTAATAGGAATGTTGACGGTTGGTACAAATCCATGTGAAGCTATATTTTACACATAAAAGATAGTTATTAGAAATCTAAAATAACATTCTCTAAAATTTATTATTTGCTTTAAGTTAACCTTCCGTTGGTCGCGCCTTAATTTATGAGTCAAATAGTCGCGCCGGTCTCCTAGACCGGGTTTAGTTGAATTGGGAATTAGTGAAAATGAATGTGATTTTTCATGTGAGCTATAGAAAAACATGCTATATTTAGATTTTTTAATATAAATCAAATAAAAGTATTATGTTGTTACAAAGAAACATTGCAGGTATTACATATTTAAGTAACGTAACATAAAATAAACTACATGGACCTTAATTAGTACAAAAATAATATGAACTTTCCATTTTATATAAATAAATGTTGAATACATGGTACAAAAACAACTAAACTACATTGTCGCGGCAAGTTTGACAAATAGCGACAATGTGCTCTAAACACATATAAGTACTGCATTTAAAACAACAATACTTGGTTTTTCGGTTTTTTCTCCAATCGCAAGAAGCGCATCTACCTGGTCTAACATTTTCTACTGGTACGTCGGCTGGTGGGTCGGAAAAATCTAGCAAACGGGCCCTTAAACTTCGCGGAAGATTAGTCTGGAGAGCACGGACTTTCAAATGGGGGCGAATAAGTTCTTCGGACAACATTTTCAAAAAAAATCTTCTGGCATATTTGGTATCTGGATGATTGGAGAAGTAAATTACTTGCGAGTTAATCCCAGTGACATTTAGAATCAGATAGAGTAAAACCATTGGCCATCTCCGCGTAGTACTTGAACAATTATAAGTCGCGATGAGTTTGTCCACGACGTCCACACCTCCTTTTGTTGAGTTATACGTAGTGATAATAACCGGTTTCTGATGGTCTCCTGTACTCTCATCTATATCATCGTGGTGATGCATAGTAGAGAGCATAATGACATTCTTCTTTTTTTTAGGTATATATGAGACGATGGTACAGTTTTCAGTAAAACCAAACATGCTAGTATGTTCGGGCCTTTTTGCAGGCTTTGAAAATTCATCGGGTAATTCCCTTTTGTTTTTTCTAAGGGTTCCAATGGAAGTCAGTTTATAGTCTGTAAGTAATTTTCGAGCTAAAGGGACCGAAGTGAACCAGTTGTCCATGGTTATGTTTCGATTGGAGCCCGAAAGGTGTTGACAAGTTCTAAGTACTATATCTTCTGGCTTATTAGACATTTCATATGGCCCTTCTGGCTGCTTTCCAACATAAACTTCGAGTTTTGATGTATAAAACATCTTAGCATCACATAAGGCGAATAACTTTATGCCATATTTATTGGGCTTTGATGGTATGTATTGCCTAAAGCTACATCGCCCTCTAAAACCAGGCAACATTTCATCAATCGTAACATACTCCGACAAGTGATATCCGTTTTGACAGTTTTCTACAAACATATCAAACAGACTACGGATCGGAGCTAGTATTTTTATCGTCGAATCTGAGGCACCTTAGTAAAAATCGAAACCTTTGCAGTGACATTCCAAGATGTAACATTTCCACGCCATAACCATTCCTGTCCCACAAATCGGCGGTATTTGTCTTGTTTGAGCCTGTAATTCCAGCCAAGTATACTAAGCCAAATAAGGCTCGTATTTCTACGGAATTGGTGGGAAGCGCATCTCTATCTCTGGCATAGTTTGATCTGATCGACTCAATGAACGTGTTTGTTGAATCTACAATTAATTGAACCATTTCCTCATTTATGAAGTAGTTAAATATATCAAAAATTTATTTTAGAGGTTTAGTTACTGAAGTACATCCGGGTAATCTTTTTATTATGTTCTCTTTTCTTGTTCTCACAGTTTTACGACTTGGTGGATGTTTCTTCCATACCGATCCATCCTTTCCTAAAAACAAAATATAGTAGAAACTTAACTAAGAATATATTTTAAAATTAATACCCTTATGATATGGCAAAGGTTCACTGTACTCTGCTTCTTCCGTATCGCTAATTTCTTGTTCGGTATCCGTGTCATGATCTGATTGCTGCTCGTGATCAGATTCATCACAATCGGATTGGTCATCGCAAACATCTGCCACACTTTCCTCGTCAAACGCTTCTTCCATCAACTGCCTAAGACGGGCTTCTTCTTGCTCATAACTCGCCATTCTTTTGAAAATTCGCTTTCAGAGTACACATAAATAATGTATCACTAATAGTCGCGCCGGTCTGAGATTCCGGGAAACGCCCTAACACATACCACCTCACTCCCACGGCGCTCACTTACGTACTGCCGCTAAAAGAAAGCTGCGTTAGGAAGGTAGACGATCCCCGCTATCTCTCACTCCGATATTTAGGAAAATAGGCATTAGTTTATTAT
The DNA here is from genome assembly GCA_963921935.1 of Galeruca laticollis. Classification (NCBI taxonomy): domain Eukaryota; kingdom Metazoa; phylum Arthropoda; class Insecta; order Coleoptera; family Chrysomelidae; genus Galeruca; species Galeruca laticollis. The sequence continues at coordinate 18,681,932 of OY998182.1, read as the reverse complement.
GCCCCGGTCCCTGAGACCGGGCGCGACCAACGGAAGGTTAAACTTATTACTCATAACCCAGTTATGAATATAAACTATTTTTTTGATAATTTGTTGAAACAAAGATAATATTTTACGATATTCATCACAATGAAGACTGGATCCATCAAAATAAATACCTGTAACTTACCGAAGATTGATTCTATAATGGTGCGTACATTGACATACTTTATTACAAATGGGAGAGACACATTACTCTTTTATCATATTTAGAGCTACTTAACATCTATATCAACGAAATAAAACTTGAAATCAGCTCTGTAAACAAACAAACTGCTAATGAATAATTGACTTTCTATTTTTACCACAACCAAAAATATCTAAAATGATTTTCCATTTGTATTTGTAGTTTATCAGAGATTATAACTTAATGTTAACTATCCATCTCAAATATATTATGTAAGGAAATAGCAGTAAGTAAAACGCAAAATACGTACCACAGCATGTATTATTATAAAATACGGGGGCAACTAGTTTCGGCACACTGAGCTATCATTAGGGCTTAAATGTATATATCATTCACATGAAAAGTATTATAAAAGGAAAGTTGTCACATGCCCGTGGCATCTAGCAGAATCCAAGATGTGTCAGTAGGTGATATGGAAAATATATTGTAGGAAAGTTTTATTAAAGTCAGGAAAATTTACATAATTATGCAAACGTCAAACAAAATTAAAATTACATAACGTTAAGAGAAGCAATCAAAATTAAATTAATGTATAACTAAAAGAAAAAGAAAGAAAATATGGACTTCGTCTTACGGCAGAATCCGTCTGAAGCAAGAAGTCCAGTAATTGAATAGTCGTATTTGGAAAATGAGCAATAGGGAGGACCGAATGCAGACTAACGAAAAACAACTTTTGCGTTTTGTTACTCCGCATGATAGTAATTATATACTCATAATTCACACCATTTGTATATTTATGGTCGTAGGAAAAATAGAGTAAATAACTCGTTAGAAATTTATTTCCTGCACTCGTCCGAAATATGTCGCTTTCCACACTTCTTATACAATGCTATTCAAATTCGAGTCTATGCATTGGGATCATGGTAACGGTAAGAGATATAGGGATAGTTGAATGGGAGTAAAGTTGTGTATTTCAGAGGTCATTCATTTGATTTGAGACAATCTAGCTTCTTTAGTTCTGGAGTTATACCGGAAAAATTGAAAATTTTGAAATTCTTCTTTTGCCTACATTTTTTTATTTTGCGAGGATTTTCCAAAACTTTGCCAGAACAACATTTGGTATATTGAACTATGACCAGAACAATTTTAACCTCTTTTGATATTCCATGACAGCTGTAATTGAAAAATATCAGTGAATAAGAAGTGGATCAATTTCAAGTTGATCATACAAGATCTCGTTTAATTATTGTAGATTTGAAATGTTACCGGTAATAGTTAGATATTTCCAAAACAGTCTGTAGTTCAGAAGTAAATACTACGCCGTTATGAAACATGACTCTTGGCATTTGAATCAATGTAATTAAAAAGATAGATTTGTATTTGAAAATAAAAATTTGAGAGTGGCACAATTTGGCCGATACTTTGTATATAATTTTTTTTCGCATAGAGCATGCTGCAAAATTTTTTAGTCCGAATACAAAAGCTTTTCAATCTGTAACCTACAGAATAATCCACGTTATACATCCAAAGAAATTATTTTTTACTTTCTAGCGCATTTCAATAAAAGTTTGTCATTAAAAAGTTTTTTTATGATTTTATTTTATCCTTTTAGTCTTCTCGTTAATCTATGCATTTCTGATACAGCTTCATTATTATGAGGTAACTTTTCCGTGAGTTCTGAGCTATTATGATTAACTGGTTTGCCATCGTGGAGCCACGATATTGAATTTTCACAATCTCCGGCTAAATTTGTAACCTCAACCCACAATTGGACAATAATCACAAATCTCGTTCGCCATTTTGGAACCGCCATGTTGAATTTATGAATTTTGACATAAAGATTAATATTTCAGGTATTCAAACATCTGACAATAATTTAGGGTTCAAATGGAAATTCAATGAAATTTGTTTTTTTTTTCAAATAGAATAACCTAAATATTTTTCAATATTTGGATTCTTGAAAACTTGAAACATGTATCATACTTCATCATGTATCTTTAGACATGACGGTTCCAAAACATGTAAAATGAGTCGCCCATTTTATCAGTTTCAAATAAAATAAACTATTATACCAGAAATCCTAAATATATTGCATTGTAATTTCGGCGGCCTTGTATGTTCCAATACTAAAAGCATTCTTTCCGATTGTAATGCTCTAAAATTTGATATTCAGACGCTGATTTTGAAAATAACTTAAGTCCCATATTCAGAAAATTTCAACGTTATAAATTATTCTCATGCAGCCATCAATTGTCATCATCATGAAAATCGGAGCTTTAGATCCAGAACACTCTGGAAGATTTTGAATATGGGGTTTAATAGTTGGCTTCCACTTGAAATAAATATTTGACGTCATCAACATCTGACTGTCAGATTTAACACCACCTCTTGTAGAATCGGGAGGAATGTTATTGTTCTTATCATACCTACATACGTATAATACCCCCGAAATTACATTGAAAAATAATATCGAACTTCTCGCACACACTTCCACTTTTTGTTAGAAATGATAAAATGTACGACTCAAAGATCGTCAAAGATAAGTCAATGATATGATAAATGTTTAACATACTTTTTTTTAGAATCTAAATTTAAAAAACATTTGGGGAGCTCCTTTCGTAATGACGAAGTTCGTTAAGTTTCCGATTGAATCGGAAATGACAGTCAGATGTTTAAATACCTGGAATTTTTATCCAATGTACCTATACAAATCACTCAAATTCCAAACCGGCCGCCCATTTAATAACAAAATAGCGGGCTGGCTATTAATGTCGTTGGCAAACTATACATAAATAGAAAACGTGTTTAATTGGAATATGTATAAGTATCATAAAATATTTTTTATGTATATTCCATCTAAAACGCACAATAGAAAGAGCTGTAATGATGATACTGATCTGAAAACTTGTACTCAGTTATGGTAGATTCCTCAGTACTTCATTATCTCGTTAAATTCCTTATTCTTTTGATATGATCTTCATTAGCGTTACACCTAAGTCTAGCAATTCAAGTGAATTCGAGGCTTTTTTTTAAATTTCGTATTCACACTTTTCTTTTTGAAATTCTGTTTCAAATTTTTCTTCAAAATTCAGAGCCTAACTTTTCACGGGTTTCGAATTATTCAAGAGTATGAAAAAAAACCTTCATCAAACTCACACGGCTCTATGGAGCATATAAAGGAAACTTGATTTGAATCGCCCTATTTTGAGCTCTAGTTCACTCTGTAGGATTAATTGTATGTTGGTCTGGGCCACCCTGTATACAGACATCACACCAGTAGAACCATTAGCACCTGTTTAAGTTTCGCATTTATCAGAATCCCTGTATATTGGAACATAGCTTTCATTTTTGCTCTGCACTGTTAGGAACCGGTGGTGTAGTAATGAACAGAACAAACCGATATGGTGTTGGGAAAAAAACTATAGTGTATACATAGCTTTTATTTGTCTCTACAACTTTTATTTAAGACATTTTTTGCCTTAGATCAAATGAGGATGCAGTTATCGTCCAAACAGTTATCATTGATACACCCTGTATATGCCAGAGAGAGTTTCAACGTCTCCGAAATTTTTGTGAAATTCAATATTCTGGGTCAACCACTAACAATCCACCTAGTAATCTGATTGCATTTAGGTTTTCGGAATTTTCACAAAAAAAACTTAACTTCGGCTATAGTGAAGTAGAAAAATATAACCATTCAAAAATTAACCTGAAAATTGAGTAGTAATTCTACCTCATCTCGTGGTTTACGTTGGAAAATTCAATTCATTTTCCCCTTATTTAAGGAAATTCAGAATTCTTTAGTTTGTTTTATCGCCAGCATTATTCATTTTTATCGCCAGTATTGTTTTATTTTGCCTCAACATCAAATTTAAGTGAATTGTAGAACGAAAATATAATTTTTCTATTAATAACGGTAGATATTCTGCAATAACTAGCATCCTTCGCACTGTCAACAATGGTATCAATAAATTGAAACAGATGTAAATCATCACATCCAATGTTAAAAGCTTTCTATAACCAAAAGTGAGATCGGCAAAACTGCCACGATGCCACTATGCAAGAAAAATACATATACAGATGCCAAACTATACCGTTCTTTGATATGTATACTGACGGAGCCACTTTGTACGTCAGATGTATAATAAATATATAAGCGTGCAACTATAACGCCGCGTACGGAGAACCTGTGAACCTTGGTGTATAGGTTTATACAAAAAACGACCAAAGTGACGTCCTGTTGATTTCATCAGCAATAGATTCCCAAGCATTCACTGAACCGTTTGCGGTATTTTGGAGCTCGACGCACTGTGACGTCCGTATATCGGATGTCATAGTGCTGCGGACGCCACAGCTACCGCGATTATAACATGGGCGGATGCCACTTCACGCCGTGTATGTATATATATATATATATATATTAATGTGGAAAAATAATGCTACACACTGTACATATATCTAACACGAATCAATTACAACTTAAGATATTATCGAGTATAAAATTATTGAAGGAAAAACTATTCGAGAGTCAAATTTAAACTTAATTAAACTAATGGAATTTCTTTAAACTTTATAATATACCTTGTACACATATACATGACACCAATATCATAGGATTTAAACTATTTAAGAGAAAAATTTAAAAAAAACATCACCTGTTATGAAATGAATGAGTCCACTCTTCAATTGAAATCGTTAAATGTTTATGCATTATCTTAAATTCCTATTAGATACCATTAAACTATTTAGAAGCCCTAGAAATATTTCTTGTAATATACCCAAAAGTTGAAATTCCAAATAAAAACATTAGGGTTATAAAATCTTTGACTTCTGGAAGTATGTGTCAGCTTGGTAGAGCAAAATCCATGACAGCTAAAAAAATTTTAAGAATTAATAAAATGCAAAAGATAAATAGATGAATCGTTTGTTTAGAATTGTTAAAAAGTATGTTTTATAATTATAAAGTTAATATCTTAAATAATAAAATGAAATCTATTGACTGAACTACTATGAGTTATTTTGATTGGTTATAAATATTTTTATGATTTCAATAAACAGAGGGCTAATGAAAAATGAGGTTTCTTGTTTAGAAAAAAGTAGTTGCTTAGAGAGATAAGAAAAAGTGTTGACGAGTAGTATTGAAAAATCAAAAAGAAGTACATTGTTCTTTAGAAATAATATAAGAATTGTTAAAATTAAAGTAAAATAAGATTGAAACCAGTGATACGAACATCATAAAAGCAGTCCTGAAGAGAGGTAATACCCTATGCAGAGAATATTGGCTTTAGCAATCCTGAAAAGTCTATATATCCCGTATCGTGTGAACAATAATTTCCACGATCTTTGAAGAGAATCTATGCATGGAAAGCCTCCGAAATTAAATTAATTTGAATAGATTCTTGAATCAATCCGGACATTTTCGAAGCAGCCTGCAAAGAAGAGAGAGTAGAATAAATTGACAAATCTATTGATAATCAGCGGATGATAAAAGGTATTTAAAAACTGTTTCATTTTAAATAAAACTCACCGTGTGTATATTGAACATTAGATATTGAAACTGTACTGACAACGTGTGTTGTATGAATATAAAGTTGTGTTCTTTTGTATATAACGTATAATAAGTTGTATACTTGCAGGTATTTAGAATAGATTCATTTGTGCGAATGTGTATCGTGTGAAAGATTATTGTAGATAAGTTCATTTTTTTTAATTGATGATAAAAAAGAATAATGTATTTTTAATATATATAAATTAACAAACCTTCCCATTTGGAAGAACAAATTATATTGTCTGTAGACTGCATTTCTTAGTGTTTGATTTATCAGTTGGCAGGATTGATGGACCGTATTGTAACTTGAGAGGGGGTTTGGAACAGAATTTGCAGGGCCGGTTTGTGAAAATTTATACAATATAAATATGGGGCAAATATAGAAATTTTGTAAATAATAATAAAAAAGGATAGAAATAATATTTTTGACTGGTGCTATCAGCACCACACCGTCAGCAGCCATGGAAGTCCTCCTGGACCTTCCTCCTCTCCACATACTTCTGGAAAAGGAGGCCAGATGGACAACATATAGAATTGTGCATATTTCTAAATGCACGAAACAGGCTTATACAGAGCAAAGTAGAATGCTAGCGGCTACCGAAAGTCATAGTATTCTAGGAATGACCTCTGATATAATGCCCCCAACAGTAAACCATAATCTGCCTTATACCGTCCTATTTCCAAATAGAGATGAATGGGTCCTCCGCAAGGATGAACTCTCAAGAGCAGATATCTGTTGGTACACTGATGGATCAAAGACACCCTCAGGCTCTGGTGCGGGTGTATACGGTCGAAGACCTAAGACAGAAATCTCAACATCTCTGGGATCCTATGCAACCGTAATTCAGGCAGAAATTTATGCCATTGCTTCATGTGTGGAGAGTTTGGGGCAATCCAACCTGACACACAGATCAATAAAAATTTTCACGGACAGCCAAGCGGCCTTGAAAGCACTTAGCTCCTACCGTGTAACGTCGAAATTGGTTTTAGACTGCCAAAAAAGACTCGCCTCAATAGGAGAACGCAACAGGGTATCGCTGGTTTGGATTCCTTGCCACTCTGGTATGGATGGTAATGAGAAGGCTGACTCTCTTGCAAGAGAGGGTGCCGCTCATGACTTTATCGGACCAGAACCTACAATTGGCATCGCAACAAGTGTTGTCAAACATACACTAAATACTTGGACTGCAAGAAGAGTTTTAGACTTCTGGCATAATATACCAGGATTGGTTCATTCAAAGGCCTTCACACATCCTTCGAATAATGTATCCAAACAAATGTTAGGCTATAAAAGACACGATCTACGGTGCCTAACAGGCCACTGTCGATTGAATCATCATATGCTGAAACTTGGACTGTCGGACGATCCGATTTGCCGTCTTTGTTTGGAAGATGATGAAACAGCAGAGCATATAATTTGTGCCTGCCCCGCCGCGGCGCAAATCAGGTATCGGATGTTTGGCAGGGCCACTCTATTGCCCTCGGACCTGAAATATCATTCACTGAACAAATTAATCGGCTTCGTCAAGAAGCTGAATTTGTTTGGTGAAATTTGAATAGGTATGAGCCACAATAGATTCTCGCGAGTCGCAGTGGAGGGCCTCATTGACCCACTCATTATAAACCTACCTACCCTATGCAGAGAATATTGGCTTTAGCTATCCTGAAAAGTCTATATATCCCGTATCGTGTGAACAATAATTTCCACGATCTTTGAAGAGAATCTATGCATGGAAAGCCTCCGAAATTAAATTTATTTGAATAGATTCTTGAATCAATCCGGACATTTTCGAAGCAGCCTGCAAAGAAGAGAGAGTAGAATAAATTGACAAATCTATTGATAATCAGCGGATGATAGAAGGTATTTAAAAACTGTTTCATTTTAAATAAAACTCACCGTGTGTATATTGAACATTAGATATTGAAACTGTACTGACAACGTGTGTTGTATGAATATAAAGTTGTGTTCTTTTGTATATAACGTATAATAAGTTGTATACTTGCAGGTATTTAGAATAGATTCATTTGTGCGAATGTGTATCGTGTGAAAGATCATTGTAGATAAGTTCATTTTTTTTAATTGATGATAAAAAAGAATAATGTATTTTTAATATATATAAATTAACAAACCTTCCCATTTGGAAGAACAAATTATATTGTCTGTAGACTGCATTTCTTAGTGTTTGATTTATCAGTTGGCAGGATTGATGGACCGTATTGTAACTTGAGAGGGGGTTTGGAACAAAATTTGCAGGGCCGGTTTGTAAAAATTTATACAATATAAATATGGGGCAAATATAGAAATTTTGTAAATAATAATGAAAAAGGATAGAAATAATATTTTTGACTGTATAAAAAAAATTTAATAAAGAAAATGGAAAGAAAAATGACATTAAGGGATGGAAAGCAGGTAGGAGTTGAAAGTAGATCTGACGAAGAAAGGAGTAATGGTAGAGGAGATTTTCAGGTGCAATACTTGGAACAGGGGAGAGAACATTCAGAGGAAGATATTGCAGAACAACGACAGGAAGAAGGAGATGCCCCATTGTCAGAAGAAACAGGACAAGAGGACAAACAAGAATCTAAAGAAAAAAAGGAAATGGACGTAATGAGTATGCTCCAAATGATGATGGGAGAAATGAAAGAAATGAAACAAGATATTAGGGAAGATATGAATGAAAATAAGGAAGATATGAATATTGAAATGGACCAAAATAGGGAAGAAATGAAACAAGATTTGTATACAAAAATGGACAAACAAAATGAGAATATTAATAATATTAGGGAAGATAGGAATAAATATAAGGAAGAAATAAAACAAGAAATGAATATCAAGATGGACCGGAATAAGGAAGAAATAAAACAAACTAAGGAACTGATAATAAAATTAATGGAAGAAAAATTGGGACATGTTGAGAAGAAATTGGAGGAATCAAACACATACATGGATAATAAAATAAAATCCACCAAACAAGAAATAAGAGGAGAGGTGATTGGAAGGATCACGGAAATAGAAAATTTACAGATCAGTAGAATTAAGGAGATAGAGGAGAAAGAAAAGGATTTCAAAGTAGAGATTCAAAGAGAAGTTAAGGAAATAAAAATGAGAGTTCAAGACACCCAAGAAAGAATGGGAAAATTAGAGGGAAAATGGGACAGAACCCTTACCGAATTTCAACAAAATGTAGAAGAAGCGTGTATAGAGAAACAAAAACAAGAGGAAGAGAAAACAGAAAAGAAGATTGAGGAAATACAGAGGGAGATGGAAGCTCTGAAAAGAAGAATTGAGCAAACTGGAAGTAGAATCCACAATGGTGAGCAATCAAAGGAAACTGTGGAAATGACAAGAAAATTGGAAAACATAGAAAAGAGACTAGTTTACTTACAGGAAGAGTATGACCACACTGAGGGTAGAAATTTTCAAGAAGTGAGAAATGGAATGATGGAGACGAAAATAATAAACAATGATATAGGAAATAGAGGGGAACACAAATTTGAAGGGGATAATAGAAAAATACACCCAAAAGTATTTATAAAAATCCTAAGGAATAAGATGAAAAATATCCGAAATAATGAAGACATGAAGGAAATGATTAGGGAAAATCTGGATAACCATGCTTTAGTGTGGTATACAAGTAAGGAAGAGGATTTAAAAGATTTTGAGGAATTTGAAGCTCAATTCATGAGATATTTCTGGGGAAACAATGCGCAAACAAGAGTGAATGGTATGAATGATTACGCTATGAAGGTTTTCATGAATGCGAAATTTTTAGATCCACCTATACCAGAGGAGGAAATTATTATGTTTATCTCGAGACATTTTAAATTGGAAATCACTGAAACAATTGCTATTCAAAATATCAGAAACATAGAGCAGTTAACTAATTATCTACAAAGAATTGAAAGAAACAAGATAAGCAATAACCAGAACAGGAACAGGAATCAAAATGAAAACAAAAACTATAATGGTTACGATAATAAAAATTATTATGAGAATAATAACAATCAAAATAATAGAACGAATAATTATGAACAAAATAGAAACAATTACTTTAACAAAAATAATAATAACGGATATTATAATGGAAACAATAATTATAACAGGAACAATAATGCTCAAAACAACTACAACAAAAATGATCAATATCATAACAATAATTATAGAAATAGAACATTTGAAGAAAACAATAGGAATGGATCTTATGAAAACAGACACAGAGATGAAAAACGAGAACAAAGAAGAGACTATAATACAGAAAGGACAAATGGAAATTTTGGAGGAAGAGGCAATAGAAATGAAGAACAAAGGAGAGTGAATAATATAAAAAGACAGAAAGAAAGAGTGATATCCATAGAAGCAGAAATAGTCACTGAAACAGAGCCCGATCAAAATTTTGGATCGAGCACATACCAAATGTAAAGAAAAATATTATCTGTACATATGAACATCCAAGGGAATATATAAAATTTGGGGAAGAATTAGAATTAAAAGAAATAATGGGATTGATAAATATTAAAGGGAAATTAAATGGAAAAGAAATAAAATTATTAATAGATACAGGTTCGAAGCGTCTATAATTAAAACAAAACTAATAAAAGAAAACATTGAAAATTATGAAAATAAATTAATTGAAATACCAAAAACTACATTGATAGGAGCAAATGGAAAGAAGCTATGTGAAGTAAATAAGTCTATAATACAAAAGATTGAATTGAAGGATGGGAAAGAAGTTGAAATGCAATTACTGTTAGTGAATAATTTGGAAACAGACATAGTAATAGGTATTGATGAATTAACAAAGTTTGAAGTAATACATGCTTTTGAAAAGATGGAGATAGAAATTGATGGAAATAGAATTGAATTTGGAAACGAAAATTTGGAAGAATTGGCAATTGAAGAGGATAATAAGAAGTTGTGGAATATAGAAAGGTGTGGAAATATGGAAGAATTGGAATTAGTGTGTGGAAATAAAGAATATGAAGAGAACGTGAAGAATTTAATAGAGAAATATAAAGGATTGATTGGAAAAGAAATGAGAATGGCAAAGAACTATGTGCATAAAATGGAAGTTAGAGGAATAGAGAACTTCAGAGTAAGAACATATCCCATACCTTACAAGTATAGAAAAGAGGTTGAATTAGAAATACAAAACATGTTGAAAGATGGTATTATAGGAAGATGCAATACAAGATATGTAAATCCTATTGTGGTAGTGAGAAAAGCAAATGGTGAATTGAGATTATGTCTAGATGCTAGAAATATAAATCAATATACTGTACCACAATACGAGGCTCCGATGAATGTGGAAGCGATTTTTGGACGCATAACGAACACAAGAATATTTTCAAAAATTGATTTGAAACACAGTTTTTGGCTAATTCCTTTGGATAAAAACAGTAGAGACTATACAGGTTTTTCTATTGATGGTGTGTTGTACAGATTTTGTGTAGCTCCATATGGTATACAAAGTGCTTGTTCAGCCTTGGTTAGAGCATTACACCAAATATTAAATAAATTTGAAGACTTTGCGTTACATTATATAGATGACATATCAATATTTTCTCATGATGAGGAGGAACATTTGAATCATTTAGAAATCATTCTAAAAGAACTGGACAAGGCAGGTTTAAAGATAAACCAAAACAAATGTAGATTTTACCAGAAAGAAATATGCTTCCTAGGATACAAAATAGACGAAAATGGAATGATGATGGATGAAGAAAGAATTCAAGCAATTATAGAATACAAAAGACCATCAAATTTGAAAACATTCGAGGATGTCTAGGAATGATGAATTATTTCAAACGTTTGATACCAGATTTAAGTAAAAAACAGATACTTTTAATAGAACTTTTGAAAAAGGATATTGAATGGAAATGGACTCAAAAGAGGGAAATGGCATTCAACTGTTTGAAATAAGCATTTCAAAAGCAATTAAGAGTGTATCATCCAAAATACAGCCTACCTTTTATATGGCGGACTGATGCATCCAAAGAGAGATTTGCAGGGGTGTTGTTACAGATACAAAATGATATGGAAGTACCCATATGTTTCGTGTCAAGGGTCACACCCCATAATTAGAGTTGGCAGGCATAATTTTCTGTATTACCAAATTTAGATTTTATTTACTGGGGGCAAAATTCACTATAGAAACGGACCATTCTGCAATAAAACAATTTTAAAAAACAGATTTGGAAATAGTAGAGTTCATAGATGGGGGTTAATTTTGCAAGAGTACGATTTTGAAATAAAATTCATTCCAGGAAAAACAAATGTTGTGGCAGATGCTTTGAGTAGAGAAAGTGAGGGGGAAAATAATATAAATAAGAGAATTGTAAAAATTGGGGTGAATGTGATGAAAGATTTCAAAGGGATATTTTCTTTAAATAAAATAATAGGAAATCAAATAAATTTAACTGAAAAGGAAAAACAAAGGGGATATAAAAAAAAATAATATATTTGTAAAGAAAATTGGGGAGTCAGAAGTATTCATCATTACGGAAAGTTTAACTAGGGAAATATTGGAAAGTTTGCATGAACAAAATGGGCATATAGGATCTAGAAAACTATGGTTGTTATTTAGGGAAAATTATATTTGTAAAGGGAACAAAAGCCTTGCCAAACAAATTACTCGAACATGTCATATATGTCAACTGGGAAAAAGTAGAAATAAAAGAAATGAAAACATCACAAAAACAATTTTAACAACTCGATGCGGTGAAATAGTTGCAATGGATTTTCTTAGTAACCTAATACAAAGTAAGCAAGGGAACTCTCATATTTTAATAATAGTTTATTTTGAAAATTCATAAAATTATATTGTTTGTAGACTGCATTTCTTAGTGTTTGATTTATCAGTTGGCAGGATTGATGGACCGTATTGTAACTCGAGAGGGGGTTTGGAACAGAATTTGCAGGACCGGTTTGTAAAAATTTATACAATATAAATATTTAGATCACAATTTTTTTTTGTTTATCTAAATTCCATTTTGAGATTTGGCGCTTATTACTAAAAGAAAAATCATATGAATATTTAACCTTATGAACCCAAGATTCTGAGAAGCTGAGTGCTCATCAAAAAATTTAATAGTAAGAAGAGGTAAAGGTAAGTGCATTGTGTAGCATTATTGAACCTAGATAATTTTCCTAAATATACCGGGCAAATTAAATTCATATAAAATAAACTACAATAATATATATATATATATATATATATATATATATATATATATATATATATATATATTATCACATATCCTCTATCTAAATTCTATAGAAAACATTGAAATAAAGAAAATATGCACATTTAGATGCAATACTAGTAATACACACTGTATTATCAATAATTTGAAAGGTTCAATATACTAATAAAATTTGACATTTCAATTTCATATGATATTACTGTAGAATAGACTTAATGACAGATAGATTTTAAAACGATTTGAAAAACCACAATACAGATGTCTCTATTAGCAAATGGCACTTATAAATAAAATAATGAAAATCTCTCTTGGTATATAAAAACGTAAATTTGTTATTTAAAAAAAAATGCTAGGTAACCAAAGGAGAAGAGAATTATTTATTGAAACATTTTAGTTAGTTGAATTTGAAATCCCCATGAGACAACATCATAATAAGAGTTGTCTCAAATTTAATTTTGAATATTAGGGAATTTATATAATCGTTATCAGTTCAACATATCTTGCCTTTTGTAAAGCCAATGCGTGTACTATTCACAAAGAATTACCGCTAAAGTGCAAGTGTTTTTCGCGTTTTCTAAATTATTGATTTGGAAACGTGTGTTCCGGAAATTCTAAAAATACGTTTTAAAATACGTACGAGATCTTCTAGTATCCAGTTTGGTGAGTCCAGTCCATATTATATATTATTCTCGAGAATTAATAGGCCTTTGATCAAAATTATTTCGAAAATAGATGCATCTTATGATTAAATTATAGTAACGTTACTTATATAAAATTCTACGTCAAGTGCAGACAATTTTGGGAACAGACAATTTACAAGAAAATTTACGTATTTTACATTGAGAGATATCAAGTATAAGTTTAGGCATTTTGAATTTTCGGTAAAATTCATTTAGATAGGAAATTTCTAATATAGATTGTTTTTAATATTAAGGTTTGATAGAAAATGCTATCTTTGTTAATGCGTTTTATGATATTTTTTGAAGAGTTTTAATTTTTGTAAGTGTTATTTTGATAATTTATTATATAAATTTGAATTCCAAATTTCTTTGGCTCTCTTTACATATTCATTTTCATTATATTTGATAATTTTTATACTATAGAAAATTTAGTATAATAAGTGACATTTAGTTAATCTCCTGACAGTAAATTCATATATGTCATAAGATAATTTAAATTGTCTTATAGTGTATTGGATAAACAGTTACTGTAGATTTGAATAGTGTGATACGTAATTTAGAAATTATTTGGAAATTTACAAATTTGAATTATTAGTTGAAATCTTTGATCCCTCCCTGAGAAAAGAGTGAGTTGATTGGTGTTGTATTGATTTATCTTTCATAATATAAAATTTAATATTTATTTAGCCGGGCATATTAATTTGACAACTGCTGTCATTAAAAATTTTAAAGGTTATATTTAGAGGTTAAGGTATTTTCACAATAGTGTAGTTATTATCACAAATTGTGATGGCAGCTACAAATTAAATTCAGCATCATATAAATTCATATTCATATATAAAATATAATATAATTAGTAAAACACATTAGATATACTATAATTTGTCACCCGAACGTGGGGCAAGTAACATTAAAAATAATAGATATCTTATAATATATATAAATATATATATATATATATATATATATATATATATATATATATATATATATATATATATATTTAGTCATGTGGTCGTTAGATTTTTAGAGCTTTAATGCTGATTCTGGTGAGTGTAATAATAACTCATACGTATTTGTAATGGAGTGTTCTCCATAAATTTTTCAGTTTTATCCTGATTAAGTTTGTAATCACAAACGAAAGCTTGAACTTGGAATAAAAGCATTTACTTAAGAAGCTAACTAAGAACTTTCATTGCTTTCTCCTTGGTTCTTTTGGGGTTTCCCACCGTTATATAGGTATATAGGTATAAAGATATATAGATATATAGATATATATATATATATATATATATATATATATATATATATATATATATATATATATATATATATATTAACATAGAGTGAAACCTGCAACACCCTGTATACAGAATTATGAAATAATAGACTACATACTTCAAGTAATTAAAATTTTTGGAATTTGAATTTTTTTTAAAAAAATTATCTAAAAAGGAGACAATCTGTACTATTTACTATTCAATAGAGAAAGCATATAAAGGATCTAACTGTTTGATTATAGAGAAGAATTCAAATAAGCTTTATAAGAATATTGGTGACATAAAAACAACTTCCATATTTAAAAGAGAGAATTCTAGAACGTTTGTTACATATGAATGAAAATAATAACCCATTGTTCTTATTGTCAAAGTAAATTAATATTGTGATTTGTTTTAAAGAAGTGAATATTAGGGTTTGAAGGAAGTTTTCAATAAGATTATATAAGTATTTAAAATATGTGAATGTAGGAAGTAAAATGGAAACACTAACTCTATGGAATATGACATTTGTTGAACGATTTGACATTCTGAATAAATACTTTAGAAAATAAGAACTGTCATTTAGCAAATTTATTGAAATACAATTTAAGGGAGAAATATATGGGTTATAATCGTTTAAGAGGCTCAAAACAGAATGTTTTAAAATGATGGATGGACAATCCACTATTTGAAATGAAATCTTTCAAATAAGAATTTGATAACCAATTTTGATTGGTGGAATGCATTTAATATATTTTTATCAGCGACAAGCAGATTGCTAATAATAATTAAAAAAAAATTGAATGGGAACAGTTTGTTGATTATACAGTCTATTGACTAGGTACTTTTCTTTTTGGGTAGAAACTTTTTAGAAGCAAAATCTTTTGAGAAAATTTTTTTTTTAAACTTTTGAAAAAACAACAATTTGGCATTAAAAATTAGAGAAAGAAACACATTATACTTGAAAGCTAGTCAGTAATATATTTAAGCAAGCAGAAGTACACATTATAAGAGGAAAATTGGTAATTATATTTGAATACTAACCATAAAACTTATAGATGTAATTAAGTAAAATATTGTATGGTGGAACGGTGTCTCCACCATACCTTTTGGAAAGCTTTGGATTATGTGATTTGATTAAAATGTATTAAATGAGTGAAATTTGGTTTCATTTCGATAATTAAAATGTATGGATGTGGACGAAATGTACGCCGTTTCTTGATATTATGCAAGTTGGACGAATTGTATGGTATTTTCCAAGAGGTAACCTAAAACAAAATAAGAACCATTTATTGATGTGAATAAATTGAACTATACAGTGAAAAAAGGTATTTAAAACTATTTAATTATATATAAAGAAGGTAGAGTAAACTTACCCATTTAGTGCAAAGAATTGAACTTTGATATTGAACAGACGCTTATAAGCTTTATCTTCCGCCATCTTTCTATCATAGACGTTTATATAACGGATTTCGTGTTATAAAATTTGTGTTAAAAGTTGCCTATTTTGAATTATATATAGACATTGTACTTCATTCGAGTGGATGACTTTATTTGAATGAATGATCATAATAGATAATAGGTTTTCACTAATTTATGTCCTGTAAAAGAATAATGTATTTGTTTCTACAGCATTAAATAACGTTTTTCTATTTGAAGAACATTGTGAAATTATTTTCTTGAGATTTTTCATTTCTCTATGGTTATTGCTCCATCTAGCTTAAACAGTTGGTAGTTTTAAACTGACATCTATGAATCGTGGAGAAGTTCAACATTAAACACAGGACCGTCTTTAGAGTTTATTTGGAAATAATGATAAAGCAAGTATATTTTGATTAACAAAATTTTTATTGAAAGATAGGTATATTATTTGAATTTCGGCGCTCATATTAGAAATTGAAGATCTGAGAGATCAGAGAGTTTCTCATGCAAAGGAATAATTATTTTACAAATAAATTGTAAATATTACAATATACCGGGCAAACAAAAACTAAGTATCAACTCAACTAAACTAAAATTAATAATTCATAGTATCTAAACAATAATTTTAATATTCTTTCACCCTATTCTATCCAGTATAATCTATATATATATATATATATATATATATATATATATAAAGTAGAAGGGTAGTCACGGCTGAATAGTTGAAAAACTAACTTTTAAATATTATGGGGTACAGCCAAAATGTATGGGTGGTTAAGAAAATTCGATTTTCACTATACCAAGCTTTCGATAATTTTATTATTATCTTTTTCAAGGCTAAAATACAATTTTGTTAAACTAAAAAACAAGGTTTATGTTTTATATAAGTAAAACTTACTAGTAAATTGAATAAATTCTTGAAGGATATCAAAATTGATAACATTATTATGATTTCAGTTTCATATAATTACAAAACACTGATATCAATTGCTGAGAACGTTGTCTGTAGTATCAATGAATGAAAATTTTTTGAAATGATTGATCAGTCATTTTCTTAACCACCCATACATTTTGGCTGTACCCCATAATATTTAAAAGTTAGTTTATATATATATATATATATATATATATATATATAAATTTTTTTTCCATTTTTCGTGGGCATCAGGTTAATAGTAAACACAGTATCAGTTTATGTTTTAATTTGACGTTTCGCTCCCTCAATTTGGAGCATTTTCAAAAACTTCACATATCGATGTTTTACAATAAAATGAACAAGTTCAAACGATTAAAATTGAATGTAGACATACAGGTGATAAAAACTGGTAGTCAATAAAATAATTTCATAAACAAATAAAATCGAAAGTACATGCTTCAGAAACAATTCATTTACAGTATACAAGGGACAGTTAAATAGTTGATGTTATTATTATAATAAATTATAATATATCTGGCTTAGATTTTTTATATCTTGTTTATCGTTTACTACATTGTTCTCTTTTTTTATATGTATCATTTCTTTTATTGTTAGTTTTTTGTAATTAGAGTCTTGGTTTATTATTTTAGTATTATTAAAGTCGAATTTATGTTTTTCATTTTTCTCATGTTTATGAAGTGCAGTGGAGGCGTTTTTTGTATATTTATGGCCATTGAGTCTATTTTCAAGGTGTTGGGTTGTCATACCTATATATTTTTTAGGACAGTCTAAACATGGTATTGAGTATATGACGTTAGATTTTTTTGACGTATTTATTTGACTTTTTAATTTTGAGAACAATGGTGATAGATTGTTTTGTGCCCTATGACAAACTTTTATGTTGTGTTTAGATAATATATAATTTAGTTTTTCCGATAGTTGATTTGTATATGGCATTGCGATGTATGTATGAGGGGGTAGTGTATTGGTTTGTGTTGAATGGGATTGATTATTGTAATATTTATGTGTACGTTGTTTAATAATTCTGTCAATATGTTTGGATGGATAGTGATTGTTTTGTAATATAGTTTTGGTTTGATATAGAATCTCTGGACGATATTCAGGTGATGTAAGTGTGATTGCTCTATCTACTAATCCTATGATTACGCTGTTTTTTTGGGAATTAGGATGGTGGGAGTGGTAATTCAAGTAGCGACCGGATGATGTTTCTTTAAAAAAATGTTTTGTTGTAATTTTATTATCTCCAGTCTTAATAAGTGTCATGTCCAGAAAATTTATGGTATTGTTTTGTTCTGTTTCTATTGTGAATTGAAGCTTAGGATTAAAACCATTGAAAGCAGCCAATATATGATTTATTTCATCGGATGGAACGGCAGCTAAGCAATCATCAACGTATCTTTTAAAAAATAATATATTGCAATTTATTTGGTTTAGGACATTTTCTTCTAGATATTCCATTACAATTTGTGCGAGGGTTGATGAAATTGGTGAACCCATAGTGCACCCGTTGAGTTGTATAAAAAAATCTTTTTTATATTGAAAAAAATTATTGTTTTGGATTAGCATTATTCCTTCTATGAATTCTTCATATGTGAGAGTTGTGTGTTCTTTTAATAATCTCCATTTATGTTTTAATATATGGGTTATTAGTTCGTTAGGAATGTTGGTATACATTGAGACTACGTCTAGAGAAATAATGCTATAATTGTTTGGTATTTCAACAGTGTCTAAAAAATGTTTAAGTGTAAACGAATCTTTTACGTAGAATTCATTCTTGTTGATTATTTGTGTGAGACAGTTTGACAAATATTTAGACAGTTTGTAAAAGGGGGATTGCACGTAAGAAACTATTGGCCGTAATGGTATGTTAGGTTTATGTAATTTAGGTAAACCGTAAATTCTTGGTGGTATGGCGTTATGTGTTTGTAATTGCTCAGCTTCCGTTGCACCAATTGAATGATTATCCAAAAGTTTTTTAACAAATTTATTATTTTTTTCTTGAAACGACTTTGTTTGATCAGATTTTATTTTTTTATATACATTTGTATTATTTAATATTTCATTTATTTTTGTGTCATAATCTGTAGTGTTCATTATGACAGTTTTATTACTTTTGTCAGGTTGTAGTACCGTGATTTGAGGGTTATTTTTAATAAAATGTTTGGTTTTTTTTATATTTTTTTGTAAATCTTTCTGTATTTTATTGTTGGTTTTACCTTTGTAATGACGGAGTTTAGTTTTGTGGTTAGTGATAGCATTAACAGCTTCGGCTCTGATAATATTTTGTGTGTGTTCAGGTTGATTTGTAATCGCGGTTTCAATGCATGCAATATATTCTGTGCAAGGTAGCTCATTTTTGGTGTTGTAAGGAATCGCAAAATTTTTACCTAGTGCTAACACATCTGCTATATCGGCGGGTATATCTGTATTTGATAGATTTTCAATCCATTTTGTTGTGTTAATTTCAAGATCATTGCGTGTGGTTTGTGCAATTAACTTATTAAGTTTGTTTTTATTTTAGACTGTCCTAAAAAATATATAGGTATGACAACCCAACACCTTGAAAATAGACTCAATGGCCATAAATATACAAAAAACGCCTCCACTGCACTTCATAAACATGAGAAAAATGAAAAACATAAATTCGACTTTAATAATACTAAAATAATAAACCAAGACTCTAATTACAAAAAACTAACAATAAAAGAAATGATACATATAAAAAAAGAGAACAATGTAGTAAACGATAAACAAGATATAAAAAATCTAAGCCAGATATATTATAATTTATTATAATAATAACATCAACTATTTAACTGTCCCTTGTATACTGTAAATGAATTGTTTCTGAAGCATGTACTTTCGATTTTATTTGTTTATGAAATTATTTTATTGACTACCAGTTTTTATCATCTGTATGTCTACATTCAATTTTAATCGTTTGAACTTGTTCATTTTATTGTAAAACATCGATATGTGAAGTTTTTGAAAATGCTCCAAATTGAGGGAGCGAAACGTCAAATTAAAACATAAACTGATACTGTGTTTACTATTAACCTGATGCCCACGAAAAATGGAAAAAAAATTTATATATAAAGGTTAAAGAAAATCAAATAATTATATATATATATATATATATATATATATATATATATATATATATATATATATATTATAGATTTGATGTACTCATGATATCAACAGAAATTTAAGATGTCACAACTTAAAATAAATTAGAAACAAGTTATACAAAAAGAAAAAAATTCAATCATCCATGAACAATTTTGATACATCCCGTATGTCCTTTTTATAAAATTATATATGTTGACATTCAATAGTCAAAGGTAAATTCATAGTAACAATTTTTGAAGTATACTATCAATAGTATGTAATGTTTGTAGGTCACTTTTGTAATCGGGTTTAATTTAAAAGAATAACATTAATAACATTTAACACAAGTTAGAATGCTACTCTGATTTTATTTATGGCATGAATTAGTTAATAATATTATTGTAAATAAGGAATTTATATAAATGTCATGAAGTGACAAATTGAAATTAAATAAGTACTTACCTGATGCTATAAAATAATATGTTGGTATGACGTTAAGGAAGGAAGAAAAAATTGTTTAATGGGGGTTGCTAAGGGGAAACTAAGGAAGTTGTTGACTGGGGATAGTAAAAAGAAAGGTTTCAAGAAAAAAATTTTTCTGAAAAATGTATCAGAGATTACGGTTAGCAACAAGCTAACTAAAAGAGTAAAGTAGTCGTCGAGATCTCCAAGAGTTGATGATAATAGAGAAGATAACTTCAAATCTTCTGAGTCGGTGAGATACTCAATTATTATAAAATCTTATTTCCATTATATATATAATTTGTACGAGACACATTAATCGTGTAGATTAATCTGAACGAGGTTCCAGTATTCAGAAGCTGAAATAAATTCAGAAATATTTTTTTTGTGGATTCATATAGTGGTTTTTGAGGTTAAAATTCTATAGTATTGAACATGATCTACAGTGCTTAGATAGAATTAATTTATAGGTTGTATTATTAATGATAGAAATTTCATACTTACAGAAGAATTTAATATCAAAATTTTACTAATATCGCAAGATATTGTTTGTAAATCATTGTTTATATTTAGGTTATAAGACGCATTCTTCTTTTTTATGTCAACTCCAGTGAGGTATATCAGCTGATTCTTTATTTCGAACGGAAGCCGCGTTCCGTATTTTTCTTCTATGAATTGCGAATATTGGTAGTAAGAATATTTCATAGTTGTATTCTTGTCGAAAAGACAAGCGTTCATATATTCTTTTAATTTATTGTTCCATTAAAACAAAATCAGAGTACATACTTATCTCATTTATCAAATACAGATACAAGCGTATTTCAAAACGATAGGAACTTTATCTATGACCCGTTATCTCTACTAATCCTGAAACACGACTTTGAGGCGAGTAGTCGATTATCTGGCTAAGAAGCCATGGCAATTGAAGATAATAAAGTTAATAGAACAAAGTTTTATAATATTAAAATTTTAATAGTAACCAAAAATAAATATACACTATAAAATGGCGCCCAACGTGGGGCGTAGAAAGGGGTAGATTTCGGGAAATAAAAACACTTATTATTACAAGAAAAAATTGATAATTTAAAAGAAAAAATGGGTAAAACATTACAAGAACTTAAGGTAGAGGAGTTATAAAAGGAACTGGAACGTAGGAATTTAAAGACTGCATGTCTGGAGATAACATTGGTACAGAGATTAAGAGAAGACATCGAAAAACAAGGGAAAGACCCAGAAACATTAATATTTGAAGTGGAAGAGAGAGATAGCACCACAGAAATGAATGAAGAGGACGGAGAAAGAGAAGGTTCTATGGAAGCTACTCCAGAAAGAAGAAGACAGGATGAAGGAGATGATGGAAGTATTCCCCAATATCTACAAGATATGTTCGTGAAAATAATGGAAAATAATAATAGGATGGAAAAATCTATAATAGAAAAAAATAATGGAAAATAATAATAGAATGGAAAAATCTATTATGGAAGAAATTGAAATAACGAGAGAAGAATTTAGGAGGGAACTTTAAGTAGAAGTAGCAAACCTGAGGGATGAAATAGAGATAACAAATGATAAAATGGATAACATGAAAGAAGAATTGAAGAAAGAAAATGAAGAAACAAGAAATGGGATAAACAGAACGGCAAATGAATACAGAAGCAAGGATGAAAGGTTGTGAGAAGAATATTCAAAATATACAGAGAAATATCATGGCTAACAATAAGGACTTACAAGTAATACAAAAAGAAGTGAGCGAAGGCATACAAACGAATTTAAACGTGGCTGAAGAAGAATTGGAAAAGTCAGAGAGGAAAATAAATATGGAAATAGAGAAGAGAATATTAGAAGTCAGGGATGAATGGAAGAGAACAGAAGGAAGAATAAATAGTCATAGACAGAATGTAGATGGTTATAGACAAGAGAACAGGAAGCAAATGGTAGTTACATATTGCCATAATGATAATAGTTCAATAAAATTTGATGGGGATACTAGGAAAATTCATCCTACAGTATTTTCAAATATAATTAGGGAGAAAATATTAAAATATGGGAAAAGACAGGATTGTAAGGAAATAATTAGGAATAGTTTAGGGGGTCAAGCATTAATTTGGTTTGCGAGTAGAGAAATTGAAATCAATGATTACCAATCTTTTCATGATTTATTTATAAATTATTTTTGGGGAACTGTGAATCAATCAATTATAAGGGAAAAATTACACTTTGGTCAATACAGAGAAAATTATGGTCAGTCAGCACACATGTACATCATGCAGCTATATACCCAAGTCCAATATTCAGAGCCTAAAGTGCCTGAGGAAGAAGCAGTGTTACTTCTATCCAGACATTCTAAACCCCAGATAATGGAGGCTGTTGCAATCCAAGGTATAAAGAATATAGAACAATTCATCAATTACTTAATGAGAATAGAGAGAAATAGTCCTAGTCATAATAACAATACAAATTCTGACAAATATATCCGAAGAGAAAATAATAACGTACAAAATAATAACAACTCAAACAATAATAACTTTAATACAAATAGATACAATCAAAATAGACAGAATCATTATAACAATTTAATTAATAGACAAAATCAATTATATTCAAATACCAGAAATAATAATAGTAGACTCATACATCATAATACAGAAAATAATAGAGCTAATCTTGTAAATAGAAACAACAATAATTTTGACAATACAAATAGACAAAATAACTATAATAATAATTATACTTGACAATATTATAACAATAATAATCAAAATAGACAAACTAATTATCATAATAATGAGCAAAATCGACAACAAATTAACACAAACGCAAATAATAATGCACAAGGTCAAAACAGAAGAGTATATTTTCAAACGAGAACTCAATCTCGAAAAGGTAGTGTGGAAAGGAGTAGAGGAGAACAAGGTAGTAGTGAACTAAATCCTATAAATAGAAGACAGTCAGACAGTGATGTTGAGAGTAATGTTTACAGCCTTATCTGAAGAGCACCTGCAAACGCGCAACTTCAACACGTTCATAAAAGTTAAATATACTGTCTGTAAATAATTTGAAACGCTCTTCAGTTACTTTCCATTTTACCATTGTTAAACTCTGATACACGCTTTGTACAGTTCGAAATAAACTTAGAATTATTTTTGTCTTTTTTAAAAAGGGAATTTTCTAATAAGAAAATAAAAGTGGCGCAGTCAGTAGGATCCAGTACGAGTTGTGATTAAAAGAAACTGTCCAGTTCAAGTGAGACTTTTTGGTGAATTTTCACAACTTTTAATGTTTCAACGTTTTAAGTGCGGATCGAATCTTAGTTTGAGAACATTTTGTTACATCGTACCCAGCAGAATTCCGAAGTGCCAAATAATTCCTTTTCTTGCCTCTCACGCCATTTGTAGGTCTTGAAAGATATATTAAGTAAAAGTAAATAAAACTATTTATGAGTGATTCTGAAATCAATAATATTTTAATAACCTTGAAGAATATTAACCTGAGTAATACAAATAACAGAAACAATATGCCGAATGCATTTAATTGGGACCTCTTAAAACAAAAAGTCAACAATATTATTTTTCCATGGTGATTGCGATTATTTAAATAAGTTTATTTTAAAATGTGAAAATTTAATAACTACTCATAGTGCTTATAATGATCCTGAACTGAAAGCACATATTTTTGAATGTGTACAAGAAAAATTAGAGGGTCGAGCGGAAGTTATGGTAGGAAATAGAATTGAAATTGATAATTGGGATAAATTGAAACAAGCTTTAATCCAATGTTTTGCTGATAGACGCAATTTAGACTGCTCAGTACAAAAATTGACGCGAAGTAGAACTCTTAAAGGAGAACATTCAATAGATTTTGGGAGTAGGTTACAATTAATTAGGAGTACAGTATTACAAAGGGTTAGTAATGATATAAATATGAATCAATTAGATAAAGAATGTCAAATAAATCACTATAATAAAAATGCTTTAAGCACATTCATAGCGGGATGTAGTGGTATATTGAAAAATAATATGCATTTGGAAAAACCAGAAAGTTTAGAAGACGCAATGGGTTATGTCACAGAATTCAAGAACTTTGAAAGAATGTACGGAAATCTCAACGACAGATTTTATTAGCCAAATAGAACAAATGTTAATATGCAAACATACAATCTTAGAAATAATATCCCCAACAATTCTCAAAATGCTCAGTTTTCAAAACAACAATTCACTAAATCGAAATTTTAATAATGGGTCATATTCCAATAATAATTATCGCCCACCTCAATCTAATTTCAACAATAGGTCATATTCTAATAATTATCGTCCACCTCAATCCTTTCAACAAAATAACAATAATGGCACGCAATTCCCCAGCCAACCAATTGATATTCAGCCAATTCCACAAAACCGAAAATTCCTAACGAATCGTCAAGTATTCTGTCCACCTAAAAATGTCTTCAGACCAAACCAAATTCCAGAAAACCAATTGCCAAATCCAGTACCATCTGTATCTGTAAAGATTTGAAGGGTGGGTGGCCCCACAGCACTTAGGCCTACATTGGATTTAGACCCATCTGTGAAGATGCGGATTGCGTCTTCTTCCAATAGGTCTTGTGAGTTGTTTTTAAAGATTACCTTGTAGGGCCTGTTGAAGGCATATTGCGGTGGAATCGAACTTTGACTTCTCTCCAACCTTTTGGAATATACCTCAGTGCCAGTGAGGATCTGAGGATTCCTACCAGGTGCGTCATTAGTTCATCCAGGCCCCACTGAAGTAGGGCTGGATAAATGCCGTCCGTTCCCGGGGATTTAAAGGGGAAGAAGCCTAAGATGGCCCACCTCAGTCTGTCCGCGTCGACGATCTGTCGTGATAAACGCCAGTCATCGTCCGTCGGGTAGTGATTCTCCTCATCCTCCCAGGCCGCCGTATTTGTGGTTCTGGATTCAGAGAAGTGAGTTGACATCAGTAATTGTAGTAGACTTTCCTTTAGGTTGGCAGTTTTAGTGCCATCCTCTCTGGTTAGTATACCGATATGACGGTGGGGATCTTTTGAGAGGGCTTTTTGGAGTCTAGCTGCTTGGGGGAAATCCTCGATTTCCCCGCAGTAGATTCTCCATGCCTCTCTTTGCTTTTGTCTGATGACTTTTTTATACTCTTTGAGGTGAGACTTGTATGAGTTCCAATCCTCTTTGAGTTTTGTTCTTTTTGCCTTATTGAAAGATTACCTCGCCGTCCCCCTGAGCTGGCCAATCTCATGGCACCACCACGAAGTGGAGGCTCCATCGAGATCGATCCGCCTGAGTGGGCAAGACATCTTGTAGGCATTAATAATGGAGTTTCGAATTGTTTCATGATAACTTTCCAAATCTCCTTTATTGTTGGGCAACACATCCTCGACTCCTCGCAGATCCCCTTTCAAGCAGTGGACATATTTTGTCCTATCCGTTTTCCTGGGGTCGCGAGTCATTGTGGAGGTTGTGAGCGCAAGTTTTAATTCGAATTTTATCCAGCGGTGGTCCGACATTGAAATATCGTCGGATACATGCCAGCCGGAGATTTTATTCGATTAATAGTAGATAGGGTAATATCTATTCGCGTTTGACTACGAGAGTTAATAAAAGTTGGTTCAGTACCTCTATTTAGAATGCAAAGATTCTTGTTAGTTATATAATCATAAAAAGACTTACCTCTAGTGTTAATATCTTTGCTGCCCCAGCTTACGTGGTGAGAGTTTGAATCGCAGCCTATTACCAGTTCAAGCTTCTGGGTGAGACAGTGTTCCACAAGGTCCTCCAGCTCCTTAGTTGGTGGTGGTTTAGCTGCGTCTGAGGGGAGGTATGCGGATGCCAGTATTAACACTTTCTTTTGACCTTTCTGTGCATATTCAACCTTCACTACCGTTAGGTCGGAGGACGAAAAATGCGTCAGTGGGTAGGTCTTAAAATTTCTAGGGACGTATATGGCCGTCCTAGGTTGCTGATTGCTTGGAAAGCTGAAAATTAAACCTTTTGGATTATTTAGACCCATGATTTTGGTTTGTCTTATCCAGGGTTCTTGGATAAGTGCTATTGTGTCCTGCATCACATCCAGGTGGCGGCAAAGTGTTGCCGAAGCCACCTTTTTGTGTTGAAGGTTGCACTGTATGAATCTTACCTTTTCATTGTCCATCTCGGCTTGATGGTGGTGAGATGGATATTTCTTTTAGGCCATCTCCACTTCCTCACTTGGAGGTGTGTTGACGTCGCCTGTGTCCTGGCTTAGAGCTGTTAGTTCTGCCAGGAGAGTGTCAGTCGCCATCTTGGAGGATGGTTCGACAGTCTCCGCAGAAGCAACAGCTTCTTGGAGTTCCTCGGGTGGGAGAGGGGGGTCCGTACTCGATCCCTTCCGTTCCGGGTCCAATGTCTACAATGTCAAGAAACCCTTCATTGCAAACGAGAAATCGTTTCCAAAATAATTATTTTAGAAATAATACGAGTCAAAGACCGAATTTTATATCCGAAGAGTTACACTCTAATCAATATAATGATCCCAATTTACAAAACGAATATTACGAAGCAATAGAACCCGATAATAATCACGAAGTAGAAAACTATAATGAAAATTTTTGTATACCAGGCCAATCCAACGAGAGCAAGTAACAGAAATAAACATTGTTTCCAATAACGCCTTGCCATATATAGAAATTAGAAATCCAAAATAAAATTACTTATAGATACTGGCAGTACTAGATCTATAATAAAACCGACAACAATTGAACAATTCTATCCAGAAACGATTTATAAAAGTGATATTATTTTATCAACCACTTTAGGAAGTAAAAGTATAAGATACCAAGCACTAGTCCCAGCATTTAATGAGCTCAAATGTAATAATTATTTTATAGATTCTATCCTATATGAGTTTCACGATTTTTACGATGGAATCATCGGATTACAAGAATTAGTATGAATTTGAATATAGATCTTATTAATAAAAAATTAGTAAATCAATACCTTTTAAATATAGAAAATTTGACGACGCTCAATTTTCCTTTTCCGTGAACGCAAATGAAAGAGTATTAAGAGACTTCCAGTTACTGTTGATAATAGTAAAATTTTGATAGATGCCGGAATTATAGATAATGTTGAAATCCCTCAAACACTATCAGTGGCAAAAAATGGATTTGCTCCTGTAGAAGTCCAAAATTACACCGATAAATGTATTTCTATTACTTTAACAAAACCAATAAAAGCCAACCTATTCAACATGATTCAATATGAAACGGTTGAGTTTGAAAGCTTCAATAACAATTTTGAAGAAAATGAACTAATAAATTCAAAAAACGACATTTCCAAATTAATTCGCACAAGTCATATGAATAGTGAAGAAAAACGAAAGATCATCAATTTGTGCAAAGAATTCTCTGATTTATTTCTCAAACCCGGAGATAGACTAACCTTCACATCTAAAATTAACCATATAATTCGAACTAAAGACGAGATACCAGTCCATTCAAAATCCTATCGATACCCTTATATACATAGAAACGAAGTCAGAGAACAAGTCCAAGAAATGTTGGACAAAGGAATAATTAGACCATCATATTCACCATAGAGTCCGATAGTTTGGATCGTAGATAAAAAATTAGATGCTTCTAACACACGTAAATGGAGACTAGTCGTTGATTATAGAAAATTAAATGAAAAAACTATTGACGATAGATACCCGTTACCGAATATCTCTGACATTTTAGATAAATTAGGCCGTGCACAATACTTTAGCACTTTAGATTCAGCGAGCGGCTTTCACCAGATTCAAATGAGTGAATGCTCTATAAAAAAACTGCGTTTAACGTCGATGGCGGTCATTATGAGTTTCTCAGAATGCCGTTTGGACTAAAAAATTCCCCGTCTACATTTCAAAGAGTAGTTAATGGAGTCCTGAAAGACTTACAAAATGAAATTTGTATGGTTTATATGAATGATATAATCATTTTCAGCACAAGCCTACAAGAACACATACAAAATTTAAAATTAGTCTTTATTAAACTACGCGAAGCACGATTTAAGATACAATTAGATGAATGCGAATCTCTTCGCAAAGAAGTAGAATATTTAGGTCACGTTGTAAAACCTCAAGGTATAAAACCAAACCCGAATAAAATCAAAGCAATACAAAATTTTCCTATCCCTAAAACAACAAAAAATATCAAATCTTTCCTAGGTCTTCTCGGTTATTACCGAAAATTTATAAAAAACTTTGCAAAATTAACAAAACCACTAACGATGTGTTTGAAGAAAGATATGAAAGTTGAACATACGACCGAATTTCTTAAATGTGTTGACACTTGTAAAAATATTCTAATATCAGAACCAGTCTTAGCATACCCAGATTTAGAAAAACCATTTGAACTAACAACAGACGTATCAAAGTATGCAATAGGTGCCGTCTTGTCTCAAAATAATCATCCGATTTGTTATGCCTCTAGAACCTTGAATTCTTCCGAAATTAACTTTTCTACAATTGAAAAAGAATTGCTAGCCATAGTATGGGCATGCAAATACTCCCGACCCTATCTTTTTGGTAAACGTTTTACAATATTTACTGACCACAAGCCATTACAATGGTTATTTTCCCTCTAAGAACCGAATTCCAGATTAGTACGCTGGCGATTAAGAGTCGTAGAATTTAATTATGAGATAAAGTATGTAAAAGGAAAAAATAATTAAGTAGCAGATGCTCCTTCGCGAAATGTTTAAAACCTAAACGCCTTCGAAACCGAATCCATAGCTGTAAATTATGATGGGAACGATTTAAATGATATTGACGAAGTTTTGCAAATTATTGATATTCTTCCGAATTTAGATTATATAGATCTAACGGACGAATTACAAACTTTTGACAAAAATCAACAAAACAAAAAATAAACAACATTTCTGAAATAAAAATACTTAGGGAACAAACCAACCAAAATATAGATACAATTCATACAGCTTTAGAAAATCCAATACTAAATATTCCCTTTTCAGAGAAACCTTTAAATATAAATATAAAAATCAAATTTACCTCACGCTAGGAGAAACAATGAATTCTCAAATTACGCGAGAGAAAATTTTTGAAAATTTTAGATTATACGTAACAATACCAAAATTCAACACGGAACAAAACATAATCAAACTTATTAAAGAGTACATTGACCTCAAACAAAACTACGCTTTATATTTCCACAACGAATCCTTAATGAAAATATTCGTAGTTACTGCACAAAATACATTCAAAAATTCAGCACTTAAATTTATTCATTGTTCGAAAGTCTTAAAAGACGTAGAAACCACTGAAGAGCAAAAGGTAAAAATTGAATACAGTCACATTTATAAATCAGGACACAGAGGAGTCAATGAAGTGAAAAAATCACTTAGTTCGCTATATTATTGGCCAAAAAAGAATGACGATATCGAAAAATATATTAACCCATTACCTGCCACTGTTGCGTACACGCAACACCACAGTTTTTATTTTTTTTGTGAAAATAAACAATCTTATCTATAATATATTCATGTTTTTGCGAATAGCAACGGTAAATAAAACTGTAAAAAAAATTAGACATTTTTTATAAATAAATAATTAAAATTTTGTTTACTTGAAAATGGGAAAATTTTCTCTTTTTTGAGCGAGATACTTTTCGAATTAATAATACGTTCTGAGTTATAACCAACCGCTATTATTTTTGATAGACAGTTAAAAAAAGGTTGAAATAAAAGTTCTGTACAAAAAAATTGTTTACTTTATTTGTCATACTTTGCTTCTATTGCAGTAAAGTGCTGCGTTGCGCGAACGCAACGTTGGCCTAATAAGTAAACTCAGGTTTTAGACACGTTCAGACCTGTTGAATAGCTATTTATCGTAAGACGTTCGGTTAGTCATTGTTATGCTTCTATATAAAGCGGGTCGTTTTAAGCGTTTATCTGTAAACAATCATATAAAAAACTATTGTGGATTATTCTGGTAAAAAATGTCGAAAATACTAACACAAAAGGAATTGGAACTGGCATTAGAAGAGATACTTATGGATATTGAACAAGAACGAGGTAAGCAGGTTGTTTATCACTGGTAAAATACATATTAGGTACATACATAATACATATCTTGATAAATCTTAGTACGGTCTGAATTATTTTAGATCGAATTGACGTTGTTTATATTCCACCCGATGTTGACGAGTTGACCGACGAAGAGTTGTTTTCCGAGGAGATGACAGAAAATGAACTACAAAAGGTGGATATAGCTGGTTCTTTTGAAATTCATACAAGGGAGGAAGATTTAGAGGAAATTGAGGTAGAAACAGCGACTAGCCAGGAGAATAACCAAGCAAAACGTAAGAGAGGTGCAAACAAAAAACAAGAACAGAAATTAAACTGGAGAAAAGGTGAGTTTATGCACAACAATTTTCCGATATCTAAACAACATGAAATTAGAGAAGATTTGGTAAACAACCTCGCTGGAACATCTCCACTGGATATATTTTTTAAATTTTTTGATGATGAGGTTCAAGAGATGATAGTAAACTATTCTAACGCATATGCACAACAGAACAACCGACATGAATTTTCGGTATCGAAATCAGAACTACTAAGTTTTATTGGGATATTAGTGCTATCTGGGTATCACGTTTTACCACAAACTGATATGTACTGGTCCACAGAAGAAGACAAAGGTGTTCAAGTAGTAAAACAGTGTATGAGTCGGAATAAATTTTGGAGTATAAAACAGAATTCACTTTTCAATGATAACACACAGTTGGACAAAGATGAGAAGTATTCTAAAATCAGGCCCCTTTTTGACATAATCAATAAGAAGTTTATGCAGTTTGATACCTTTTCAGAGAAGTTAGCAGCGGATGAGGAAATGGTGCCCTATTTCGGTAGACATTCCTGTAAGATGTTTATAAAGGGTAAACCAGTCAGATTTGGATTTAAATTATGGTGCCTATGTTCAAGCGATGGTTATATGTTTTAATTTATTCCTCATGCAGGAGCATCACCTGAAAAAGTAAAACATGCTCTGGGTTTAGGACCACAGGTTGTCTTAGAGTTATTGTCAGTTCTCAAAAATAAAAACAATCATGAAGTTTTCTTCGACAATTTTTTCTCCTCTTACAACTTATTCAAACAATTGAAAACTGAAGGATTTTTTGCTACTGCAACAATTCGCGAAGATAGAACTCAACATGCTCCGTTAGAGTCATCCAAAATAATGGAAAAAACCAGAAAACGAGGATCGTACGATAGTTGTTTTGACGAGGATACTTATATTTCGTTGGCTAGATGGTGTGATAATTTTGTCGTTACCTTGATAAGTACACATTATCATGTAGAGCGTATAAAAACAGCGAAAAGATACAACAGAATGGAAAAAAGGGTAATCAATGTAACACAACCTTTTGTAATATCCCAATACAATTCCTACATGGGTGGCGTCGATCTACACGATAATGGTGTAGCTAATTATAGGATTGGTATAAAACGAAAAAAATGGTGGTGGCCTTTATTTACAAATACTATTGGTAATATCTTAGTAAACTCGTGGAAATTATATAACATCGTAAACAATACAAAGATGTCCCAAATAGATTTTAAATCAAATGTTGCATTGCGCTTGCTGAAAATGAATACCTTGAGAGCTTCAGCTTCACTTCCTGGTAACATACCAACTGATATTCGTCGGAACCAATCAAGTCATTTGATATTTAAACAACCTACAAGAAGAAGATGCAGATTTTGTCACAGTCAGACAGTTTATATGTGTAGAAGTTGTAATGTTCATTTACACCCCGATTGTTTTGAAGAATACCATTTAAGTTAAGTGTTTCGGCCAACGTTGCGCTTACGCAACAGTATTTTTTTTTAATTTTTCTTTATTTTGTGGAAAAAATTGTTATATTTACTTTTATTTAATGTACTAATAAATTGTTTTAAACAAATATTTATTAATTTAACCTATTTTTTCAATGCTTGGCCAATAATGGGTTAATAATTGCGGAACCTGTTTAAAATAAATACGATAGAAACCCACCGGTAATCAAATTTAATTTAACACCCACATCATCAAAACCTTTTGAACATATACATTTAGATGTATTTTATATAGCAAACAAATCATATCTAACAATTATAGACTCATTTTCACGTTACGGTCAAGCCTATCCGTTAGATAGTATAATAGGAATATTGGTAGTCGATAAACTACTTGAATTCATTTCACACCACGGCTTATCCAATAGAATCACAACAGATCAAGGCACAGAATTTAAAAATTTCGACCTCCAAGATTTTTGTAAATTACATCATATTCATTTACATTTTACAACTGTAAAAAACACTAATTCTAACTCTCCAGTTGAGAGATTTCATTCAACTCTAATTGAACATTATAGATGCCTACAAGAGGAAAACAAAAATATGAAATCCGATCAGTTAATCAAAAACGCCATATTTTGTTATACTAATTCCATTCATTCAGTTACAAAATACACCCCTTTTGAAATTATTGAAGGTCATATTAACAACCCCGATCTTTCCGATTTAGATGATCATTTAAAAATATCGTCATATGTACAAGAACACAAAGAAAATAGCAAAAGATTATATGAGAAAGTCAAGCAAAATAATGAAAGTTCAAAAGAGAAAATAATTGAAAAATTAAATGAAAAACGTGAAGACCCTCCAAGTTTCTCAACCCAAAAAACGTGTTATATTAAAACAAAAAAAGAAATAAAAAATTACCCAAATTCAAAAAAACAAAAGTTCTTGGTCAAAAAGGTGTTACCATTAAAACCAGTGAGGGTACATATCATAAAAATTTACCAGAAAACCAAGATCAGTAACTAAAAAATTATTACAGGAATCAAACGATGAACCTCCTGATATTGACAACGACATGCATCCTGATACTTCAGACACACTGTGTTGAAGAAGATGTATCGACTACGAGAATTGAAAACCTTATCCTCCCTATCCAATTAGGAAATTCTCGAGTCATATATAATAAGCATACATTCTTACATTACGTAGATTTAGAAATAATATTTAAACAAGTTAATAATGTAGTCAAACATTTTTATATTATTGAAGATAGCATTAGACTATTTAATAGCAGTAATCCTATATCATACCATAGCTTAGCGCAAAGTATTTTAATAAGAACAGAGTCTCTAATTAACTCCTTAAAAGAAAAATTAAATAATCTATATCCCCATGTTAGGAGTAAATGTAGTCGGAAAAATCGACAAATGGCTTCTTGGCACGTTAGATTCCGATGACGAAGAACGATATAATAAAGCAATCGACACATTACAGAAAAACCAGAAAAATATCATTCAAGAAGTAAATTTACAAATTTCTCTTAATAGAAAACTCATTGAACATTATAATGAATCCATGAGTATTCTAAATAATAATCAAGAAAAATTAAAAAATAACTTAGAGAAAATACAAGCATCATTTCACGATAAAATAGAAACTCTCGAAAGTTACTTAAGCTTTCAAGGAGTTATTTCACAAATAAATTTGGATTGTCAAACTACAATTACCTTATTAGATAATTTAGAAAACGCTATAATATTTTCCAAATTAAACTCTTTACATAATTCTATAATTTCCAGTTCCGACATATTCGAAATGATCAAATATTTACATAATATATACGATTCTAATCAGATTCCCCAATTTGAGAATCTACTGACTTATTACCAATTCTTAGAAACTCAAGTATCGATATCAGACTCTAAATTGAATTTTGCAATTCATGTACCTATTCTTAAGGACAAGACTTATGAATTTCATCATTATCCAAAACCACAAAATATTTACTCCTTTATTCCCTTATTTGGCACACGAAAACGATGACAACCAATTCGAAAAAGAAGAATGTCCTTTCCTAGAAGAAACATACTACTGCAGACAAAATCCAATATCCCAAGACAACTGTACTATACAATTACTCCGAGGACAAGCTTCGAAATGTTGCCACATCATGGAAGTAAACGTTCAACAAATAATCATAGAACAAGTTACGGAAACCGAAATTCTAATAATACCAGAAAAGCCTCATCAAATATTTTCCAAATGCCGAAGTAACCGATATATTCCAGTGACGACTCCAGTACTGATCAACATTCCAGATTCATGCGAAATATGGACCAATAATAAGCAGAGGAAAACCATTTATATTACCTAAAATTGGAACAGAATCATTGATCGCTTCCAGAAACTACCAGATACCGAATATAACAGAAATTGACTTTGAAGAACTTAAGGAAATCAGCCGAATTTCGAAACAATTAAAACCGATCACAGAAATCGAAGACAACCCGTATAAAGCAAACACAATAGAAACAATCATAGGAATTACAATCGTATTTGTTTTAATCTGCATTTTAGTTAAATATAGAAAGCAAATATTCAAAATATTCAAGAAGTTAGAAGAAAATCCCATGGAAGAAAATGAAATTTCGAAAATACACTCCGTGTTTCTCGAAACCTAAAGACGAGAGCAGTTATGTCTACAGCGTTATCTGAAGAACACCTGCAAAAGCGCAACTTCAACACTTTTATAGAAGTTATATATACTGTCTGTAAATAATTTGAAACACTCTTCAGTTACTTTTCATTTTACCATTGTTAAACTCTGATATACGCCTTGTATAGTTCGAAATAAACTTGAAATTATTTTTGTCTTTTTTAAAAAGGAAATTTTCTAATAAGAAAATAAAAGTTGAGGAAGTGAATCATGATTCTCAACATGAGTCAAATTTTTAATACAGCCCTCTCCAAATTTTACAAGCAATACGTGTATATACGAACATTATAGGGAATTTTTAAAATCTGATAATGAAATTGAATTGAACGAAACATTTAGTTTGATAAAATTAAAAGCACAAGTAGGAAACCAAGACATGGACATAATAATTGATAGTGGTAGCGAAGCAAGCTTAATTGATAGAAATTTCTTGTCGAGATTTCCTAACATATCCAAAAATCTTATTAAAATTCCTAAAATTAATATCGTAGGTGCTAATAATAAAAAACTTTGCGAGGTAAATCAAATTTTAAATGTAACCGTGCATTTTAATAAAGAACCAGTACAACTTGATTTGTTAGTAACTAAAAATTTACAAACTGATGTGATTATTGGTTTTGATCAGTTAGATAAATATCAAGCTATTATTGATTTTAAGAAAAAAGCAATCAAAATTGAAGAAATTTGGGTGAATTTTAATTTTTACAATAATCCTAATAACAGTGTTACAAACATGACAAACATGTATATTAATCAGACGAAGTGTGATAATGATAAATATTACAATAATTGTAATGAAAATAATGAGGTATATAGAGGAAATGATGATAGGGAATTGAATATAGATGATATTAAATTGATTTGTCCCAAAAATAGGGAAAATATAGTATTGAATTTAATAAAAGAGTATAAGGAACTTTTCAATCATAAGTCACGCATAGCTGAAAATTATGTACACAAATTTCATGTAAGAAACACTGAAGATTATAAAAATAAAACTTAAGCAATACCTTATCATTTGAAAAATCAAATTAAGTTTGAAATTAATAAACTATTAGCTCAGAAAATAATATCACATTCTGATACGCCATATATTGATTCATTAGTGGTTGTTAAAAAGAAATATGGAGAATTACGTATTTGTTTAGATGCACGAGCTTTAAATAAAATTTCAATTCCTCAATTTGAACAACCGATAAGTACACAAAATTTAATAGGTGGAATTACCAACGGAATTTTTTCAAAATTTGACCTAAAACATAGTTTTTGGTTAATTACTTTAAAAGAAGAATGTAGGAAGTACACGGGATTTTCTGTAGATGGGGAGATCTACACGTTTAATATTGTACCATTTGGGTTACAGAGCGCATGTTCGGCACTGATTAGGGCAATGAACAATATCTTAGGTCAATACCAAGATTTTGCCATAAATTATATTGATGACATCTTAATTTTCAGCAAATCTGAAGACGAGCACCTAAAACATATAAATTTTCCATTATTAGCTTTAGATAAAGCAGGTTTAAAACTTAACCTAAATAAGTGTGAATTTTATCAAACTGAGACAATTTTTTTAGGGTATAAAATGGTCAAATATGGTATATCTATGGATCCAAATAGATTAAAAATCATTTCAGATTATATCAGACCGATAAATTTACTAACTTTGGGGGGGTTTCTGGAAATGATTTATTATTTTAAATGTTTAATTCCAAACATCACAGAATTAGAGTTACCTTTGTTAAATTTGCTTAAAAAAAGAGTTAAATGGAAATGGGAGTTAGAGCATGAAAGGGCTTTTGTTGAAATTAAAAATAGATTTCTCAATAAAACTAAAGTTTTCTATCCGGATTACAGTTTACCATTCATTTTGAGAACAGATGCATCTATACATCGATTTGTAGGTACACTATTACAAATTCAAAATGAAATAGAGGTTCCAATAAACTTTGTTTCCACAATAACTAAAGCACATGAACAAAAATATGCTAGCAGTGAACTAGAATTAGCATCTATCTTATATGCTGTAGAAAAACTTAAATTTTATTTGTTAGGTAGAAAATTTATTTTGGAAACAGATAATAGTGGTTTATTATTATTATTAAACAATGAATTTGGAAACAGTAGAATTCATAGATGTCATTGCTATTACAAGAATATTCATTTGATATTAAACATGTTAAGGGTAGTTTAAACATAGTAACTGACTCAATATCGAGAATGGATGAACAAAATACACAAACCAGACAACTAAGAATTGGGCTAAACATATTAGCAGACGATAAGATAATCTTCTCTAGACAAACGATTTTACAAGATCAAATGAATCTAAACACACAAGCAAAAATAAAATCAGTGCTCAGGGGACAATTTTATATTCGGACGGTAGCTGGACAAGAACAATACGTAATTACAGAAGAACTAGCTCAGTCAATACTTAAAACATTACATATCACATATCGACATCCAGGAAGCAGGAAATTATGGCTATTATTCAGGGAAACATGCATATCTAAACAAGACCATACAATTTTTAAGAAAGTCACTAGAACATGTGAAACATGCCAATTAGCTAAAGATAAAAACAGACAGAATCAAAACATACTGAAAACAATAAATTCATCTCATCCACTACAAGTAATATCAATAGATTTCATATCTAACTTGACAACCACAGACAGTAAAAACAAACATATTTTTATAATCTTGGATGTTTTTACAAAATACATTCAACTTTATGCTTGTAGACAAACTAATACAAATGTAGTCAAATCATGTATCAATTCATCCATTCATACTATAGGACGACCACAACATTGTATCATGGACAATGCTACGTATTTTAATAATAGTAGATTTAAAAAAAAATTAAACGAATAAAACATGAATCCCAGATTCATTTCAATTAGACATCCAAATCCAAATCCTGTAGAAAGATATATCCGAGAGGTGATAAAATATCTTGGAATAATAGTACAATTTGAACACCATCTATGGGACACTAAATTATTAGATGTAGAAAATTTCATGAATCAATTACCTAATACGTTGGCAGAACAATCCCCACATGTATTGATGGAAAGAGCACCTATAGATAGACCATGGTTATGTATGAATAATCAAGATTACGAGAGTATTGTTGATGAAGTCAGTCAGAAAATGAATCGAACTGCTGATAAGTACCTAAAAAAGAAAAATAAATTAATAAAAAATAGAGTAGTATACAAAAAGGGTGATTTGGTTATTGTAAAAGCATTACGAGTACCAGATACAAGGGCTAGAGTGAGTAAAAAGTTACTTTCACCATTTGAGGGACCATATGTAATTGAAAATGAATATCCGGTGAATTCATATTTATTAAAAGATACTATGAGTGATAAGATAAAAGGTATTCTCCATATGTCACAAATTTATAAATATTATGATGAAGATAAAGAGTGATCAGAACATATTTTAAAAGATAGATTGAGTGTAAATATTATTTAAGAGAACCGGTAATTTATGAATGTAAAATATGCATGTTATATGATATTTTAAATTCAAAAATTGGGGCATTTATTATAGATTTTATGTACTCATGATATCTACAGAAATTGAAGATGTCACAATTTAAAATAAATTAGAAACAATTTATACAAAAAGAAAAAAATGTAATCAACCATGAACAATTTTAATATCCTTTTATGTCCTTTTCTGTATGTCCTTTTTATAAAATAATAGATGTTGACATTCAATAGTCAAAAGTAAATTCATAGTAACAATTTTTGAAGTATACTATCAATAGTATATCCAATCGGAATATAATGTTTGTATGTCACTTTTGTAATTGGGTTTAATTTAAAAGAATAGTTATAAACCTCGATTTCATAGAAAAGAGCCGACGTTGCTAAATCTAAGAAGCGTTCCCCCACTTCGGACAGCGGCAACAAAACCAGTTGCGAGCCGGCATTTTCATCTTTATAACTTATACCTTTCAACTATAACATTTAATTGTTTGTTAAGTTAATAAAGTTCAATTTTCTTAAATTGTTCGATTATTTTTAAAAACGTATTTTACGCGAGTGAACATAAAATTGGCGCAGTCAGTAGGATTGTCAAACGGAACGACAACAAAAATAGTGTCAAACCGGTCTATATCAATAGTTTATTGGCAATTAACGATCGCGTAAAATCGTCGAAAATATCGGTAATTTGGAAAGTGTTCATCCAGACGAAGGATCCACATCGCCGAAGTTTGGAGACCCCGGAAGAAGCCAACATTGCAGAATCCGGTTAGTTTTAAGAAGATCAGCCAACTTAAGTGGAAGAAACAGCATCGTTCAACCCCTTTTGGTACGAAGTAGATAGATGAAGCCAACCCATTTACTTTGGTAAGCAAATTTTGTTCTCCTATATAATTTTCCTTCATATTTTTATGATGATTCATGAGTAATTTTTTATTTTTCTACATTTTTATACGTTTTATTATTTTATGTCAGACATTGAAGACCTTAGCATTTTATGTCAATCATTGAATTTGGAAGATAGTTATAATTCAGATATATTAACAAATATTGAGAATTTGCCTCCAGTTGAGGATAGTTCAGGTTCAGAAAATTCAATTTCAGAAATGACTACAGCAAATGTAAACTATTCGCTTTTAAAATTATATGTAGATACTATACCACAATTTGATGGTAATGCACACCCATTAGGACTATTTTTAGATGCTTGTGAAAGTTTGATAAGTTTGATTGTTTCACATGCATTCGAAAATGAAACACCATATAATTTTGGCATGCGTGGTCAAGATTGTGGAAGTTTAATAGCGTCAAAAATAAATGCATCAAATCTACCACCTCTAGAAAAATGTATTAGACTAGAGAGTTAGGATGAGTTAGCATTAAAAACATTTATTAGTGGGCTCACGGGCCAGTTACAAAATAATATTCGATTAAGAAATCCAGACAGTCTAGAAAAGGCAATGTCTGTAGTAGTCGAAGAAGAAAATTTTCTTATACTGTACGCGTAAAACTAATTATTTGAATTCACAAAATTTTAGACCAGTTCAGAGAATGGCACCATCAAATCCCCGGATAAATAATTTATCAACCTCAAGACCATCTCAAACTTTCAATAGACAATATTCTCCCAATTTCAACAGAAACTTTAATAACTATAATTCAAATCAAAATAATAATAATGCTAATTTGCGCCATCCTAATAATAACAATTATCCAAATAATTCTAATTATAACCAAAGATCTTTCTATGCTCCGCAAAATCAATCGCCTCAAAATAATAATTTTCAAAATAACAATTCATATGCAAATAATTTCGCTAGAGATACTCAAATTTCTAGAAATACAAATTATCATAATAGAAATAGGAATTATCCAGAGCCAATGGATACGTCATCTGGTAATACCCGTATAAAAAATCATCATGAATTTCAATATCCTGAAAATTTTAATTCTTCAAATCATGAATTCGCTGAAAATAATAACTGTTACAATTCTCATACTCAGATTTGCCAAGAAACATATGATATAACCATAATCCTTATATAGAACGAGAAAGTAACGTGATAAATGCACCTGGTACACACTCTCAGCAGTCTCAGCGTCCCACACGAGATTCAACTTACAATTCCGATAAGGTAGATATAAATTTTGCTTGGGTATGGAAAACCAAGACATAACATGATCAATTTAAACTTACTAAAATCAAATCTTACTTATATTTTTATTCCCAAATTAAATGCTAATTTTTCAATAGATACCGGTGGTAGTAGAAGTTTAATTGATCCCAACTTAGCTTATCGATTTTTTAGAAATTACATTTTATACGAAGATTTCAGCATTCAAACAGCTCATAGTATCTGTTTTCATAATGAAGTAATTTAAATTCCACTGTTCGATATTTTTGAAGTTAAAGAAAAGCACAAATCTCATATTTTCAAATTTAGTAAGAAATATAACGGACTTATAGGTATTGACTTACTTAAACAACTATGTGCAAAAGTTGATTTATGTAAAAAATTGATTATTACACCTAAAACTCAAATTACAATAAATTTTGATAGTGAAGAAAATAGCAATACAATGAAATTGATGAAAATAGATAATTATCAAATTAATATATCGGAAAGAACCACTAAAATTGTCAAATTGCCAGTAAATATAGAGAATGGTTTAGGATTTATGGAATATATTAAGTTTGATACACAATTAGAATGTCCTCAAGCTCTTGTAAATATAGAAAATTACTTTGCATATACCTCTATTACAAATTCCAGCTGTGAACCGGAAGTGATTACAGTTACCAATCCATTTATTATAGAAAAATTAGATCTTTCAGAAATAAATTTTGTAGACACATTAGAAGAATCAAATGAAATGTTTACAGATAGCCACGATAAATTATTAAAAGATAATTTAAAACAAATTCGATTGAATCACTGTAACTCGGAAGAAAAACAACATACAGGATCTATGTTATGAATACAAAGATATATTTTATTGTGATCAATTTCCTCTTTCATTTACAAATACCGTAAAACATAAAATGAACCTAAAAGACGATACTCCTGTTGACACTAAAACATACATATATCCCGAAATTTACAAAAAAGAAGTAAAATCTCAAATCGACAATATGTTATCACAAGGTATTATTAGACACTCCTCATCTCCGTTCAATAGTCCAATTTGGATTGTGGAGAAGGGTAAAGACACATCAAATAAGAAGAAATATCGATTGGTTATCGACTATCGAAAGTTGAATGAAAATACAGTCGATGACAAATATCCACTACCTTTAATTAGTACAATTCTTGACCAACTAGGAAGAAGTCAATATTTTACTACCCTTGATTCAGCTAACGGTTTTTATCAAATACAAATGGATGAAAATGATATCTATAAAACAGCGTTTTCCGACGAAAATGGACATTACGAATTTGTTCGAATGCCCATGGGAATGAAAAATTCACCGAGTACTTTTCAGAGAGTCATGGATAATATACTTAGAGGTTTACAAAATGAAGCTTATTCAGTT
The DNA here is from genome assembly GCA_963921935.1 of Galeruca laticollis. Classification (NCBI taxonomy): domain Eukaryota; kingdom Metazoa; phylum Arthropoda; class Insecta; order Coleoptera; family Chrysomelidae; genus Galeruca; species Galeruca laticollis. Next base: position 18,639,559 of record OY998182.1, on the reverse strand, counting down.
TATCTCGATGATGTTATTATATATAGTACGTCTCTTCAAGAACATATTACTCGACTCAGACAAATTTTTGACCGGCTCAGAGAAGCTAATTAATTTTGAAATACAATTAGACAAATCGGAATTTTTAAAAAAAGAAGTCAATTATTTAGGACACGTAATAATCCCATATGGAGTCAAACCAAACCCCGATAAAATTTTAGCTGTAAAAAATTGACCAATACCTAATTGCACAAAAGACATTAAAAGCTTTCTTGGTTTAATTGGATATTACCGTAAATTCATTAAATATTTTGCAAAAATTACAAAACCTTTAACAAAATGTTTAAAAAAGGTTCTAAAATTATTCACGATCAAGAATTTGTTAATGCTTTTAACACTTGTAAAGATTTATTAACTAATGCAACTCTCCTTCAATACCCAGATTTTAATGAAAAATTTATATCAACGACAGACGCCTCAAATGTGGCTTTAGGCGCTATTTTATCTCAAGGACCTATTGGTTAAGACAAACCTATTGCTTATGCTTCGCGTACCTTAAATGATTCAGAGCAAAAATATAGCACGATAGATAAGGAGCTATTAGCAATAGTATGGGCATGTAAGTACTTTCGTCCTTATTTATATGGTCGAAAATGTACAATAGTTACTGATCACCGACCTTTAGTATGGCTTTTTAAATTACGCGAACCCAATTCCAAATTAGTACGATGGTGACTTAAACTCGAAGAATTTGATTATGACGTAGAATATAAAAAAGGGAAAACAAACACTAATGCATACGCTCTCTCACGAATAACCTTAAACGCACTAGAAAATGAGTCAATTATTAACAACCCGGAGATATCAATAGTGAAACATTACAATATCTTAAACAAATAGCTGAGAATCCTTTGGACGACGCTAATATTCAAAATCAATCAAATATTAATATAATTTCTGATATACAAATTAAACCCCCTGAGTACGACACTGCTAGTAGTACACAACATACAACAGCTAATGAAATTACTAACGAAGGAATTAAAATCCTTGACGAAATTATTAATAATAAGGTAAATCAAATTTTAGTTTTTGGACAAATATATCATATATTAGACGTTAAACAAGAAAATTATGAGCACCATAAAATCATAACTGTAGAAATTCCCACAGAAAATAATCAAGATTTAATTTTTGAATTTCTGCGAGATTACTCTATAGAATACAAAACATATTGTATGTACTTCCATACAGAAGGTTTATATAGAAATTTCAATGAAGTGTATTTAAACCAATTTCCAGAGAAAGGTTCTAAATTAATTAGATGCACGCAATTAGCTAATACAGTAAAAGATAAAGATGAACAGATTTTGTCAATAAAAAATCATCATGAAAGTAAAAGTAACCACCGAGGTATTTCTGAAACTATTGAACATTTAAAAAGAAACTATTATTGGATAGGATTAAGAGACTCAGTCACAAACTATATAAATTCATGCGATATTTGCCAAAAAACCAAATACGCTAGGAAAAATCCATACTCGCCGTTAATGCTTACAGAGACAGCTTCAAAACCATTTCAAATTATTCATATTGATCTATTCTTTTTTGATAACAAAATATTTTTAACATTAGTTAATTCTTTCACAAAATTCGCTCAAGCATATGAGATAATAGCTAAAACCGCGATTCACATTAGTAACGCTTTAATTAAATATTTTTCTCCATTTGGCGTACCAGAAAAATTAATTTTGGATAACGGTACGGAATTCAACAACGAAGTAATTCAAGAAATTTCAAAATTGCATAAAATAAAAGTACTTTCTACCACTATGGGCCATCATGAAGGAGATGCTATTGTTGAACGTTTTCACTCTTCAATAATAGAACATCTTAGAATACTTAGAGAAATGTATCCTAAAGAAAATGATAATCTTATGAACTATGCTATTTTAGGTTATAACAGTAGTATACATAGTGCTACTAACTACACACCTTTCGAGCTAACTTTTGGGCATACGAACTCCAGAAATCCCAATGAAATATTTTTACCAACAACCTTTTATTCAAACTATGCCGAAAATCATAAATATAAGTTAGAACATATATACGATAAAGTTAAAGAAGCACTTGAATCCCAAAAAGCAAAAGTAGTTTCAAAGCATAACGTTAACGGAGACAAAAATGAACAATTTCAAGTAGATCAAATAGTATATAAGAAAAACCCTCAATATAGATGTAAGAAAGACAATAAATTTTTAGGTCCATTCAAGATATTTAGCTTATTAGATAGAGATAGAGTGGAGATAATGAATACTAGAAATAATAAGAAAGAAATCATTCATATAAAAGAATTAAGAAGAAATTTCGTTGCAGGTTCTTCTCAGCCATCAACTTCGGAAGTTACGGACTAATATATCCTACCTTCCATAATGTAAACGATAACTCTGGTATATCACCGCTCAAATTAGGGACCAGTCAAAATATCGTTGACTTTTGGTCATTTGTGAAAACTTTTGACACATCAAAAATAATCAGTGAATTCAAATCATTACAAGATAAGCATACTAAACTGCAAAGCATGTTTTTCAGTAAAATTTCTAATATTTCCAATATTTCAGAATTCGATGAAATTTCAAGTACATTTCAATTACTTACCATGATCAAAAATAAGATCATTGTTCAAATCAATCAATTAATTCCTACAATTGATCAGCAATTCAGAACAAAAATAGGAATAATAAACGGTTTAGGTTCAATTATAAAATCAATAACAGGAAATCTAGATAGCAGTGACGCCGAAAAATACGATCAAGCTATTGAAGCCCTTTCAACAAACCAAAATAAAATGAGATCATTAGTAAATAAACAAGTTACTATCATAGAAGAATCGATTGATATTTTTAATAAAAGCACTCAAGTCCTAACGATAAATCAAAAAGCATTAAAATCTAAAATAACTGAAGTTGAACATATAGTCGTAAGAGCACGGAACAAAAACCGGCAAACTTTCGAGTATTATTATATAAAGCATGTTTTGTATGAAATAGCCATTTTATATCAAAATGTATACGATTTATTAGATAGGATTGAAACAGTCATAACATTTTCTAAATTAAACATATTCCACAATTCAATAATGGATCCGAAAGATCTCTTGAAGCACTTAAAACTTATAAATACAGATTTATCAAATTCCAAATTGCCATTCGAACCAATTACAGAAAATATTATCAATTTCGAAAAGGTAATGCAGATTAAAAGTTACTCTAAAATGAATAAAATAATATTTATAATAGAAATCCCAGTTGTAGAGATCAAGAATTACGATTTATTTCAACTTTTTCCTTTACCCTCTCTAAAAGACAATATTTTTCATATAATTATACCAAATTCCAAATTCCTTATCCTCAATGAGCAAATTTTCATGCCTTTCGACAACGATTGTCAAGAAATTAGCGATCAAGAATTCATCTACCATGAGTCGACACCAATATCTATTCAAGAAGAAGATGCCCCTTGTGAAGTACAAATGTTAAAATTTTCCAAAAATTTAAGTAATTGTCATGTTATTCCAGTTAGTATCAGAGAAGTCAGTATACAAAAGCTTCAATCGAATAAATGCGCTGTCGTTTCTCCTCAGACTACAGTGGCTGAACAAATGTGCGGTAGTGATAAAGAAAAAGTACCATTAAAAGGAACATTTATAGTAGAGTTAGAAAAAAACTGTATAGTTAAGATAGACAACGTAGTTCTCCGTAGCAATAGACTTAATAAAAGGGATTTAAAATTAATCGAGCTTCCAAAACTTAAAATTAAAAATGTTGTGAATAAAAAATCAGTGAAATTCGACTCTCTTCAGATAGAAAATGTTAATTAGGATAGACTTAATAATTTAAAAGACTCTTTAGATATTCAAAGTGAAAATTTGAATGAACCATTTCAAAATTCAGTACACTTTAATAATATTAGTGTATGGACAATATTTTTATATGTATTAATTGTTTTTATTGGGCTTTATTTTATTTACTTCTACTACTCTAGATATTATAATAGGAAAACTAGAGAACCAGCTAAAAGGGATGAAGAAGAAGTATCGAATCCGCCTGTTCAACCCCAGATTCTCCTCTAAGGGTGGAGGAGTTATAAACCTCGATTTCATAGAAAAGAGCCGACGTTGCTGAATCTAAGAAGCGTTTCCCCACTTCGGACAGCGGCAACAAAACCAGTTGCGAGCCGGTATTTTCATCTTCATAACTTATACCTTTTAACTATAACATTTAATTGTTTGTTAAGTTAATAAAGGTCCATTTTCTTAAATTGTTTGATTATTTTTAAAAACGTATTTTACGCGAGTGAACATAAAATTGAATAATATTTTTAATAACATTTAACACAAGTTAGAATGCTACTCTGATTTTATTTATGGTATGAATTAGTTAATAATAATATTGTAAATAAGCAATTCATATAAATGTCATGAAGTGAGAAATTGAAATTAAATAAGTACTTACCTGATGCTATAAAATAATATGTTGGTATGACGTTCAGGAAGAAAGAAAAAATTGTTTCATAGCGGTTGCTGAGGGGAAACTGAGGAAGTTGTTGACTGGGGATAGTGAAAAGAAAGGTTTCAAGAAAAATTTTTGTCTGAAAAATATATCAGAGATTACGGTTAGCAAGAAGCTAACTAGCAGAGTAAAGTAGTCGTCGAGATCTCCAAGAGTTGATGATAATAGAAAAGATAACTTCAAATCTTCAGAGTCGGTGAGATACTCAATTATTATGAAATCTTATTTCCATTATATATATAATTTGTACGAGACACATTAATCGTGTGGATTAATCTGAACGAGGTTCCAGTATTCAGAAGCTGAAATAAATTCAGAAATATTATTATTTTTTGTGGATTAATATATTTCATTCAACACCTTTGCTCTCATGTTTCACATCTTTTCTTGGTTGTACCGTACCGATGACGGCTAATGAGCTAGAAACATGCATGTCTGCGGTTACCACTCTTTTCAGTAGCCCCTTCTTCTATTTGCGTGGAATACCCACTAATCTATTCGTTGCTTATTGTTCATATGTCACGCACTATTCGTACATCTTGTTATTATTTCAAAAATCTGGGTCGGAAGTTTCAGACGGGAGTGTTATATGCACCTCCGTGTCTATGTTGGTTGTTGTCTCGAGTATTCGAGATCTTCTAATATTACTGACACAAATGTTGTGTTTGACTATCCTGCTGAATTCTGTTATATTTTCTCATGTTTCATTCAACACCTTTGCTCTCATGTTTCACATCTTTTCTTGGTTGTACCGTACCGATGACGGCTAATGAGCTAGAAACATGCATGTCTGCGGTTACCACTCTTTTCAGTAGCCCCTTCTTCTATTTGCGTGCAATACCCACTAATCTATTCGTTGCTTATTGTTCATATGTCACGCACTATTCGTACATCTTGTTATTATTTCATTAATCTGGGTCGGAAGTTTCAGACGGGAGTGTTATATGCACCTCCGTGTCTATGTTGGTTGTTGTCTCGAATATTCGAGATCTTCTAATATTACTGACACAAATGTTGTGTTTGACTATCCTGCTGAATTCTGTTATATTTTCTCATGTTTCATTCAACACCTTTGCTCTCATGTTTCACATCTTTTCTTGGTTGTACCGTACCGATGACGGCTAATGAGCTAGAAACATGCATGTCTGCGGTTACCACTCTTTTCAGTAGCCCCTTCTTCTATTTGCGTGCAATACCCACTAATCTATTCGTTGCTTATTGTTCATATGTCACGCACTATTCGTACATCTTGTTATTATTTCATTAATCTGGGTCGGAAGTTTCAGACGGGAGTGTTATATGCACCTCCGTGTCTATGTTGGTTGTTGTCTCGAATATTCGAGATCTTCTAATATTACTGACACAAATGTTGTGTTTGACTATCCTGCTGAATTCTGTTATATTTTCTCATGTTTCATTCAACACCTTTGCTCTCATGTTTCACATCTTTTCTTGGTTGTACCGTACCGATGACGGCTAATGAGCTAGAAACATGCATGTCTGCGGTTACCACTCTTTTCAGTAGCCCCTTCTTCTATTTGCGTGCAATACCCACTCATCTATTCGTTGCTTATTGTTCATATGTCACGCACTATTCGTACATCTTGTTATTATTTCATTAATCTGGGTCGGAAGTTTCAGACGGGAGTGTTATATGCACCTCCGTGTCTATGTTGGTTGTTGTCTCGAATATTCGAGATCTTCTAATATTACTGACACAAATGTTGTGTTTGACTATCCTGCTGAATTCTGTTATATTTTCTCATGTTTCATTCAACACCTTTGCTCTCATGTTTCACATCTTTTCTTGGTTGTACCGTACCGATTACGGCTAATGAGCTAGAAACATGCATGTTTGCGGTTACCACTCTTTTCAGTAGCCCCTTCTTCTATTTGCGTGCAATACCCACTAATCTATTCGTTGCTTATTATATATATATATATATATATATATATATATACAAGTTACCCTAACTAGTTTCGGCAACGAACTACTTTCGTGTATATATATATATATATATATATATATATATATATATTGTTTTGTATTTCGTTGTTATTTTGATTTACATGAAATAATCTATATCGAGTTTCGTTTAAATTAATTATATGCGCTCCAGCTGATTGCTTTAGAGGCACAAAACAGGTGTTCTCAGCATAGACAAATCGAAAAGTTGCCCTCTATGGTTCTCAGGGTCAGTAGTGGCTATGCTATTTGGAAACCTTAGTGAATACTTACTTACCAAGACGTGTTGAAAGCGTATATAACTATTTAAGGTGGTAATGCACTCTCGATAAACAGACACATTAATTCAAAAAACATACTTTAATGAGAAAAAATATAAAATGAACGTGAGCAAGTAATGTGCAAATAGTATTTGAAAATGCCTATGAAGGTTACTTAGAATACACAAAAATAATTGGAGAATGATCGTAATTGTGTATGGTGAATCTAAGGTTAAAATAACTTTACACGCATAGGTGTAATTAAATATTTTTAACTATGTCAATATTCTCAAACTAACGATAAACACAACATCAAATACGTTTGAATCAACTTTATTTTCATAGACGTTCCAATTTATCTATGTTTTCGAATTCAAGTTGAAATAATATGTGTTGACATCTATGACGCAGATGATAACAACATTCCAAAAGTTTGGTTAAAGTTACTTCTTTAATAAAGTTAGGTAGTTATGATACCAAACAAAGAATATTAATAAATGCAAAGATGAATCAAAAAGAAAATCATTAAAGGTAAGTTCTAGTTGTTAGTGAACTAACAAGTTATGCGTTTATAGTTATAAACAGAACAAAACATTGAACGTATATCTCTATTTCAGGTTATCAAAACTTACAAGTTTCTGGTATACAAATAGAAAATGGAGCTACTTGTACTTATTGTTCCGACTGTACTGTGTTCCACAGATGACGAATAGTAAAAGGAATCTCCAATTTCCGTTAAAAAACAATTAGAGAACTTATTGATCAGACACCAAATAATCTCAAATTTCTGTTATGAGAAATAAATTTCCAGGTAAGTACAATTTATTTTAGCATTTACTGTGTTTCTTCGAATCTTCTGACTTTATTTTATCTGACAGCTCCCTACATCAACTTTTTGTCAGAGTTGTTTGAATTACAATTTCTAGTAGCTTTAATTTCAGAAACAAATGAATGTCAGACAAAATTCTTGCGAGGCTTACGCTACAAACGCCAAAGAGAGACTAAACCTGACAATTATGTCAAATTTGGGCTTAAATATGTTATTTTAACCTCAAATATTTTCCATTAAATATATGAAATTTCCTAAAGTTGTCTAAAACATAATTATATACACTGGAAAACATTGTCTAGAAACAAATTAAACTATTAAATCTAATCATTTTTCTTGAAATTGTGTTTTATTGCATTTATAGTCTGTTTAACGTTGTTCGTATGAACATGTCTTTATTCTCAACTCTTGTCTTGGTCTGGCACTTTTAACACTCCAATCTACCGACAGATTGTTTACTACACTCCCTAATATCTATTAAACCAACTAAAAACTAAAAGCCTTATCTAAGATAAGAATACTGAGACAATTTATAGACGTTTTTTTTCAATTCCATCTCTCTCACAATTAATATGGGGCACCATGTGTTATCTCATGTTATGAGATTATTGGTTTGATGTCCCTAGTAAATGTTCCCATAGTGAATAGTTATCTAGAATTGTTAGTTTGAAAATTTCATGCAAAGTTTGCTATTTATGTCACATGTTACATAAACAATATTAGAGTGTAGTTTAAAATAGCCCTAGATATTCTACAAATTCCTATACTTGTAACTGTGTATTGAACTCAAGTTCTCATGTCATAGTCATGATTCAACTATCTTTTGAAGGTACAGGGTGATCATTTTATCGTTTACCTTCTTTTTACTACATTTAAAGTTACCATCTAAAATTCTTGTGCAGTTGAGTGTTTGTAATTTAACTATGGGTATTATAGTTAAAAAATAAACATTATCTATCTCATAATGAACTCATATGGAATGATTATATACATCATTGATACCTTCCGAAGTGGATTTGACATCTAGGTTATTTATATTTCAGTAAAATTTAATATTGCATATTAAATTTCAATTATTCTTGCTGTAGGATAATTATTTCATTTATATATATATATATATATATATATATATATATATATATATATATATATATATATATATATATAAGATCTACGAATAGTGCGTGAAATATGAACAATAAACAACGAATAGATTGGTGGGTATTGCACGCAAATATAAGAAGGGGCTACTTCTATTTGCGTGCAATACCCACCAATCTATTCGTTGTTTATTATATATATATATATATATATATATATATATATTATTATATACATATATATATATATATATATATATATATATATATATATATTGTTGTAGATTATTATTTATCAATATATAAATACAGAAATTGTCATCTTCCACGCATTTGGGTTCATCAAAATTGTTATATTATTTATTTTCCTAGTCTTTTTTTTAACTCTTAATAAATTATTTGTACTATGATGAATGCTCTTTAGTTTTAAATTTATTATGTTGCGCTACTGATTATGATTTGTTTCTAAACATAAATGTTATTTTCCCGACTATTGAGACTCTATTTAAAATTTGTTTTAGTTTTGATTTATAATGGGTGAGTCCGGCACTAACTTCATTCAACTATAATCCACCCGTATATTGAATGGTGTATTATTGGTTGTCTAATTTAAACAACATAGAATGTTTTCTGAATTTAATGCTAAGATATGAAAAAAATATCGACATCTCTTACTTGCTTATAATATCAAATAAAGAACGTAGATATGTGATATGAAAAATGAAAACAAATAACGACTCAATCTAAAATATTACTTGATGATTTTAGTAGTATTAAAACTATTTATCTATGGTAGTATGTATATTATTCATAAGTAAACGTAATTATAACCTATAATAAATGTTTATAGTTAATGTTTCAAATAGTTATTATATCAAATAGTGAATTTATCTAGTTACTCTGAAAAGGAGATGAAGAATTATAATGTTACTGACTATATACTGTGTGACTAAATCATCAAGCTTTTCTTCGAAGATATCTTTGTAAACTGTGACTAATACTAAAAACAGGTAAGTTTATATTAACTATACTTATAACTAAACAAATAAACTACCATGTTTGTAAACGTTCAAACACATGAAATATTAGTAAGTTCAGTTGTTTATTGTAACGCAAAAGAAATTATAAATGAAATAACTTATCTGTGTCCAATTCAGTTAATATATCACATAATGTATTACAGGTATCCATTTCATTCATCGTATCTCCAATTTGCATGTCTTGTAATGCATTATTTTGGGTTATTTGTATATTGTTAATTCCTTTGGAGGTTTTGATATGGTCCTTTCAAGAAACTTTCTAATTTTTCCCTGTTAATTTCTATTTTAGTTTCTCAAATTTTTTTACATGTCTGCTTCCATTTTAATCAAATATCTATCTCCTTCAATCGTTTTCAATAAATTTCGTTGCTAACCTCCGTTGCTATCAAACTGTTTATACTCTAATAAGTTTATATAACATATGGTGTCTTGATTTTTCTTATGAAATTCTTAAATTGCTTTAGTATTATTATGTCTTATGTCATGGATAACCAATCAAAGATAAAGATTTTATATTGTTGGTTTATTAAACATTTTTCTGGCAAATCTTCACAATATCACTTGTTACTTAAATTTCCGCGCACTTTAAAAGATAATTATTGTAAATATTATTATATACAGTATGTTGCATGACAATTACAGTTTGTTTTTTAATTGCTCTAGTTCTTTATTTGAAAGTTATGTTATTGATGCCTATGTGTTTAGATCATTGAAATAGCTTATATGATAATGCTGTTTTACTACATAACAATATACTGGATGTTTGTTTTAAATTAATTCTAGTGCAATAATACCTGTTTCATCCTATGCTGATTTCCTTTCTCTTGATGGATTAATTTATCAAAACACCCCCGTCCCAAAATGTGTGTTACTTTATTTGATTTGTCACCCATATAAAGTAACATGCATTTGATATAAATTTATTTTCAATTTTTGATTTATTCTGATTATTTCTAGCTTATTTACTGATAATATTTATATAATTGTGATATATGAAAAATTCCTCTTAATTGTTTCGTAACAGGATGTACTAATTTATAACTATTAATTCCATCATTAGTTATTTCATAGGGTCCTTCATAAAGTAATTGTAATTTCGCACATTCACCTTGTTTTAAATTTGAAACCCTTAATGATTTTAATAAAACTAAATCTCCCTTTTTAAATGGAATATGCTTTTTTATTTTATTATTCTGATGCAAAATTCTTTTTTTTTGCTTGTTTATTCAACCTTTCTCGGGTATCTAATAAAAATGGTTGATAACTTTGAATGTTTTCAGAGCCTTTCTGGATGAGATTGTTTAAATAATATAATTGGTGCTACTTCAGTTATGGTATTAGGTGTATTATTCATGCATTCTATTATTTCTGGTATTTTAGTATCCCAGATTTCTTGTTCATGGTGAGTAAGTATTCTAAGATATTTAGTAATTTCTTTTACCGCTCTTTCTGCATTATTTGAAGATGGCCTCCGTATACTAGTATATACTGGATTTATATTTTTCTTCCTTAGCCATTCTTTTAATTTTGGATTATTAAAATAGGTAGCGTTGTCCATTATAATATTGTTAGGAATTCCTTGTTCCTTGAAAAATCTATTTAATAATTGTTTTGTGACAGTAGTATTTGTTCTTTTACTCGGATAAGCCATAATGTATTTAGAAAATAAATCTGTTATAGCAAAAATATGTTTGTTGCCATTTATACTTGGTATTAAATTTGATAAATAATCAACTGCTATAGTTTCTAACGGTTTATTTGTCAGAATTGATTTCGCCAGATTCTCATTATGAAAATTTCTTTCTTTACTAAATTGACAAATTTGACATTTTCTAATTAATTCCTTTATCAAGGTTATGTCCCTTTTGCAGATGTAATTTTCCCTAAATATTAAAAATAATTTTCTAGTTCCAATATGTTGATATTTTTCATGTAGATCTTTAATAACTTTTTTTGCTAGATTTTCTGTTATTACATACAATTCTTGATTATTTATTACTTTAAGAAAAATGTTGTTTTTAACCATACTTTTTGCTTTAATTTTATCTGGTAAATTTTGTTGATCATCGATTATTTCCTTTAATGAATAAATACCTTCTGTAGATTTTAAAATGTTTACACCTACATGTTTAATATTTTGTTTTTGATCTCCTTCCATACGACTAATGGAATCGCTAACTATGTTAGTTTTACCTGGGATATATTTTATTTCAAAAGTGTACTCTTGCAATAACAGTGCCCATCTATGAATCCTATTATTCCCATATTTATTATCTAAAATCGTTGTTAAGGACTGATTATCTGTTTCGATTGTAAACTTATTACCAACTAAGAAAAATCTTAATTTTTGAACACAAAAAATTATACTAGCTAATTCTAATTCACAAATACTATATTTCTTCTCAGATTTCTTTGTCAATCTGGAAACAAAAGAGATAGGAATTTCTAAATCATTTTTATTTTGTATTAAGACTCCTGCTAACCTATTTATTGAAGCGTCTGTTTTTAGAATGAATGGTAAATCGTAATCTGGGTGATAGATTTTAACATTATTTATGAATAGTTCTTTTATTTCTTGAAATGCTGATTCTCTTCTATGATCCCATAACCATTTTTCATTCTTTCTAAGCAGTTCTAGTAATGGGATTTCTTTCTCACTCAGATTTGGTATTAAACGTTTGAAATATTGTAAAGTACCTAGAAAACTTCTTAGTGTCTTCAGATTTGTTGGTCTTTTAAAGTCTTTTATGATTTTAACCCTTTCCAAATCCATAGATATTGATTCTTTGTCTATGGTATATCCTAAATAATTTATTTTGTCTTTAAAAAATTCACATTTTGCTATATTGAGTTTCAGTCCTGCCTGATCTAATTCTTTCAAGATTATTTCAATGTGTTTTAAATGTTCTGTTGCATTTTTGGAGAATATAACTATATCATCTATATAGTGTAAAAAGAAATCTTCGTAGGTATTTATTAAGGATTTTATGTAGCGCTTTTAGCAGTGCTGAACTAGATGTATTTAATCCAAACGGTGTCACACAAAATCTGTATACTACTCCATCTATAATAAATCCTGTATAATCCCTACTATCTATATGTGAAGGTATTAACCAGAAGCTGTTTTTTAAATCTAATTTGGTAAAAACTGATACATTTGAAATTCTCCCTAATATGGCCTCGATTGTTAATGGTTTTTCAAATTCAGGTGTTAAACACTTATTTATGTTTCTTGCATCCAAACATAAACGAACATCCCCATTCCTTTTTAAAACTACCACAATTGGGTTTATGTAAGAAGTAGTACTGTGCTCTATGATATGATCTTTTAATAATTGTTGGACAACATTATTGACTTCTTCTTTCTGTTTGTAAGATATTGGATACGTTTTACATTTAAAATATTCAATATTTTTATTTAATTTTAATTTATGTTCATAATCATTAGCTACTCTCGATTCATCATTCACTAGTCCATTATATTTAATTAACATTCGATTTACTTCACTTCTGTACCTTTCATCACAAATATATTCCATTCCTATCGGATTCAATCCATCTTTGGGACGTCCATTGCCTACTACCTTAGTACCCCTACCTATTTGTCCGTTATTTTTATTAAAATTATTATTAAAATTTCTTTCATTACTTTCTTTAAAAATATAATGTACCATCTCTTCTTCCTTCTCCTCATCTTCGTAACTAATTGGTAATTCCATTCCTTGTATCCATATCTTTTGTTGTTCATAATTTATAATAACATTGTTTCTATGTAATTCATCAGAGCCGATCAAAACATCATATTGCATATCTACTACTAATAATTGCATTGTAAAAATTTTGTTATTAAAGTTCAAGTTAACGATCACACTTTTATTTATATCCGTTAGTTTTTTAGAGTTAATACCTACTAGATTTATTTTCTGTACCTTGATAATGTTTTTGTTGAGTTCTGGTAGTTGTTCTAAGATTTTCTTACTTATTATTGAATTATTCGAACCAGTATCAATTAAAATATTTACCTTTACATTTTCTATATTCCCTTAGATAAAAATTAATTTTTCATCATTTTGTTGCAGATTTCCCTCATCAAATAAAAATTCTCTATGATGAACATATGTATACAAATTCTTTACAACATCGTCACTGATTAAAAATCCCTTGAAGATTCAAGATCATCAGCCCTTTGAATTTCATCAGAAGCTGAAGCACGTATTATGGGTCTAGTAATAATTTTATTTGGAATATCTCTGGACTCTTTTTTATCAACTGTACTCAAGTTCTCCTGACTATTATGTGTATTAATAAAATTTACTCGTTTTTCGTTTTTGTTTTTATAATCATCTCTTTGGATTTTAGAGTCTGAATTGCTGCGATTTCTATAATTGTTTTGTTCTTGATCATCATAATCCCTTTCATTGTAACGTCTATTTTCATAGTTTTCGTTGTATCGTCTTCTGTTTTCATTATTATAGTAAGTTCCACTTCTGTTTTCATAATTTCTTGTGTCTTTATTATCTTTATTATAGTGTTGATTAGGGTAATTATACATATTTGGTCTAGACTGTTCATTGTGATTTCTACAATTATTATTATAATATCTATTAAAGTTTGTATCTCTATCTGTCCTATTATTGTTCGATACCCTCTGTCTATTCTCATAAGAATTGCTGTTAATAGGTCTATTAGTATTATGTGTTATGCCTCTTTCTATCCTACTTAAATAATTGTTTAACTGTTCGTAAGTCCTTATGTCTTGAATTGCTATCGCTTCAGATATATTTGGCTTAAAATGTCTTGAAATAAATAATATTAATTCCTCTTCTTTTATCTTGGGTTCTAGGAAGTGTGCTTGAGAATACAAATTCAAGGCATAATTTGTCATGGATGTACCTTTGTCTGAGTTATACTTGCCAAAATATAATCTCTCAATCAATTGTGATTGGTGACTCTGACCCCAATATGTATTCAAGAAAGCCATTTCAAAATCTTCAAATGAATTTAATGAAAATTCTTTATTATTATACCACATTAATGCTTATCCTAGCATGCAATTACGCAATATTTCTCTAATATCGTCAAAATTATGAATTTGTCTTAATCTATTTTTAATTATTTTAAGAAATATTATGGGATGTAATCTTTTAATATTACCATCAAATTTATTATTATTGTCTATAGAACATGAGTATCCCATATTCATTGGTGCTTGAATTTTATAGTTAATTTCTTCTCTGATCTTTTGTTGTCCTATTTCATATAATCGTTTCAATTCTTCTACATTTTCTTCTATTTTTTTATTCATATTATCCATAGGTGTGTTTTCAACTCTATTCATACAATCTTGTTCTATTCTTAAAATTTGTTTTTCATTTTTGATAATTTTCTTGTTTAGTCCATCTAAATTATTTCTTGTTTCGTTTTCAAATAAAACTTGTTCTTTTTCAATATTTTCTACACTTGCTTTAATTTCTGAAGTCTTCTTATCTACTTCTTCAAATTTGATTCCAACATCTATCTGAAAATCTTGTAATCTATTAATGAACTTATCCATCTTTTCATGGAGTATTCTTGTTGTTTCGTTTTGTTCTTTTCTTGTTTGCATCAATTCTTCCTTCTGTTCATCTTGTTTTCTGCCTACCTTAGCTAATTCTTCTTTTTGCTCCGCTCTCATCTCTCTCATTTCTTGTAAAAGTCTTTTTAATGGATACATTTCCTCCTTTTCTTCTGTATCACCCTGTATCATAATTCTGCCGAAATCCCCTTCTTGTCTTTCTTTTCCAAATTCATAAGTATTCGGGTCAATGCCTTCCTCTAAAATTGATTTTTCTAATCTCTTGAGCATTTTTGTTTTATCTCCAGTAATGGTAAGTCTTCTATTTTGTAATTCCTTTTTCAGTTCATCTTCTGTAAGGTCTGTTATTTTCTTGCCCATGTCTATTGTATATTCCTTTTTTTTTATAATTAATATAAAATTTTAGTGGTAGTTATTATTTGAATAAATATTTTAATAATGATAAATTCAATGCTGTTTTGATAATCTTACTGTTAATAAATTTTAACAAATATATAACGTGATAAATGGAAGTAATAGTTATTTGTGTCTCACTTTGGATATTAGTGAGTGGTTGTAAAGTATTATGAAGCCCTTTAGTTGGGTGCCATTATTGTTGTAGATTATTATTTATCAATATATAAATACAGAAATTGTCATCTGCCACGCATTTGGGTTCATCAAAATTTGTGATATTATTTATTTTCCTAGTCTTTTTTTTAACTCTTAATAAATTATTTGTACTATGATGAATGCTCTTTAGTTTTAAATTTATTATGTTGCGCCACTGATTATGATTTGTTTCTGAACATAAATGTTATTTTCCCGACTATTGAGACTCTATTTAAAATTTGTTTTAGTTTTGATTTATAATGGGTGAGTCCGGCACTAGCTTCATTCAACTATAATCCACTCGTATATTGAATGGTGTATTATTGGTTGTCTAATTTAAACAACATAGAATGTTTTCTGAATTTAATGCTAAGATATAAAAAAAATATCGACATCTCTTACTTGCTTATAATATCAAATAAAGAACGTAAATATGTGATATGAAAAATGAAAACAAATAACGACTCAATCTAAAACATTACTTGATGATTTTAGTAGTATTAAAACTATTTATCTATGGTAGTATGTATATTATTCATAAGTAAACGTAATTATAACCTATAATAAATGTTTATAGTTAATGTTTCAAATAGTTATTATATCAAATAGTGAATTTATCTAGTTACTCTGAAAAGGAAATGAAGAATTATAATGTTACTGACTATATACTGTGTGACTAAATCATCAAGCTTTTCTTCAAAGATATCTTTGTAAACTGTGACTAATACTAAAAACAGGTAAGTTTATATTAACTATACTTATAACTAAACAAATGAACTACCATGTTTGTAAACGTTCAAACACATAAAATATTAGTAAGTTCAGTTGTTTATTGTAACGCAAAAGAAATTATAAATGAAATAACTTATCTGTGTCCAATTCAGTTAATATATCACATAATTACAGGTATCCATTTCATTCATCGTATCTCCAATTTGCATGTCTTGTAATGCATTATTTTGGGTTATTTGTATATTGTTAATTCCTTTGGAGGTTTTGATATGGTCCTTTCAAGAAACTTTCTAATTTTTCCCTGTTAATTTCTATTTTAGTTTCTCAAATTTTTTTACATGTCTGCTTCCATTTTAATCAAATATCTATCTCCTTCAATCGTTTCCAATAAATTTCGTTGCTAACCTCCGTTGCTATCAAACTGTTTATACTCTAATAAGTTTATATAACATATGGTGTCTTGATTTTTCTTATGAAATTCTTAAATTGCTTTAGTATTATTATGTCTTATGTCATGGATAACCAATCAAAGATAAAGATTTTATATTGTTGGTTTATTAAACATTTTTCTGGCAAATCTTCACAATATCACTTGTTACTTAAATTTCCGCGCACTTTAAAAGATAATTATTGTAAATATTATTATATACAGTATGTTGCATGACAATTACAGTTTGTTTTTTAATTGCTCTAGTTCTTTATTTGAAATTTATGTTATTGATGCCTATGTGTTTAGATCATTGAAATAGCTTATATGATAATGCTGTTTTACTACATAACAATATACTGGATGTTTGTTTTAAATTAATTCTAGTGCAATAATACCTGTTTCATCCTATGCTGATTTCCTTTCTCTCGATGGATTAATTTATCAAAATATATATATATATATATATATATATATATATATATATATATATATATATAATCAAAAATCTCTCAATATCTTAGGGATTCCGTCGTAAGTAGGGCTGAATGAAACTCTTATTTACTACCCAACGTTTCGAAAAATTTTATTTTCTTTTTCAAGGCTGAAATATGGACATGTTGATACATTTCATTAATTAACAATTTTTTATACTTACGTGTAAAGTGAGTTAATAAATATTAAAATAGTTCATACTCGGAACAACAACAAAAAATATATTTTATGTATAGATAATTTTTAAGTACTAATTCAAAAGAATCTTTTTGATTTGAAGGAACATTATATGTCACAGTTGGAGTGACAGTTTTTTGATTGAGACATAACCTAGTTGATGTGTTCAACTTTATGACTTAAGAGACAGTCTTCATTATTAGTAGCATGACTTGTCACTTAATCATGATCCTATGAACAAAGGAAGTCCTATATATCATATATTCTCCCTTGTCAACGAGCGAAAGTTGTAAGGTATAATACTCTCACTAATTACCCCACTCAATCTCACGATAACAAGAGTGAATGTAGTATATACACAACAACTCCGTTATAACTCATTAGTTATATAGATGTTTATATTTATAAGTTAGAAATATCTACAATTTGATTGTTCTTATGTTGTTGGTTAAATGAAAGAAGATACGCATAAGTGTGATTAACATGGTTGCTTTCTCTCTTTTTATTCAGTGACTTTTCATCTAAGGCAGTCTCAAACATTTCTAGGCAGGATCTTTTGTGATAGTGGGATTCCGAATGTATAACCATGATGTTATTAAAATTTGGATGATGCCCAGTTTCTATGCTATGTTCAGCCAAAGCGCATGATTGTTTATTAAGTTTTATGTCACTTTTATGTTGGGTCACCCTGTCTTTTAATACTCTAGATGTCTGTCCATAATACACTTTGTCACAATTGTTACAAGAGATCTTATATACTACATTAGATTTTTTCAATACCTCATCCTTATATTTTGTTTTCGTTAAAATATTATTAATTGTAAAAAAGAAGAAAGAATCACAAATAATGATAATGAGAATAACCAAGAAACTGAACCTAAAAAATATATAGCGATTCCATATATACAGGATATCTCAACGAATATTTTAAACGTTTTAAAGCATGAAAATCAAATCAAACTAACTTATAAGTATAGATTCACAATTAATAATATTTTAACGAAAACAAAATATAAGGATGAGGTATTGAAAAAATCTAATGTAGTATATAAGATCTCTTGTAACAATTGTGACAAAGTGTATTATGGACAGACATCTAGAGTATTAAAAGACAGGGTGACCCAACATAAAAGTGACATAAAACTTAATAAACAATCATGCGCTTTGGCTGAACATAGCATAGAAACTGGGCATCATCCAAATTTTAATAACATCATGGTTATACATTCGGAATCCCACTATCACAAAAGATCCTGCCTAGAAATGTTTGAGACTGCCTTAGATGAAAAGTCACTGAATAAAAAGAGAGAAAGCAACCATGTTAATCACACTTATGCGTATCTTCTTTCATTTAACCAACAACATAAGAACAATCAAATTGTAGATATTTCTAACTTATAAATATAAACATCTATATAACTAATGAGTTATAACGGAGTTGTTGTGTATATACTACATTCACTCTTGTTATCGTGAGATTGAGTGGGGTAATTAGTGAGAGTATTATACCTTACAACTTTCGCTCGTTGACAAGGGAGAATATATGATATATAGGACTTCCTTTGTTCATAGGATCATGATTAAGTGACAAGTCATGCTACTAATAATGAAGACTGTCTCTTAAGTCATAAAGTTGAACACATCAACTAGGTTATGTCTCAATCAAAAAACTGTCACTCCAACTGTGACATATAATGTTCCTTCAAATCAAAAAGATTCTTTTGAATTAGTACTTAAAAATTATCTATACATAAAATATATTTTTTGTTGTTGTTCCGAGTATGAACTATTTTAATATTTATTAACTCACTTTACACGTAAGTATAAAAAATTGTTAATTAATGAAATGTATCAACATGTCCATATTTCAGCCTTGAAAAAGAAAATAAAATTTTTCGAAACGTTGGGTAGTAAATAAGAGTTTCATTCAGCCCTACTTACGACGGAATCCCCAAGATATTGAGTGATTTTTGATTTATCTACCGTCAAGAATAACATTTTGCTTCATATATATATATATATATATATATATATATATAAAAAAAAGAAGATGTAATAATATCGCGTGACATGTTAACAACAACAACAAAGAGATTCATGGGTAATTCACGCAAAGTAAAGGGCTACTGAAATAGAGTGGTAACCGTGGACATGCATGTTTCTGGCTCATTTTGCCTCATCAGCACGGCATAACCAAATAATGATGTGAAATTTGGGAGCAAAGATGTTAATCGAAACATGGGAAAACACAAAATAACGGATTTCAGCAGGGAAACCAAACGCTCATTTGTGTCTTCAATTGGAAGATCCCGAGTTTTCAGGACATCAACCAACATCGACACGGAGGCGCATATAGCCCCCCCGTTATTTTGTGTTTTCCCATGTTTCGATTAACATCTTTGCTCCCGAATTTCACATCATTATTTGGTTATGCCGTGCTGATGGGGCAAAATGAGCCAGAAACATGCATGTCCACGGTTACCACTCTATTTCAGTAGCCCTTTACTTTGCGTGAATTACCCATGAATCTCTTTGTTGTTATATATATATATATATATATATATATATATATATATATATATATATATATATATATATGATAAATATGTTTACTTTTGATTATGAAATTTAAATGTAGATGTTTATTATTTAGAATTTTTATTTAGTTTGGCTAGCTCAGTTTGTTTTTAATATTTGTTTGGTAATTTATTTTCATTTGATTATTCGGGAGCATGAAATCCTTTTTCTCTTTGAGTCCTGGCATTTTATATTGTTGTAATTGTTTAAATAAAAAGAAAACACATTATTTTGAAATCAATTTAATTTTAAATTCAATATTTTATATATTTGATAAAAATAATATGAGACGCCACTGGTTGTATTGTATCTACTTATTTATTTCAATCATTTCATCAATACGCATGCGTGAAAAACTAGTCATGCGCTTTAGCATAAAACGAACAATTCTTATACATAAGAAGCATCTATTCATATTAAACACAGTTTGTTGACGATGCAAACAATTAAATGGTTCAAACACATAAAAGAATTTATATATAAATCATAGTTATATATGATACAAATTGCTGTGGAAAGAAAATTGTTATATACATAGATAGAAAAATAGAAATTATATACAGATGGAAATAGTTATTACATTATGAAATTTCAATCACCAGATTTATGCAATTACAAAATGGCGTAAGTAAATATTTTAATTTATTGAAAATTCGGCCGTTTATTAAATTTAACGATTTATGCAATGAATTCACTATACAAAGTCTGTTTCTTTCTTTTTCAGATCGACCATATTTGCAAAAGTTTATCAATTTATGAAATTAAGTACTTAATTGGGTATTTTGAGTTTTTACACTGATTATTGGCCAATAATGATTTAAAAACACTGACCTGTTGCTCTTGAATTGGGATGAAAGTCTCTGGATCCCAGGAACACTCCGCTGAAGCTCCAAAAAACCAAAATCATAAAAATTTCGTAGATTCTTGCCGAAAAACTTGATACAATTGACTGTGAGTATTACTATGATTGTATTTAATAGTACTTTATAGGTTTAAATGTCTTAAACCGGGAATTTCTTGAAATTTCAGGAACACCATCACACACACTCCTCACTTCTTAACACCAGCTTCCCTTATTATTAAGCGTCCCCTCGATTCTCTACTTTTTTCAACAAACAGTCTTTTGTTCTTTTTCAGGTCACTATTTCAAAGTTTATTTGTTGATTCACAATTTGTTCTGTCATATTTTATAACCAATAAAATATTGTCTTTTGCAATCAGATTAATTGAAACTTCTATCACTTATTAAAAAATTTCATACATACACTCTTTTACATTATTAGTTCATTTATATAGTTCCTATGAGTTTTTTCATCATACAAATAAATTAAAATTGGTTATACATAGATACATTTACATGGTACAACATTCAATATTGTTATTGATAGTATATCCTTGTTACACTCATATTAATTATAAATATAAATTCTCTTATGTTATTTGTCTAAACTCTTTGCATTATATTATTTATAATAAACTTTAACAAATTACTATTTATTGATTCAACGTTCATTTTATTTACCATATATCATTTGTCTATATGTCATTATTTGTTTATCTATGAAAATCTATTGAATTCTATTCTATTCAATATTTGTATTTGTTTTTTATTCTTAAATTAATGATTATAATGAATTATCTATAATAATATTTGTATTCTAATGTAACTACTTATATCTAAAATTCTCTTGACTTTTTAGGTGAAACAGCTGGTTATGGTATGGAAATATTCTTCGTCTTAGGCAACTTTATTTACATCATTACATTGGTTAGGCAATCTCTATATTTTGTGTTAATATTGAGGTAATTCCTTATTTATTATATTGTTATAGGCTATTATTTAATATATCTTTATTTGATATGTTGTTTAGATTAAGAAAAGTGTTTCCTTTTTACCTGTTTTCTTAAATTATATTATTTTCATATATTTTAATACTAGCATTTTATTTTTATAATACTAATTCTCTTATTATCTATGATAACTGGTTCAATTCCCCTCAAATTTAAATTTAAATGATATCCATACCCTGGATATTTATTTAAATTTCAATTTTCTTATTATAAATGATTGATTTTATTTTATTCAAAAAAAATTTAACAATTTTATGGCACAATCTTACTTTCTTTAACTTTGTTTCTCAAATATTTATTCACATATTTCCTACTACAAAATCTATTTCTTTCAATAACTGTCTCCTTATTCTTTCCTTAAAATACACTTGATTAAGATCAATGTCAATTTATATTTTTAATATTACTTCATATAATACTTCTTTATTATCATTTCTTCCTAACATCCACTTATATATCAACTCATTTCATTGTAATTACATTATACTTCTATATACTCCTCATATCATATTTCTTTTCAATATTCATTATTCAATATAATTAATTATTTCTTAAATTCATATATATATCAATATCAACTTCCTTATTCCTTCCTGTATTTTCAAGTAATCTATAAGATTCTAATTGACATTAAACATTACCTCCTATATTTTTAATCAATATCATTCATTATTATCCTTTCCTCCTTTATTCCTTACATCTTATTTCCTTATTTAAAAAATGTGAACTTCTATTTGATACTTGAGTTATTCTTATTTTATCCCCTCTATCCTATATTCTTTAATAGTTTCATTCTATGTAAAACCAGTATCTCTTATAAATTGTTTCCTTTATTTGCTATATATATTGATTCGCCATACTCACAAATTTTTAAAATGTTTTAATTATAAGTTTTACCTAATAAATTTTTCTTTATATTATATTATACTTAATTTTTTAGGTTCTGATGAAACAAACGAGATGAATTTACATGGATCACCAGCTGCCAAATGGAAAACAAAACTCTGTCTAATATCTACTTTATCTTTGTACACTACTTAATATTAAATTTTAAATCTATCCTTATGACTATCATTTCTTTTTTTAAGTATTATTCGTAACATAACATCATATATAAATAATTTATATACATGACTTATAATTGGATTACTCATTATTGCTAAATTTCATGTACATTATTTATTTCGACTTCATTTCTGTATCCTTTCCCTTTTTCATTGAATTGCATTTTCGTCTCCATATTCCATTCCTATTCTCTTGTTCTATTATTTAATTTGCTTTTCTTTTTCTAATCTTTTTCTTGCTTTCTTCTCTTGTTGTTTGATGCTCGATAAATTTCTGAAGCGTCTGTCTATTCTCTACTGTATCCTTTTTAACTTTGTTGCCCCATATCTCATAAATTTCTTCCCATGAATCTATTAAAATCTGCGTTTCCAATTCTTCCATATTATTCATTTTACTATGTATTATTTTAAAGAAAGCTTTTGTGTAATTTATCGTCATGTTGTTGTTAGATATTACTTTAATTACTACATTATTATTGTTATAAAAATTTCCTGAGCATCCTATACCTCCTTCATTTCTTCTTATACTATCCTCTATTTCTTCTACTGTGTCCTTTAATCTCCGGTTCATTTCTTCTATTTCTTTATTAAATTGTTTATCCATGATTTGACTCCTTCTAGTACATATGCCTGTTGATTTTTCTATTCTACCATACAAATCTGTGATTTCTTCATTCACTTTTCCTTGAGAATGTTGATTTACCTGTTTACTTACTTGTCCTTGTAATTTACTGTATCCTACTTCTCCAGTTTCCTTCTTAATTTCTTCTGTCCCATCTGTGATATTTGTTAATTCCTGATTATTCTTCTCAATCTTCTTAATTTCCATGAAACTTTCCATATTTACTTCATCTATGTTTTTTGTTAACTTATTTGCTTGTTTTGAAACTTCCGTTTGGATAGTTTTTGGTGAATTTTCTTCCATTTTGATTCCGCTTTCTTTTGGCTCTATCTTCAAGTTTTTATTTTGATCCTCCATATCTAAGTTAACTTTATCTATTAGCCTTCTAGATTGTTCATTCTTCTCCATACAATTCTTAATTCCCTTAATTTGTTGAATACTTTCTGGTTTCATATCTTCAATTTTCTTTTTCAAATTATTATCTGTTTTCTGTTCCATAGTATCAATATTTTTATTTAAAGTCGCATTCAAATCTTCCTTAATATTGTTCATATTTTCATTAATCTTGTCCTCCTTACCATTCGTTTCTTCCTTCATAGTAGTCTTATCATCTGACAACTTATCCATCTTATTATCTATGTTCCCCTCTACTTTGTATAAATCTTTTACCATAGTTTTCCTATCCTTTTTTCTTTCATCATCCCGCTTACTCCTATTTTCCACAATTCTGTTCATAATCTCATTTTGTTCGTCCAATTCTTTATTTAAATCTACATTCATACTATTCCTACCTTCCCGTATATTTTCACTTATCTCATTCTCAATATCCATTTTTCTATTCATACAGATCAAAAATTGCATGAACCGATCATCTTCCTCTTTTGTTCTTTTTTCTTTAAATCTATTCCAAGCTTGCATAAATTGTTCAACATTAACTATTCTTCCTTGCGTTTCCTGACTCCTAAACTCCTGTTTTCCATCTCTCAGTGTGCTTTTTCTTTCCATTTTAATTAAAGTTTTAAATTTTTACAAATGTATCCTATATTTTTACAACGCCCCACGTTTTGGGTGACAATTATTATACTAATTATGATAATAAATACTTACTTATTTACTTATTTTTGTAGATGATTATTTAATATATCTTTATTTGATATGTTGTTTAAATTAAGAAAAGTGTTTCCTTTTTACCTGTTTTCTTAAATTGTATTATTTTCATATATTTTAATACTAGCAACATATTTTTATAATACTAATTCTCTTATTATCTATGATATCTGGTTCAATATATACATATAGAACAACAACAAAGATATTCAAGGGTGATTCACGCAAAACAAAGGGCTACTGAAATAGAGTGAATTACCCATGAATATCTTTGTTGTTGTTGTTAACATATCACGCGATATTCCTACATCTTCCTTGATATATATATATATATATATATATATATAAATGTATATATATATATATATATATATATATATAAATGTATATATATATATATATATATATATATATATATATATATATAAGATAGTGTTTCGGAGAATGAAAATGTTTTTCGTTACATATGAAAGGTTACAAATTATATGTAAAGTATTATGCAAGCAAATCGCCCAAAACTGGTATTCTTACCTGAAGGTCCCGGACGATCTTCTGCGGGGTTGCAACCCTTCTTCGAAGTGATATAATGGACTGTATCAGGGGTTCAATGGGTTTTATTAAGGTTTTTGGAATTAGCGCGGTAAATACACTACTTTGAACTGTTCACTTCGACAACTGTTCCGCTTCTGGTTTTGAGAACTGGGTTTTTTAAATTAAACATAATGGGTATATACCGTGTGTCCGCTAGGTATAAAAATACCACCAACGATTTGCTTGAGATTTGAACATTTAAATTTTATTATTAAATAACCTTACATATTAACTATATCGTAACCAATTAAAATAAAATTAATGAATACTTAACAAACCCCCCACCAAAATACATACTATTTTAACTAACTTATTTAGAACATGTTGGTAAAGGACATAACTTTACCGTTGGTCTTTGAAGAAGACCCTGAGTGGTTCTGACATTAGCAACTCTTGCAATACCATCAGAACCCAGAAATAACTTCACAATTCTTCCCAATTTCCAATTTAAAGATGGGACATTGTTATCTTTAATAATAACTAGGTCGTTAAGTTTGAGTGGAATTTGTTGATTAAGCCATTTATTTCGCTGTTGGAGTGTATTTAAATATTCACTATGCCACCGTTTCCACACATCTTGCTGTAGTCTTTGTATAAGCTGCCATCGATCCAACTGGTTCATATTTAAATGGGAAAGATCTGGATCGGCAACTGCCGTTGGCGGCTCTAACATAAGAAAATGACTTGGGGTTAACACGGATAAATCATTGGGGTCTGAACTTGAAGAATAGAGCGGCCTGGAATTGAGAATAGCTTCAATCTGAGCTAATAGGGTGTAAAACTCTTCAAAAGTTAAAACTTGAGAGCCAACAACTCGAAAAATATGAGTTTTAACAGACTTTATTCCCGCTTCACTAAGACCGTTAAAATGGGGACCGGACGGAGGAGAAAATGAAAATTTTATTTTTCCTGATCCACAAGCCTTTTGCATATAATCATGAAGAATGCGAGAAGCCCCTACAAAGTTGGTTGCATTATCACAAAAAATATGGGTGCATCTGCCTCGACGGGCAACAAACCGACGCAAAGCAGCAATAAACGCATCCGAAGAGAAACTTGATACTAACTCCAAGTGTACGGCTTTTGTGGCGAAACACACAAAAATACAAATATAGGCCTTTTGTGACTTAATGCCACGTCCTTTAAGGGGAGTGACTAAGAAGGGACCTCCATAATCAGTGCCTACACAAGAAAATGGTTTAATTTGGTTGACGCGGGTAGGAGGTAAGTTTCCCATGAAAGGTTCGTGGGCCACAGGTTTCAGTTTAAAGCATCGAATACAGCGGCTCAACACACTCCGAATTGCACGTTTGGAAGAGAGAATCCAAAAATTCTGAGCAATTAGGAAATGTAAGTGCTGTAAACCTGGATGAAAATATGTTTTATGAACGGACTCAATTATTAAATCTGTCAAACGATGTTGACGGGGTAGAATTGCTGGAAATTTTGTATCATAAGACAATCCTGTGAACTTCAAGCGTCCCTCCACCCTCAAAACACCCCCGCTGTCCAGAAAAGGACTCAACTTTCTAAAAGGTTTTGATAAGGTGATGCCTGCTTCCAAATTTTCAATTTCTTGTGCGAAACAAATATGTTGCACTCGTTTTGTGAGAACCATTAAAGCTTTGTGGAGTTCTGAGTCAGTGAAATAATCCAATGATTTATTTTGAGGATTTCTTAAATTTGCTACAAAGCGTAGCGCATAAGCAATAATTCGTTGAATTTTACTCAAGGATGAGTATTTGTCCAATAGAAGATCTAATGTGTCCAAAGACATAAGTGTTACAAGAACTGAGGGTTTTTCTTCCGGACAGGAAACTGGAGAAAATTTAGGATTGGACCATAGGGGCTTTGGAGACATTAACCAAGGAAGCCCCTCAAACCACAACGGATGATTAAGAATTTGACTGGGCA
This sequence comes from Galeruca laticollis, assembly GCA_963921935.1. Classification (NCBI taxonomy): domain Eukaryota; kingdom Metazoa; phylum Arthropoda; class Insecta; order Coleoptera; family Chrysomelidae; genus Galeruca; species Galeruca laticollis. The sequence goes on along the minus strand of OY998182.1, from coordinate 18,612,091 downwards.
TAAGACCACGAGAGGCACAATCGGCTGGATTATCGGAGCTTTCAACAAAATGCCAACGGTCAGGGGGAACCTTTTCTTGTATGTGAGCTACACGATGACCGACGAAAGTTTTCCAGCGGGAAGCGGGTGATTTAATCCATGATAGGGTTACCATTGAATCAGACCATGCAAAAATTTCACTTATTTGGAGGTTATCTCGGAATGCGTTAAGGACAAATTCTATTAAATTGGAGAGTAGAACAGCTGCACACAGTTCTAGTCGGGGAATTGAAAGAGTTTTAAGTGGGGCCACTCTAGATTTAGCGGCAATTGGGCAGATTTTGGAAGCGTTATTCTCTGAAGTAAATTTAAAATATATTACACTGGAGTACCCTTTCTCTGAACTATCTGCAAAGCCATGCAGTTCACAAGAAATATATTTATTAGGTAAGCAGCGAGGAATATTAATATGTGAGAGGAGTGGAAGTTCAGTTTTATACTGATTCCATTTGTCGACTATGTCCGAAGGGGGTATTTGATCCCAATCTAAACCCAAACTCCAAAGTCGTTGTAAGAGATGTTTAGCTAGGAATGAGAGTGGAGCTAAGAACCCAAGGGGGTCATACATTCGAGCAACTTCTGAGAGTATTATACGTTTAGAACAGAATCTGTCAAGGGTTTGAATATCATAAGAGAAAACATCTAAGGAGTTATTCCACCGCAATCCTAAAACTTTTACCACAAGGTCATGGGAATCAAAAGAAGACAAGGAGTGTTGGCAAACCTCAGCAGGGAGACACTGCATTAACTGGGGATTATTACATGCCCATTTTCGAAGAAGAAAACCTCCTCTTTCCAGCATCGAAATTAATTCTGATTGAAGAAGTTTGGCTTCCTGGAGAGTTGAGGCACCTGTGATAATATCGTCAATATAGATATCAGAGGATAAACACTTTGCAGCTCGAGGAAAATTTTCCCTTTCCTCTTGTACTAACTGCTGAATTGTACGAAGGGCCAGGAAAGGAGCGGACGATACTCCATAAGTAACAGTAGTAAGCTTAAAATCTTGGACGGGATCTTCCGGTTCGAAGCGCCAAAGAATTCTTTGGTAATTCTGGTGCTCTTCCGATATTGATATTTGCCTATACATTTGCCTAATATCAGCAATGAAAGTAAAAGGATGAAGTCGGAATCGCAATAAAATTTCGATTATATCCTTTTGCAACTTTTGCCCTATGAAAAGAGTGTCGTTCAGCGAAAAACCTGCAGGAGATTTGCAGGAAGCATCAAATACAACCCTAAGATTGGTTGTAGCACTATTAGGATTTATGACGTAATGATGTGGGATATAATAGATTTTGTCGAATGAAGAAGTAGGAGAGGTCTCAACCATGTGACCATTGGAAAGATAATCTTTCATAAAGCTGTTATATTCATTGTAAAGCTGGGAATTTTTCAAAAGACGGTTTTTCATATTTTTCAATCTCTTTAGAGCAGATATTCTGGTATCTCCAAAAAATGGATCCGCGGTTTTGAAAGGAAGAGTAACACTGAAACGACCCGTAGATATTCTTTTATGAGTTTTTTGGAATATCATTTCACATTTTTTATCATCATCAGAAATAGGTAAAGACCGAGGAATACTTTCAAGTTTCCAAAATTTTTGAAGGGTATTGTCGAGGGATGTAAGACATGATGAAAGAAAAGAGTGTGAGACTAATGGTTTATTAGCGGTATTTATTTTCCCCATCAAAATCCAACCAAATTGAGTGTTAACAGCAATTGGTTCCCCTTTTGCTGTTTGAACTTTGTCAGGTTTAAAGATTTTTGCAAATATATCGGATTCCAGTAACATATCTATAGGAGATGAAATGTTAAACATCTTATCAGCCAATTCCAACTTAGAAATACAGGGAAATGTATCGACTGAAAATGATTGGACGGGCATATTGTTACAGATTGTTGACACTATTTGAGCATCCAAATTGAATAAGGGAGTTGACTTATTCAAAGGTTTTAAAATACAACTTAGAGACTTGTTAGAGAAAGTTCCAATATCTTCGACTCCTCCTATTTGCATAGGAGTGTTACATCTGGGCAGACCCAATCTGCTGGCACATTTATCAGTAATTAAAGAAACTTGACTACAGCTATCAAATAAAACTCTAACCTGTTGATAGTTTCCACGGCAATTCAGTACCTCAACCCGGGCAGTAGGAAGTAAATTAGTAGAACGTACTGACGTGTGTAAGACAGATGCGATTTTAGGATCAATGGGATCTAAACTAGAAATCTGAGTTGAATTGGAAGAAGAGGGAGCATCTATAGCAGTCATATTGCTATTTACTAAAGGTTGTTGATCGAAATGTAAAAGAGTGTGATGTCTTTTATTGCAAATTCTACAACCACCATTAGAAGTACAATTCTTCGAAGTATGTTTGGTACCTAAACAATTAGTACACCACTTGTATCGTTTGGATATCTCGTATCTTTCCTTTGGGTGCTTGGCACAAAAATCAGGACACTTATAAATTGAGTGATTATTTTTACAAATCACACATTTAGTTAGATCTGCAACATTAGCAAGACATGCAAAATTGTACGGTTTAACATTTTTTATTTGATATTTACTTGAGTTAGTTCTCTTAGGAGGTTGGATTAAAACAACTGAATCGTAAGCATCGCATTGCTTTTCAAGAAATTTATATAAATCATCATATTTAGGAATTTCGGATGCAAAAGTGGCATTTTCTTGTTCGAATCGCTGTAAAGTTTCCGAATCAATTTTTTTGCTTAGAAGGTGAAATAGTCCAAGTTATCAAAAAAAAGTGCCAAAAGCTGTCTAAGATATTTTGGGTTCTCCGAAGTTAATTTTTGAGAATTATAAACCTGTTCCCAATAAAATATGGCTAACGCACGCGTATTTTGATAATGCTTAATCAATTTACTGAAAGCTAAGTCATAATTAGCTTCTGTAAGTTTAATATTTTTAATGAGAATTAAAGCGTCGTCAGACAGGGACGACATTAAATATCTAAATTTTTCAATTTTTGTAAGGGATTCATTAGTATCTATAAGAGACTTGAAAAGATCAAAAAATGTTGGCCATAATTTTAAATCTCCTGAAAAAACCGGTATATCCAATTTTGGCAGCTTTACATTTGAACCTTTGTTCTTGGAATGCAAGGTAGAGTTAGTATCAAACAAATCAGAATAAACACTCATTATATGAAAATATTTATTATCTACTTCCTGTCTGATCAATGTTTCAATATTCAGATCTGCCTCCTCATTTGCAGCGAGAGCAGTAATAATTGTAGAATGCTGAAGGTTAAAGTCACTGTAAAATGTTTTTAATTCAGCATATCTAGCTTTAAAATGGTTATGAGCACTTTGATCCCCCTCTGCCTGTATGGCAAGATCATGCAGTATCGAAATTCTATCAGAGGCTGAGTCTCTAAGAGCTTTTGCTTGACGCAATCTAGCTGCCATTGTGATACAATAATAAGATTGATCAGATTCTAATATATAAAACTATATAAAACTTTCGAACACAGAAATAATGAATTTCAATTGATAAATATATTATGTAGGCACATACAGATTAAAGTTATACAACTCAAGCTAAAATACCTGATTTGAGAAATTAAATTAACGTGTCTAACGAATATTTCACTCAATCTTTATACTACCTAATAATCTGAGACACCTAAATTATAAGACCAATACACAATGGGTATGTATCAAATAAGTGAATAGAGAGATAAGATTCAATCTTTAATTCAATAATTATTTTCTATTGAGTTGAATCCAATAAATTATAAATATTTAGTACACTTGAGAATGGATCTGTTTAGAGAGAATAAATGGGCCAAACTGTATTAATAAAGTGAACTTATTTTTATTTAAACTAAGTATATTATGTTTAAATAGTCAAATTTCGAAGAAAGTAAAAACTACTAATTATCGAGAATGCTAATGCCAGTTAACCTTGAAACTTATAAGAAGTTGATTTAAATTTATATTTTCAAATTTCACAAGTTTGAAAATTAATATCCCGGGAGAAGTGACCAAAAAATGTTTCGGAGAATGAAAATGTTTTTCGTTACATATGAAAGGTTACAAATTATATGTAAAGTATTATGCAAGCAAATCGCCCAAAACTGGTATTCTTACCTGAAGGTCCCGGACGATCTTCTGCGGGGTTGCAACCCTTCTTCGAAGTGATATAATGGACTGTATCAGGGGTTCAATGGGTTTTATTAAGGTTTTTGACATAAGCGCGGTAAATACACTACTTTGAACTGTTCACTTCGACAACTGTTCTGCTTCTGGTTTTGAGAACTGGGTTTTTTAAATTAAACATAATGGGTATATACCGTGTGTCCGCTAGGTATAAAAATACCACCAACGATTTGCTTGAGATTTAAACATTTAAATTTTATTATTAAATAACCTTACATATTAACTATATCATAACCAATTAAAATAAAATTAATGAATACTTAACAGATAGTCTTTGCTGACTGTTAGGAATAAAACTGGTGAATATTGGGGTATGCAGCAAGAGAAACGGAAAAAGTGTACTCTTAACGGAAAATGTTCAAGCTTTCGAGTATGGTTGTCCCCATCATCAGAAATTTTCCATTTCAGTATTCCTGATGATGAGGACAACCATCCTCGAAAGATTGAAAATTTTCCGTTAAGAGTACACTTTTTCCGTTTCTCTTGCTGCATACCCTAATATTCACCAGTTTTATATATATATCTATATATATATACATATATATATATATATATATATATATATATATATATATATATATATATATATATATATATATATATATAGATGATAGTTCGCTTATATTTCTCTGTGTTTCTGTGGATATCAGGGTATGGTTTCCTTTTATGTATGATCTGTTTTTGTTTTTATATATAACGATTTGAGCAGCAGCTACAGATCCTGTATATATTGTTGAATAGAGACAATGTTGTAATATAACCTAAGCGAACCTCTTTGTTTTACTGACCTTCCATAGACTAGAATAACCTTATGGTAGAGTAGTTGTTTCGCTGCACGAATTTAGCTTCACCGTAGTGTGGACCAGGAGAATAACTTTTATTTTAGAACCAGTGAGGAAGGTTCGGGATACAATCCTGCCAGATGAGATACAATAAGACCCTTGGAACTGACCGTACCTCCGTCTGAGGTTACCTGGAACTCCTGACGATTGATGTCACGGGGCCGTGGAGTTGACCACGTTAAATAGTTGGTGCCCGAGCATTAATTCCGAAGATTTTTCATCGAGGGTATCCAAAGTGGCGAGCTAAGGTGGCAAGAGCCTCGTTAGGAGCCAGGAAACGCGTCTCACGCTTTATTAATTTCGTTACCTATTAACTATAAAATACGAAAATAACAGAGATTTGAAATTTGATGGTACAAAGTACAGTCCATAAATGTATTAAAGGTGAAATTCGCAGAATGTAACAGCTGGAACAGATATTTTTTAATAGTTCTTTCACTACTGTCAGATTTATCAGCTTTTGAACTGGATGCAGAATTAGATAAGGTGATCTTGCCTTGAGGATATTTAATTGGTAACGCTTCTGAAGACCCACTATCAAGGTTGGCGGTATTTGAAGATTGGATTGAAGGGATCTTTTGTTTATCAATTTCAGCTAATTGCTTCAGGTTATACTGGACTGCGTTGATCACAAGGTGTTTAACCTTAATAACAGCTAGATGGTTTAGAGGTCTCGCTTATTTGGGGTGTTTTAAGAGAATTTCTTGGTTCATTATATGTTTTTTGCAGAGATCAGGAGAAATGAATATACTTTTGCCCTTCAGCTTAACGCAATTCTGTAGAATCTCTTTCTTTTAAAGGAAATATATTAGCTCAATATTAATAGTTGTTGTATTAGTTTTTATTATTGTTATGTTATTTAAATCACTCGGGGTAACCGTGACGTCGAGTAGTTCATTCATATTTGCTATGGTCTATTGTATCAGATCTGCTGTTTCGTTTATCAGAAGGCTGTAAATGAATAAGTTGTTTCGTCGCAATATTCTCTAGAACTGAACTAATTTTCAACAGTTCTAAAATAATGTTCTTAATTTTTACGACGCAAATTTACGTAGCACAAATAACGCAAAATCAGGTAATTTTTTTATCAAAAAAAAGGAACTCAATAACATACGGAAACTTACGTCGCAAACAATGAACATGAGGAAATTGAAATTCTTTTAAGTATTCGTATGAGATACAAACCTGAAATGAAATGCAAAACTGAAATGAAATCCATAACACTGAAACACATACTTTCTTATTTCCACCTATGACTTTTAATTAAAAATTTCAAGTTTTAAATAATCATAACAAAATTGTTAGAATACTTACCTTTATCAAACTCGAAACAGTGCTATATTCTTCTCCAGTTTTGATTTAAAATGCCAAATTTAATAACTCAATGGACAGTATTTTAAAATTACATATTGCACACAACAATTTGACTATACCTGTACCTACCCTCCTTTATTTGATGGATATTTTAAAGAACCCAGAAATACCCACCTTATATAATTATAATATTCATTTACGTATTTTAATCTAGTCTCTATCCTAAATACAAGATCACATTTAAAAAATATCTCAATTCATTTTTTAAAATGAGTGCATTATTTAATTTAAATAGTTAGTGTTTACATTTAAATTTTATCAAATACCATTTACATTTTTATGTGTGGGCAAACAGAATTTATTTGGGAATTTACTGATTAGTTGTCAAGGCAGAATTTTGATTGCTTAAGACGAGTTGAAAACTTGTAACTAATTGTAACAACAATAGCAACAATTAAAAGAATTTCATGGCCATGACGGTAAATATTAAAACTGTAATTGATTATCACCCTTGAAACGGGAATTGGGTGGGTTTAGTCAGTTAATTCAATTTTAGTCGCAATTTTTCATACGGTTAAAATTAGGCCTTTATACATGAAAATAACACTGTGCGGTTAGGTACTTTTTGCGTCTAACGTTAGCTTAATACGTATTGGAAAAGGTGGAATACATTCAAATAAAACTACGTCTTTTACATATTATCCTTTGAATCGATGTTTTTCTTTTAATCTTTAGTATATTTTTAATCTTCCTTACAATTGCTCGTTACAAAATTGTTGGTATATTAACGAGTATTCTGTTCTGAGCGTTTCATAATTTATATTTTAAAATTGAAAATTCACTAGCATTCAAAGTAAACATATTAAAGCACGTTGGCCTAATAATTGTTTTTGCGTTTTTACACTCTATATGGGGTGTGGGTTGAAAGAAAAATAAAGAAAAAAATTATTTGACATAAAAAGTGCGAAAAAATTATGCTTTTTGGGTGCGGTACATAGCCCTGTTCTGGGCCCGCCAAAACTTTCCCTAGGGTCCAGAGCAGGCCTATGAGCCGCACACAAAAAAACATCAATTTTCTCCACTTTTTATAAGAAAGAACTGATTTCATTATTTTTCTTTGAAGTTACAACTTACTGTCAGTATGTAAGGACTAAAACAAAAGTGTGGTGCAGGAAAATTTCTATTGAGCTGTTATTTGGTACAGTAATGGTAAATGCTCATATTTTTTTATAGAAAAATAACACAAAAGAATATACCAATTACTGATTTTCAAATCAGTGTAGCGAAGAAAGAAACTACGGATGCAAGAAAAACCCATTGGCTAGAGAAAAAAAAGGTGAAAGTCACAAAGTGAGAAGATATTGTGTAAGGTGCAGTGAAAAAAAAATATTGTAGAATCAAAAGTAAAAAAAAAGTATTACGTTTTGCAGAGTTTGTATTTTAAAACCACACTACTATATCACGTGTTATGCGGAAAAACATAAATAATTGTGATTGTAATAAAAATTATTTTTGCAATGTTTATTTTGTAATAAAAGTTCCGTTTTTTTTTAAATTTGTCTATTTTGTACACCCTTAAAGACAAAACTTACTAAAAATAGGTACAGGTAATATGAAGGTAGCCCAAATTAGGAATTATAATCAAATATTATTGAATTATGATGAAGAAACAAAAAAAAAATATGAAAAGTAAGGTTTTTTGTTTTACAATGGAGTTGAACATCATGAAAAAAAAATCAAATGGACCAAGTGTAGGGTAATGTTTGTTACGGGTTCATTTTGCATAATGAAACCCTTCCTTTTGTTATAGAGAAGAATGTCTTTCTTGATCGATATGTTATAATTCGATAGAGGCAAACTCTTCACCCTTCGTCATAACCGAACGCACTCCTGTTTACTGCACTTCTGCTGACTATAATTGTTCTATGATTAGAATCCACAGACCATGGTCATGGGTCATTACGATTCCTTGAAGGTGTAGCGTGGTGTAACGTAATTTCCACCACACTTTGAGTAGAGTGTAGTTCAGTGCAGTTAGGAATGAGTAAATATTGGGTATCGAGTGTACGGTATTGAGTGTAAATTACACCACGTGTGGGAAATAGCTACACTTCGATACATATGAATGAACCTAACCACTCTTGTTTATTGTGCAAGCCAGCTTAGTTTCCCAAATGTTATTGTGTCCTTGAATTAATCTCAACTACTCTAGTTTTTCCACAATACCTAATTGTCTATGTGATTTGACTCATGGCCACTTTAGAATTGTCCTGGTATTGATATAACCATTATATTTCAATGACAGATGGCTGATTATCAATTGTCTCTTACATCGAATACAAATGTATTAGGCTCTGCAGTAAAAATTTGATAAAGTCATGACATTTCTACTCTACTCAATGTTGACGTCTATGTTCCAAATTCCGAGTATATTACTAACGCACCTTGGCGGGTGACAGATGACTAAAAGTACACATCTGCCAATTTCTGTCATTTTTATTCTTAAATCTCCGTGTTGAGTGGAAGAAGATTGATTGAGTCGAATTTCCTAACCCTTTGCTGGAAACTTTCAATTATATATGGTTCATCGTTGTATGGTTCTGAGAAATTTCTGGCTGAGAGATTTCTTTATATTGTTGGCGATTATAGACGCTGGATATTTTAAGGAAAATCTTTCCGGTTCACGGGATTTTGGGGGTCAAGGTAAGTTCCTCGTAGAACTTCTAGAGCATGGCTCTAAGACCTTGCGTTGTGTATTTTAGGAAATCCATTCGTCAATTGATTTAATCTGATTTAATCACGGAAAAGGAGCTGGATGTCAGATGGCAAATAGACCAACAGGGCCGTCCAAGAACCCTCTGTCACATTGAGGTTAGTATTATGACTAATAAGAGCCTCGTACTCAATTCAAATCGGAAGTCAGACTAGTAATGTTTATTTTAGGGTTTATTTGACCATCTAGTCGTCATCAATCTACTTTTTACCATAAATTCAACGTACAACCTTCACATCAGTTTGGAGATTAATACTCGAATATCGAGTTTGAAGCCACCGCACTCGAATTTCAACTCCCAGCTTGGTGCCAGCTCCATCTTCAACGTCCGCCCATCACTGTCAACGTGTATTGTCTCCGTTGTCCATAGTGTTTGTCCTCACACCGCCTACCTTCTACTTCGTAACTACGTGCTTGTCTACGTGTGTTGTACACCTCCTAGAGTCCACACACTCACCAAGGCGCTGGATTTTTTTTTGGTAGAAATATTGAGAAGCTGAGAGGCCACTACCATACAATAACCGCAGCTAAGTCTTAGATTTTAAGTTGATACCGCCCTTAAGGCATATATTTTCTTTGTACATAGATGTTAGCTATCATAGTGACGTCACCGATAGTCTCAATTCATGTGTGACATTTGTTAGTCAAGCTGATAAACTCTTCTCAATCTTAGTTTACCCACACATTTGGTGGGGTACTTATTTACAACTACAGGATATTGTTGTGTGCTTCATTTGTGCCGGTACATTATAACAGGTTCAATACATTTTGTGTAGCAAGGTTAATGACTATTTCTTTGTTCCGATCCAAGTTAATAATACCAGTTACCCCAGTAATCAGAAGTGAGCAAGAACACTTTTTCTTCAATGAGATTTACATAACCTTACAGCCCATCTTTATTATTAAGTATTAGTGCAGTGGGTTGTCCCATCCTATCTGGGTGGTTTCAGATTTTGACTAGCTGGAAATCTGTGGCGCTCTAACAAAAAAATTTAACCCGACACGTTTCATTAAAAATCGAAATCAATTTTTATTGTCAAACCTACGCCCGACTGAGCTACTGGGACAGTTAGAGGCGAGGAACACTAGTGCACAATCACTGCTCTCATCCCCTAAATTTCGCCCCTAACAAGGAACCAGGAAGATCTAACCAAGCTGTAAAACACATTTGAATGGGGTCCCTTGAGTCGCGGAGAAGGTTTGAAATAAACTACGTCGTGAGTCCGAGGGACCACTCTGGCTGTGAGGAATGTTCAGTTGCGGGCCTATGGACCGCTCTAGGGCTCAACGTGTTACGTTTACGACTACGGCTAAAGAATATCGATCTCTATAAACGTTTACATTGATTTCTATAGTTGTCAACTTTTACTACCAATAGTAAAAATAAAATTAGAATAAGCTGACTGTTAATCTTTCATCGAGAACGAAAATTTGGAAATTTTATTAGCGGCCCTTTAAAATTTCTAACAGTGTAAAATATTTGGAATTTAATTTTAGGAAAAAATGTTTTAAAACATGTTGTATGTAATTTTGGTGTAACAGCACTCCATGCGACATCGACCACTTTTGAACCTGAATCCTTTTAATTTTGCTAACATTTTTATGCTATACCACACTAGAAACACCCAACCCGAAGAACAAATTTTAAAACTATGGTACCCTTTGTAAAAGCTTATAATTTCTTCAAAAATTGAACAAGTTTGGTGATATTTCATCAATTTCTAAAGAAGTACGAAAAAGAAATATGAAGTCAATTTAGGATTTTCAAAATTTTGAAAATTTCAAGTTCTGATATTTTTAATTATATCACTATAATTTTAACAAACTGATTTATTCTGCATTTAATGCGGAAAATCTCTCTATGCACCGACCTTTTTTTATGATTTTTTTAATTGAAATTTTGATTTGGAAATGAAGTAATTTTCTATATCCTAAATGGTAAACAGGTAGAATTTGATGATGAAGATATGTTTTTTACTCGTTAGCAACATTTTAGTCGTTAGCAACACAATAAAAAAATTATTTTTTGTTTAGTTTGTTGTCATGCGTTGCTATGTTTTTCTTTTAATAGGCACATATGTTGAAGATTATAGAAGATATTAAGATTCTACTACTGACGTTCCAGAAAATCTAACATACCAGTTACGGCACAAAATGAAATATTATACATATGTTTTGATAAACTTTAAATTTTTATAATGTAATAAAAAAAACTGATTTATTCTGTTGTAATTGAAATTTTCATTAGAAATTGAATTATTTTAATATCCTGAATGGAAAACAGGTACAATTTAATAAGGAGATATGTTATTGTACTCGTTAGCAACACAATAATGAAATTATTTTTTGTTTATCTTGTTGTCATGTGTTGATATGTGATACTTTTAATAGGCAACTATGTTAAAGATTATTCAATATAGTAAGATTTTACTACTGACGTTCTATAAAATGTACCTTTCCAGTTACGGGCTGAAATGAAATAATTATTATACCTAGCTGCCTTATTAACCACAAAATGCTATTACTGTTGGCAAAATTGCCCGGATGCAACTTCTGACCAAATGTTATTATGCGGATGCCGATTACGCCAAAATATAAACCCTTTAAAACAAAATGTTCATATCGGATGCCACCGAAAGTGTAATCTCGACCTTCAGACGTATGCAAGGACGTTTTCGTGTATATAATATGACTGTATATTGCCGGATGCCATGACGGTTCAAATGTCGATCTAATGCCACTTAATACTACAACACTTTATATATTATATTACTTTCTTTTCACCTTTCCTAATAGATTCACTATGCTTCTAAGCTCTCCAATTTTTTTGTTTGGTCGTTTTTCTTTCCAATTGTTTCATTTTCTCTTCTCAATTTTTCGATTTCTTTGCGAAATCACATAAATTCCTTCGTAAATGTATATTTTTCCCTCTTAATATTTTTTACGTCTGTGACAAGTACTAAAATTTGAATGGTCTTACCTGATTCATTTTCTTCTTAACGGGCTTTCTTAGAACTATCCTACTTTCCTTGAAAGCATCTTCATCGTGTCTCACTTCCAGCACAACTTACCCAATATAATACTACCAATTACTATACCAAGTAGTTTTCCAGTGTGTACCACAAAGTAGGTAAGGATAATTTTTGTTAAAAATATTATGATATTGTTTGTCTAATTCGAGTCAATAAAACTGTGATCATCTTGATCACATATTCAATTAGCAAACGTATTAACAAGTAACCTCTAAGTCAAATCTGATATGATTAGAATAATATCATCCTGAACCACCACATGAAATATAGAAGAAGAAACAATAATATGAAAGAGTAGCTCCTTTTCAAATATTGTTTTTATTGTGATTGATTATTTGTGCATTACAAAGCTTTACTCCGCACACTTCCTATTAGTCAGAATCCATAGATCTCGTACCTTCTCTGAACTCGAATATTCACCCTACGTTAACTTGAAACGTGTTTCAATCTTCGGGTAAGTGATGATAGCGTTTTATTGGTACAGAGCTGGGGCACTCTAATGGTATTAAAGTAATGATTTCTCAGGTTTTATGGCTCCACAATTTGGAATCCGCTTCTAGAAGGTTTATACGTTTCCTAAAGTTCGAGTTTCAAAGTATACAGAGTCGTAGGTGAATATATTAAAAAAATGTTTTCAACAAGGGTGGTCGTAAAAATCAAAAGAATCCACAGCGAATAATCAAAACCAAAATATAATTATTGAATGGAATACTCCTTTGTATTTCTGGCAGTAATACTCACAACACTTAAGATATCATCAAAAATTAATACAATTGTATTTATTGGTCAATTGGCAGTATGAAAATTTTCAATTTATATATAATAAATGGTTCTTCGCCAACTTCTTTTATAAGAAATAAAGCTTTTCTTTTTTTCTATTTCCAACGTTTCGAATCCTTTATTTAGGTTCATCATCAGGGCTATCGTATAATACACATAATGAATGTTCTATTATAATTTCGTTATAAGACAATCTGCAGCAATACCTCACAATAATAAAAACTTTTCCTATTCATATTTAAAGATGATATTAACATTATTTAATCAAGGTTGAAAATATAAAATTGAGAGTTTACAACAAACATTAGTTAAATATCCCTATTTCTTCTTATATTACAAAGCTTAAAATTGAAAAACTCACCAGTTACTTCAACATATCTATTTTGCTTTTTTAAAAACAATTATAATGAAACATACGTATAAGACGAGGACAGTGAACTTTTTAAAATCATCTAAGTCATTTTCAGAATTAAATTGTGGTAATTTTTATGGTCTACATATTTCCATTGCTCAATTCATTTTATATTTCAAATAGGTAGAGAAATCTTTACTGTATGCATTGTTGGCGATGTGAATTAATTTCTTTTTAAACGCAAAAACACCAAAATAATAAAACATTTTAGTACGGTTATAGATGATATATTGAAACGGGAAGGTGGAAACATCACAAGTTTGAAATTAAATTTTGTTTATTAGATTGCTATATACATTATCCAATCCATCTATATCTTCACGAAAATTAAGTGAATTGTTAGTTTTCTTAATGTGAATCATTTCTTTGATACATCTTTTATGAAAATGGGTTTCAGAATCCAAAATCTGAAAACTGTTGAAATTAAATTCATGGCCAGTATTGAAAGAATGACTGGGCAGAGCTGTATTATTTTTCAAATTCTTGACATCATTTTGGTGGTTACTCTAAATAAAAATAAGAAAAGTTTTTATTATTGTAAGGTATTGTTGCAGATTGTCTTATGACGAAATTGTAATCGAACATTCATTATGTGTATTATACGAATAGCCCTGATGATGAACCTAAATAAAGGATTCGAAACGTTGGAAAAAGAAAAAAAGAAAAGCTTTTGAAGTTTTATTTCATATAAAAGAAGTTGGCGAAGAACCAATAATAATATATAAATTTAATATAATTGTTTCATCCGATAGTCATGTGCTATTTTTAGCAGTACAAATTAATTCGTACCAACAGGAAATTAGCGGAAAATATATCCTGGGTTTCACAATATACCTGATCTGAAAAAAATATGTGCATGACACTTCGATCACTCAATTTAATATCATATAACTCGTTATATATAGATTTTGGAGTTTTATTCAATTATATACATTTGTATACAGGGTGTCACTAAGAACGCCACGAAGCTTTATGGCAAAACGATAAATATTTTCGAAAATATTTTGCAATATTAAGTCTCAAAGAGCTACATTTTAAAAACATTTTTCAACTTACAGTGTGTTCCAAAAAGCCGTGGCATATCAATATTATGTTTTTTTGAATGGAACAACCCGTATTTTTGAAATTCTTAACTTAAACGTAACAAAATAATATCTGTTTTATTGAAGTTCTCTATACCTATCTTTCATGGTTTGCGTTATATCTCGGCTTTTTTACGAAATGCAGGGTATTGGAAAAAATTAGTAACTAAGAAATGGTTCAAATAAAAAAAGAGAAGGAGGCCTTGAGGTATCTTATTGTATTATTGCTAAAAAATTTACAGGCCACTCGAAAAAGTGGGAAATATCATTGACACCTTTCAACCTAAATAGATTAGATTAGATTGTAACTTGGTTACGATGCACTGAAACCTAAGGTTTATCGTGCCCTCCCTATCAGAGCTGTTCTCGCTACTACTACAGCTCGCCTCTTCCAGTTCCAGGGTTTTAAGGAACTCTATTATTTGGGAAGGCTTCAACGAGGTAAAATCCTCACGCTTACAACTTTCTTGTCTGAAGCATTTCTTTCGTTAGCTTGCAATGGCGAGGCATTCTAGAACTAGGTGATCCGGAGTGTCATCCTCCTCCCCTTAGAATCTACACTCGTCAATTTCTGCTAGACCTATTCTCAATAGGTGCTTTCTAAGGTGGCAGTCTCCTGTAAGAAAATCCGTGAGGAGATGTAGCTTTTTCTTATTGAGAACTGGATCTAGCAGTGTCAAAGTTCCGCAGGAACTTTTTGGAATGTTCCAGCCCGGGAAGTCATCGCCAGAGTGCTTCTCCTTCGATTTCCTCTTTCTTCCGAAACTGTTTCTTATAGGAGCATTTTCCTACACCACAGAAAGGCTCCGGGCTAATAAATGGCGTATGTGCTCCAATCCTGGCAAGTGTATTGGCCTCTTCATTCCCATTATTTTTGCCTAATTCATCAAGTTTCCTTCGGCACTCCCATGCCAACTTTGAGTCACTGACATGGGAGCTCATTGTTTTGATAGATGCTTGACTATCAGAATGGATCGATATGTCTCATTTCTGATAGTTTCTTTCTAGGTTCATTTCCACGCATCTTTCGATCACAAGTATTTCTGCCTAAAAGACGCTCGGAAAGGAGCCTAACGATTATAAGTATCTGGTGTCAGACCCAAATACTCCAGCGCCTGCTCCAGTGGTGGTTTTTGAATCATCCGTATACCATCTAATGGTGTTTTCTTTGGAAGTTTGGGTGATGTATTCCCTTTCCCAGTCGCTCCTCTTATTTATCATCGTAGTGAAATTTTTTTTGACACTTACTTTCTTGATCATTTCGTCTCTGAGAAGATTCGCTGATGAAATGTATTTTGTTAGAGAGGACCAGGCTCACTGATTTTTAATACTAATTGCCTGAACGTTCTTCAGATATTCGAAGAAAAACCTCTTGGGCAGATCTATCACCAGATGTTGAGGTATGAGATCTGTGATGATCTCAAGTGCCCTAGTTGGACACGTTCTCATAGCTACAATGACGCACACAAAGGCAAGCTATTGAACTCTGTCGAATGTCTTCCTCGTGCTGTGATGAGTTGCTTTTTATGCCAAACTATTGCCCCGTATGGAATTACTGGTCTCACAATCATGGCGTACATCCATCGCAGAATTTTTGGGTTACAGACCCAACTCTTATCAACTAGATTTCTGCACGCCATCAAGGCTCTTATTGCTCCACTAGTAGTTATTCCAACTTGCTTATTCCACAGAAGCTTACTGTCTAGGGGTATCCCTAGATATTTAATTCCTGATTTCCATTCTATGATTTCCCCGTTTAAAGATAGGGGTTTCATGGCTGGAAATCTTCTTTTCCGGGTAAATGGAATTAATATGGTATTGTTTGGGTTAATGTTTAGCCCAACTGACAAGCATCACTGCTCAATGATTCTGAGGCCCTTTTGTAATAAATCACACAAGGTGCTCTCGAACTTGTTTCTGACTGTTAGAACTATCTCATCTGCATAGCCCATACATTCGAAGCCAAGCTCCGTTAGCCTGTAGAGCAACTTATCTACTACAAGGCTCCATAGAAGGGGAGATATCACTTCCCTTTGAGGTGTCCCGCGAGTTGCTTTAACTGAGGTGGTTTGATTCCCCACCTCCTGTGTCTCAGCTATCCTCGTCGTCAACAACTCATACATCCATTTTACAATTGTTTCATTTACTCCTCGCCTTTTTAGTGCTTCTTTGACAGACACATGAGTTGTGTTGTCAAAGGCTCCAAATATATCCTGGAACACGCATATTGTGATTTCTTTGTTGTTCAGAGTTCTCTGAATGACTTCGGTCAGCTGATACACAGTCGTCTCAGTTGATCGACCCGCTTCGTAAGCGTGCTAACGTTTATGAAGTGGTATATTTTCCAGGTTCTCTGTTCTTATGTAGTTATTCACTACTTTCTCCATCGTTTTGAGTAGATAGAGTAATAGATCGGGGATCAGTCCCATTTTTTTCCCTATTTTTGGTATGAAGGTAACCCTTGCCCTTCTCCATTTTCTAGGTATTAGACCCACTGCTAGACTGATTCTTGTAATCTTTAGCAGGTGAGGAAGAATTTCCTATATCCCATGCTGCAGGAGTGTTGGAAATATTCCATCCACACCTGGTGATTTATATGGTTGAATGGTACTTATTGCCCATTCCAACCGTTGTCTGGTGAATATTTTCTTAGCAATGTACCAATCTTCCTTGCGGGATTTTTTGGTGTAACTCATTGCTATTTCAGTTCAATACCAGAAAAGTGGGTTCTAAGAAGAAGAATCGATCGTTCCGCGTCTGGCTTTTTTAGCGACATTTTGGGTTGCTTCCCCCATTTGCCATGACCTTTTGTAGTCTGGTCGATGTGTGAGTGGAAGTGATCTTTTCGCAAGAGGCGTGAAAATTGAGTCTTTTGGCCCTAATCTCTTTATTGTACTGAGTACTGAGTGAGCTTCTCAGTGAACCCCTGCCAATTAACGTCACGTTTATCCCAATCCCAATCGTGAGGATAGTTCCCTGTCCCTCTTCTATAGAGTGTGAAGTTGAAGTTCTAAACCTCGACAAGATGGAGGATCTTCTCCAATTTCATGTCGTGGCTTCTAGGGAAGAACACCGTTATGGTGACCGGCTTTGGGATGTCGTCTCCACTTCGAGCCACCAATTCGGGTCCTTCCCATGAGTTTAATTTCGGCACTGACCTCATGAGCCAGTCTGCCGATTCTTGGGACCCACAGTCCACCAGTATCATTCCACAACGGAAATGAATACCTGAGAAGTGGATCCCCTACTCCTAGCTCTTCCACCAGAGTGTCTTCCAGAGTGGAGAGCTGCTCTGCTTTCAGTATGACCCCAGGATAATTCTTGGGCATTATTCCACCCTGGAAGCCTTCTCTGTTTTAACAGCTGCTGCATAACCTGTGTCTTGCCCGGTTACCGTTGCAGCTGTTTTTGGATTTTTGCTAAGAGATCGCAGCGGAGGAGTGATATGCTCCGGGCCTCTATTAAGCTTTATCTTCCCCGTTCGTGGTTCCTTCGGTGGTGTTGGTCGCTGAATAACCTGCTTCCTAGCCTCTTTAAGGGATATGCCGTGATTGAGGAGTCGCAGGTATTTCTGCACCCCTGCTTCACTTTTCTCAATAACTTTCTTAATTCAAATATATTTTCTCACTTTATTTAATATAGTAAATGATTTTCTTCCGATCGATATGAGGGTTCCCTGCATCAATAATTAGTATTTTTTATGTTATTAAGAAAAAAACATAATTTTATACGATTCTCGGGCCTATCAATTTATTATGAGGGTATAGTGGGCTGAGTTGTATTATAAAAATGTAAAATTTAATGCCCACGTCCTGTTTCCTTCTTCATTCTAAAATAATATCATTTTCTAATATTAAATTTATTTATTTAAAATTAATAAAACTCGTTAACATTTTCTAACAAAAATTATCATTTTATTAAAGGGAAGAAATAGTACAAAATAAATAGAAAAAATGTATGTGAAATTAAATTGAATGTTCTAAATTATGACCATCTTCTTCAATTCTCATCATGATTCTCTTTTTAAATGATTGTCTTACGTTTTTTAAAATATATGGAGTGACAGCACGAACACCATTTCCTATTCTTATTTTCATACCGTCTGCTGTGGTAGGTGGTGTACTATGAACTACATTTTTTAGATAGCCCCAAAGGAAAAAAATCGAATAAGGTTTAGTCCGGGGATATGGGTGGCCAGTGGTCCGCCCCTTCCAATGCATCTACTTGAAAAAATTTTATTAAGATTGTTTTTCACAGGTCTAGAGAAATGAGCAGGCACACCATCTAGTTGCAACCATATTTTTTGTATAACATTTAAACAAACGTCCTCCAATAATGTCCAAAAATCTCTTTTTAAAAATGTTATATAATTTCTGCCATTTAAGTGGCCATCAAAAAAGTAAGGACCAATATCTTTATTACCAATTATTTCGCCAGAAACATCAATGCTCCAACGGTTTTGTCGATTAACACTGCAAAAGAGGTGTCTATTTTCTGTGTCATAAAAATGAAAATTATGGCGATTTACCAGTCCATTATTATGGAAAGCGGTAAATAATGGGTTATGAAAAAAAGAGTCCTATTCTTCTAATTGATCAGGGATCCATAAACCGAAGTTTATCCTTCTATGAATGTATGTCCCGTACAACTGCTGATGTAAGTAATTGAATATTTTAACATTAGATTGATTAATCCCCGTTTCTCTGGCAATTACCTAGTGCTTGTGTTCGGATTTTCGACTATGGAACCAAGAACCCCAAATATATTTTCTTGGTTTCCTGTAATAGGCATCATCCATTGATATTTTTTAGAAGCGACGCCACCTGTTTCTTTAAATGTTTCGAGCAATCTCCTTAGCATATTTTTATTTAGATGACGTCGATTGGGATACCTTTCTGCGTAAAAGCTAGAGGCCAATAAACAATTTTCCCGCCTACCTCTATCCAAAGTATACATTTCCTGGACTTATTGTAGGGAGCGAAGTCGTACTTTTCCTCCCAAGGGAGGAGAAGTAAAAGTGACGTACGTTATCAATTAAATAATTTTTGCAATTCCGAGACTAAAGTGGTCACTTCAGTCTCACATGTTAGGAACTATGCTAGACCCAAGGTATATAAAGGGACAGTTAAAATCTCAAGGGATTTGGAGTTCAAGTAAAAACGTACACCCCCGATGCATAGCCTAGCATTTTAGAAGTCCGTCCTCGATGCCCAGCCAAGTTTCATAAAAGTCCCTCCTCGATGCCCAGCCAAGCATTTTAGAAGTCCATCTTCGATTCCCAGCCAAGTTTCGTAAAAGTCAATCCTAAGTATTATTTATTAATTTTGTTTGTTAGTTTCATAAATAAATTATTGAAAATGTCTTGTTATTTGAGGGAGGCGAGAAAATCATATGTACAACATGAGTGTAAAGTGCCTTTTCCTCCCTCGAATGATTACTACCCTCCGCTACGCGTCGGGCAGTAAACTTACTTCATCCTCGGGAGGAAAAGTAGCACTTTCCTCCCTTGTTATACAAATAGCTATTTTATAGCATTCACCAACTATTAAAATCATGTCAATTTTTTCTTGTGTAGAATAATACATTGTAGTTCTGTTTAAAAAGAAAAATGGATCAATCACACTTACTGCAATGAATCACGATTTTAAGAAACCTATCTGACTGACAGCAATTACTCTAAATGTTGATGTTTAACGCATGTATTTTTTATGACATTTTTATAATAAAACTCAGCCTACAACACCTTTGTAATAAATAAAAAAACACCGAGAACCATTTAAAATTAAGTTTTCTTCATATATATAAAAAATACTGATTATTGATATACATTTTTTATTGATCACGTAGGTTTCGACATAATCCTGTCATTATCAAATCACCTACAATACAATTAAAATATATCTTTACAACAGAAACTACACTATAATTAGAAAGTAAAAACAGTATAATTCTTACTCGTAAAATATTCATCAAATTTGTTCAATTTACAATGAAATAAATTACCTGTTTGTTGGGACATCACATGGTTAAAAGATCTTAAACAAACTTAAAATTGCTTTTAAAAAAATATAAGTTTCCATGTCAAACACTTTCCTTCCCTTATCATAGCTTAATTAGTTTTAAATAGTATTTGCAAAACATACATTATTGGTTTTAGCCCGTACCAACTGCACTTTGACTTTTTATTTGATAGTACAAGCGAAATTTCGCAATTTTTAGTATATATTCAATAGTAAGGTACAAAAAGTTTCAGAGGTGGTACTCAAATACTTATCTGTGTTATCATTTTTTTAATATGCCGTCATAAATAATACTTAAGTTTTTTATGTCATTTCTGGAACTAATGCTGTTGGAATTTTGTTTAATATGGATCATTTCTAAAACAGTTCTAACCTTATTGTTTTTTCCTTTGCTAGAATTTTAGTTTGGTCATATTTAAAAGTGTCCTCTTTCTTGTCCATAATGTGAGACTACCGTTACATCTGTTTTGGAGTATTTGTGAGCTTGCAGTCTTTTTTGCATATATATATATATATATATATATATATATAATATATATATATATATATATATATATATATATATATATATATATATTATAATATATACTATTTTCTTTAATAATATTTGCCCCACGTTTGGGTGACAAATTATTATATTCCAATGTTTTATTAATTATTTAATAGTTTAATTTATGAATTTATACGACATGAATTTAATTTGTTGATGTCACAATTTATGATTGTAATTACACTCTTGTGAATATGCCTATACCACTGAATATAACCTATTGAAATTTTTGACAGCAGTTGTCAAGTTAATATGCCCGGCTCAGATGTATATTAAATTTTATATTGTGAAAGGTAAATGAACACACAATCGACTTACTCACTCTTATCTCAGGGAGGGATCAAAGATTTCGAATAATAATTCAAATTTGTAAATTTTTAAAGAATTTTCCAAATTACGTATTACGCTATTCTAAATCTAGAGTAACTGTTTGTTCAATATACTATAATTATCTTATGATATATATGATTCTACTGTCAGGAAATTAACCAAATGTCACTTATTATATCGAAATTTCTATAGCCTGGAAATTATCAAATACAATGAGAAATGAATATGAAATGAGTACCAAAGAGTGATTGGAATTCAAATTTATATGATATATTATCAAATAACAAATTACAAAAATTAGAACTTTTCAAAAATATTATAAACGCTGAAACAAAGATAGAATTTTCTATCAACCTTAAAATTAAGACAACCTATAATTATAAATCTACTCGCTAAATAATTCATCAAAGTCCAAAATGTTTGATTATATACTTGATGTATATCAATGTCAAGATACGCGAATTTCCGTTTAAATTGTCTATTCCAAAATTATCTTCGCTTGACGTTGAATTTTGTTTGAGTAACGTTACTGTAATTTCAATCGAATTTATTACCATAAGATGCATCTTATTTTGAAATATTTTTGATAAAGGCCTATTAATTCTCGAGAAATAATGTAAATAAACTGGACAGGACTCACCAACTAGGTACTGGTTAACTCGTTCGTATTCCAAACCGTGTTTAGAACTCAGGAACAATTTTCTAAATTAATAATTTATAAATCGGAAAATCACCCGCACTTGATCCATGCAATTCGTTGCGAATTATACACGCGCTGGCTTTACAATGCAGAATTTGATGATCTTATAATATTCATATAAATTACTATGATATTTCAAATAAATTTGAGACAACTCTTATTTCGATGTTGCCTCGTTGGGATATTAAAACCAACTCACTCAACTTTCTATATAAATAATTCTCCTCTCCTTTGGTTACCAAAAAATTCATTTTTTTTAAAAAATAATAAATTTACGTTTTCCTATAACAAAGAGAGATTTTCATTCTTTTAATATAATTGCAATTTTGCTAACAGAGACATCTGTATTCTTGTTTTCAAATCGTTATAAAGTATAATCTGCATTAATGTCATCCGAAATTGAAATGTCAAAATTTATTTGTATATTGAAACTAGGTAGCAAATTTGGTTCTTGAAACTGTGGTTGTAGCTTGGTTGGATCGTCCAGATGTAAATTGTTGATGCTGATTTTGTGATGAACTTCTGTGGGTTCTTTGAGGCTGGGTCATTCTTGAGTAAATGTTTTATTGGATCCCATCCAAGTATGTTTTTGAAAACAATAAATACAATCATTGTTTCCTAGTACGATGTTACATTTTGATATTTTCAATGTTTTAAAATTTTGTTTGCAGTCTTCATTGATGGTAGTTATTTTCTTTGAGCAAATTATTGTATTTCCATTAGTTAATTGTGTGAGAAGTGAAAAGTCGTTTTTTACTTGAGCGTAGTTGCAGAGTGAAAGGTTTTCCAAGTTACAAGGGTCTTCATGTGGTTCCTTTTCGCAATACCAGAACGAAAAGGTCTTCTTGCATTCTTCGTTTGTCCATTTTGTTGATCCTTTGGAATTTAATGTGAAGGCGTATGGGGGTAGAAGGATATTATTTTCTTTACTGGGAATAGGGATAATTTTGGAAATATAAAGTAATTCATCGGCTAATATGGGTATTTTAAGAGAAATATATAAAGTTTTTGAAGTAAACATAAGATTAACTTTGATTATTTCTAATAAAGTTGGAATATCGGAATCGATTTCATTGTGAGAATGAATAGTATGTAAATAATCAAGAATTTCTTCTAATTCCTTTTGTTTGATTAATTCTACATTTAAAATTTCTTGGTTACTAAATGATATTGTTCTTAGTGAAATTTGAATATAATTTCTTTATTCAATCAATCATTTAAGGTATTTAATTCCTTTAGAACGTTTTCAGCACAATTTTGTATTTTACGTAGGTCTGTTTGCCAGCGTTGAGTGATCTGTCCTGCAAATGAATGCAACTTCGAAATTTCAGTCATTAGTTTCTTTTCGTTAAAATTAATTTTTTCAAATGTATTTTGAATTTCGATTAGATGGTTTTGATCAAGATTTCCTGAAATATATTTTACTACTGTGCCTAGGCCGTCAATTAGACCTCTCTTAATTACTTTATTCGATCGAGTATACATTCTAAGTTTATTTATATCTTCTGAGAGTTTGTCGATATCTCTGTTATAAATGTTTGCTAAAGTTATTATTGAATCGTCAAGTCTACTATCTAAATGAACTTGATGTAATACTAATTTACTATATGAGTTTTCAATTCCTTCAATACTTATACTAAAATTAATCTTATGATAATTGGTCTCATGATTAACTAATCCTAAACTATTTAATATGTAACCTGGGGGGGGGGGGGAGAAATAATGTGAATTAACTGGACAGTACTCACCAACTAGGTACTGGTTAACTCGTTCGTATTCCAAACCGTGTTTAAAATCCAGGTACAACTTTCTAAATTAATAATTTAGAAATCGGAAAATCACCCGCTTTTTATCGATGCAATTCGTTGCGAATTATACACGCACTGGCTTTACAATGCAGGATTTGATGATCTGATAATATTCATATAAATTACTATGATATTTTAAATAATTTGAGATAACTCTTATTTCGATGTTGCCTCGTGGGGATATCAAAATCAACTCACTCAACTTTCTATATAAATAATTCTCCTCTCCTTTTGTTACCAAAAAATTCTTTTTTTTTTTTAAAATATAAATTTACGTTTTTTTATAACAAAGAGAGATTTTCATTCTTTTAATATAATTGCAATTTTGCTAACAGAGACATCTGTATTCTTGTTTTCAAATCGTTATAAAGTATACTCTGCATTAATGTCATCCGAAATTGAAATGTCAAAATTCATTTGTATATTGAAACTTTAAAATTATTGATAATACAGTGTGTATCACTAGTATTACATCCAAAAATGCACATTCTCCTTATTTCAATATTTTCTTTGGAATTTAGATGGAGGATATGTATCAATATATATATATATATATATATATATATATATATATATATATATATATATATATATATATATATATATATGTTATATTCACAAATTCACATTAAACTTTTCAAAAACAATTTTTATTGAGTTACACAGTTTTATGTTATATAAAAAAGAATTAATAGTTTGAAATTATAATTGTAACTAACTATTTTACATAAAGTCAAAGAATTTATAGATTTGGTTAAAACAACGTCAGCGTTTATTTTCATGGAAAACTCGATGTAGCGTCGCTCCCATGAAAGTGCAGAAATCGTTATTCTTCTGTAACATGATATTTGTGTTACTTAATGTGTTTATTTTATAAAAAACGCAACCTAGCGTCGTTCTCATGAAAATATGGATATATATATATATATATATATATATATATATATATATATATATATATATATATATATAAAACAAAGGTATTCATGGGTAATTCACGCAAAATAAAGGGCTACTGAAATTGAGTGGTAACCGTGGACATGCATGTTTCTGTCTCATTTTGCCTCTTCAGCACGGCATAGCCAAATAAGGATGTGAAATTTGATTTGTGAGCAAAGATGTTAATAGAAACATGGGAAAACACAAAATAACGGACTTCAGCAGGGAAACCAAACGCTCATTTGTGTCTTCAATTGGAAGAACCTGAGTTTTCAGGACAACAACCAACATCGACACGGAGGCGCATATAGACCCCCGCCATGAACCTTCCGACCCATAGTAAATAACAAACAAGATGTAGTAATATCGCGTGATATGTTAACAACAACAACAAAGAGATTCATGGGTAATTCACGCAAAATAAAGGGCTACTGAAATAGAGTGGTAACCGTGGACATGCATGTTTCTGTCTCATTTTGCCTCTTCAGCACGGCATAACCAAATAAGGATGTAAAATTTGGGAGCAAAGATGTTAATCGAAACATGGGAAAACACAAAATAACGGATTTCAGCAGGGAAACCAAACGCTCATTTTTGTCTTCAATTGGAAGATCCTGAGTTTTCAGGACAACAACCAACATCGACACGGAGGCGCATATAGTCCACCCGCCATTTCAGTAGCCCTTTATTTTGCGGGAACTACCCATGAATCTCTTTGTTGTTGTTGTTAACATATCACGCGATATTCCTACATCTTCTTTATATATATATATATATATATATATATATATATATATATATAAAGAAGATGTAGGAATATCGCGTGATATGTTTCAAACAACAATAAAGAGATTCTTGGGTAATTCACGCAAGTTAAATTTATTAAGTAAAAAATATACTTCTGAAAAGATTTTAACTTAGTTGTTCACAAACACGACACGCAAAATGTTGATATATAATTGTAATAATTATTTATTATGAAGGACCATTCACGCAACAAGCAAGAACTCTTACCTTGATTACTTTCTGCTTCCAATCTCGTACTGCCTTTTTCCAAAATTCAAACTTATTCACACCAGTTGTTGTTACTTTCACGTGGCACGATCTAAGTATATTATAAGAGCAACATGCCCTCTATACCTTTTCCTTGAAGAAGGCTAGAGAACTGCTTGTCTTCCATTGGCGTTCAATCGCCGCGAAATTTAAAAAATGAAAACACGTAAATCGTGAAGTGTGAACATTAGTGATCAGTTACGTTTGAAGTTACAATTATGACCATTTCCTTTTCTAGTTTACAAAAATAAGGAAATGTATTATAATGCTGAATAGAAGAGAAAATATATGATAACAAAATTATAATAATTGTTAACAGGATGTCTCCACGTGTTTGCTGATTAAGATTAAAATTATAAATTCAATAATGTGGAAAACGTCCTGTCAGCAATTTAACAATAATATTAACAGGATGTCTTCATATGACTCCTCTCCTCTTAGTTGAAGGCACGACCTCGTGGCTTTGGCTCAAATATGGATTGGGGTAGCTCCATTGGTTCACCCTGAGATTGTTCTGGATTTTTGATTTTTCTAAAATATTTTCTATACAAATACAAAAATAGTAGAATTAATAAAATGAAAATCATTTTTGTTATTATTCCTAAATGGCCTTGATGAAGTTCTATAGGTAGCAAATTTGGTTCTTGAAACTGTGGTTGTAGCTTGGTTGGATCGTCCAGATGTAAATTGTTGATGCTGATTTTGTGATGAATTTCTGTGAATTATTTGAGGCTGGGCCATTCTTGAGTAAATGTTTTATTGGATTCCATCCAAGTATGTTTTTGAAAAGAATAAATACAATCATTGTTTCCTAGTACGATGTTACATTTTGATATTTTCAATGATTCAAAATTTTGTTTACAGTCTTCATTGATGGTAGTTATCTTCTTAGAGCAAATTATTGTATTGCCATTAGTTAATTGTGTGAGAAGTCGTTTTCTTCTTGAGCGTAGTTGCAGAGTGAAAGGTCTTCCAAGTTACAACGGTCTTCGTGTGGTACCTTTTTGCCATACCAGAACGAAAAGGTCTTCTTACATTCTTCGTTTGTCCATTTTGTTGATCCTTTGGAATTTAATGTGAAGGCGTATGGGGGTAGAAGGATATTATTTTCTTTACTGGGAATAGGGATAATTTTGGAAATATGAAGTAATTCATCGGCTAATATGGGTATTTTAAGAGAAATATATAAAGTTATTGAAGTAAACATAAGATTAACTTTGATTATTTCTAATAAAGTAGGAATATCGGAAGCGATTTCATTGTGAGAATTAATAGTATGTAAATAATTAAGAATTTCTTCTAATTCCTTTTGTTTGATTAATTCTACATTTAAAATTTCTTGGTTACTAAATGATATTGTTCTTAGTAAAATTTGAATATAATTTCTTTATTCAATCAATCATTTGAGGTATTTTATTCCCTTAGAACGTTTTCAGCATAATTTTGTATTTTACGTAGGTCTGTTTGCCAGCGTTGAGTAATCTGTCCTGCAAATGAATGCAACTTCGAAATTTCAGTCATTAGTTTCTTCTCGTTTAAATTAATTTTCCCAAAGGAATTTTGAATTTTGATTAGATCGTTTTGATCAAGATTTCCTGAATTATATTTTACTACTGTGCCTAGGTCGTCAATTAGACCTCTCTTAATTACTTTATTTGATCGAGCATACATTCTAAGTTTATTTATATCTTCTAAGAGTGAGTCGATATCTCTGTTATAAATGTTTGCTAAAGTTATTATTGAATCGTCAAGTCTACTAGCTAAATGAACTTGATTTATTACTAATTCACTATATGAGATTTCAATTCCTTCAATACTTATACTAAAATAAATCTTATGATAATTTGTCTTATATTTAGCTAATCCTAAACTATCTAATATGTAACCTGGGGGTTAAATTGTTTTGACTTCAAGTGCCTGGGTGGCATCTTCATGGTTAACCTGGAAAGATTTAGTATTTTTAATTATGTGTTTGCTAACCTTTTTAAATTTTTGAGCAACTAACTTATGGTTGGATTGATTTGTGTCTACTAATATTTTCTCATATTTAGGTTTAATTTTATTTCGTGGTTCCATATCTAAATATACGACATCTGTTTTTGGGATATTGTCTGTTCGTTTACTATTAATTTTTTTCAATTGTTCGGTTCTTTTTGTTAATTGTTTTTGATAAAGATCGTCGAAAAATGGTATGATTTCTGTTTTTCCATATTCGTTGTAATTTTGGAATACTTGTTTATGGGGATCTATTTCATGAAGATTTAGATTTTCGTATGGTCCATAAAGAAGTGAAAATGGGGTAAAATTTGTTACTGAATGGATTGACTGATTATATTTAAGAATAGCAGTTGTAACTAAGTCGGTAATACTTTTTTTGGTTTTTGTCTTAGGATTCTTAATTTTTCGATTTAAGTTGAATGTGTTCTTTCTATCGGAGTATTGCCGGTATGAGATTGTTGTGTTGTGTAATGAATTTTTATATGGAAGAGAGACATTAATTCTTTCAAGGTTTCGCTAGTGAAATCTCTGGTATTGTCGCAAGTTATTTGCGAAAGGTAGTTATGATGAGAGAATTAATGACGGAGTTTACTAAGTATAGTGATAGAATTTGAGTGACTAATTTCGTAAGCTTGAAGGTATCTAGAGTATTGTAAGAAATTGTTTATTTTCTATAGAGAATACGTCTATGTGAATATTTTCGAGAGGTCTTTTAGAAATGAGTGGGCCGGAAAATGGAATTTTTCGAGGGTTTCTATCATATTTTGAGGTGAGACATAATTCGCAATTATTAACGTGATTCGTTACTAATTCTTGTAATTTTGGCAAATTATACAAAGACTTTATATGTTTCGTAGTTTCTGTGATACCGTTATGAGTTTCTGAATGATAGTCTGAAATTAATCGGACATGTTATTCCTTATTAATTATGTCTTTCAGAAAAGTATTTGTTTTAATGATTTTTACGTTTGGCTCCAAGATTTTTGAACATTCTGTAGACGCAATATTAAGTAATGAATCAATGGGGCAGTATATATAGTAGGTTTTTGTTGGATCAACTATTTCTAAAAACATATTACTTATAACATTATGGTCAGATCCTTTTTTAAAAGTAAGAATATAGCGATTTTTCTCAAATGGCTTAGAATAATCTATGTCGTTTTTGTCTCCGTATTTTAGGATTATTTGAAAATAAGCGGAATTTAAGGTTTTTTCTGAAATTGGGAAACCAAAAATTGGATTTTCTTGTGTGGAGTGTCTAGTGCCGCCTGTAGCGGTACTTTTGTTATCGTCGGATATTTTACTCAAAATTTCGTTAGCATCACTTATTGCTAGATTTGGATCGGAATCTGCTCTTGCCATGGTTGAAATGGCATTGATATCATCAGGGTATTGTTTGAATTCTTAAGTATTTGTTTTTGAGTTTGGGGGAATAATAAATATATCACTAATAATATTAATTTTCAGATCACGTTTAGGAAGTTTTTTTTCGATTGCATTGAGTTCAATTCTCGATGAAGCATGAGCGACGTAATTTCCTTTGCCTTTTTTATAATTAATTTCAAAATCGAATTCTTCCAACTTTAGTTTCCATCTTATTAGACGTTGATTGGGTTCTTTAAGAGAATGTAGCCAGACGAGTGGCTTATGATCAGTTTCAATAATAAATTTTTTGGGATATCAATATGGTCGGAAATGCTTACAGCTATCGATTATAGCTAAGAGTTCTTTTTCGATAGTACCATAATTTCTTTCAGCTGAATTAAGTGTTCGAGAGTAAAAAGCTATTGAATGGGAATCTTGAGAAAGTACGCTTCCTATAGCAATATTTGAAACGTCGGTCGTTAAAGTAAATGGTTTTGTGAAATCGGGGTATGCTAAAATAGGAGAATTACAAAGAAGTTGTTTGCATTTTCGAAAGCATTGAGGTATTCTGGGTCATTTAAATCTAATTTAGTTCCTTTTTTGAGATATTTATTTATTGGTTAGGTTATTTTGGAGGAATTTTGAATGAATTTACGATAATAGGAGAGCATGCCGAGAAATGATTTTATTTGTTTTTCATTTTTGGGCAAAGTAATGTTTTGGATGGACTTGATTTTATCAGGATTTGGTTTAATACCATCAGGAGTTACGACATGGCCTAAGAAGGCAACTTCTTTTCTGAGGAATTCTGATTTGTCTATTTGGACTTTCAAATTATATTTTTTCAATTCACTGAATATTTGTTTTATATGAAGAATATGGTCTTGGAGAGACTTTGAAAATATTACTATGTCATTCATGTATACGAAACATTGTTTATAGAGAAAAGGACGGAGAATTGTGTCCATGACACGTTGAAAAGTGGCAGGAGTGTTTTTTAGGCAAAATGGCATAAGAGTATATTCATAGTGGCCATTATCTACGGTAAATGCAGTTTTTTCTGCCGAATCTGGGTGGTATTTCAATTTGGTGAAAACCTTGTGCCAAATCTAAAGTGGAAAAGTAAGTACTTCGACCAAGATTGTCGAGAATTTCATCGATACGATGAAGGGGATATTTATCTTCGATAGTTTTTTCATTTAGTTTTCGGTAATCGATAACTAATCGGAATTTTTTCTTTCCACTGGCGTCCATCCGTTTGGGGACGAGAAAGATAGGGAAACTGTACGGAAATATACTTGGTTTAATCATTTTATAGTCCATGAGCTTTTGTATCTGATCTTGAATTTCTTGTTTTAAATGGTAAGGGTATCTATATGATTTTTGATAAATCGGTACATCGTCGACTGTTCTAATGTGATGTTTAACTACATGAGTAAAAGTTAAGTCAGAGTTTTCGTTAGAAAATATATTTTTAAATTTTTCACAAAGAGAAATTATCATCTTTTTCTTCGGGATTCAGATGATGTGTTCGAAGAAGTTTGGTAATATCAATATTATTATTATAAGATGATAAAGGAATTGTTTCATCAAATTTCGATGAGGGTTGGACTTGGAGAGGTTCATGAAAATTTATAGAAATATTATTTAAAGAGATTTCTTGTTCTATAGGTATTTTACAGTAACCGTCTTTCGCTAGAGCTATACATTCAGGTATTATTATGTTGTTTAATTTTAATTCTGGAAGAACTACTTGTCTGTTATCAATATACACAGGGATATTTAAAATTCTTTTATCTAGAGATTCAGAATAAGGGGTAAATAAGTTGGGATTGATTTCCAAATAGAATGGTATTTTAATAGAATTAATTTGTAATAAATGATTTTGGAAATTCATAAGTGCTTTTAATTTATCAAAGTCCTGACTACCTATTAATGCATCGAATCTATCGTGCCAACGTACGATAAACATATGGAACATGTATTTAATGCCAAATTCTTTCAAAAGAGGGTACTTGCAGCTAAAATTGCCATTGTAAGTTGTTTTAATTGATTTAACGGAAAATTTTGATTCATAAATGGAATCTGAAAATAATGTATAGGCTGGTTCTGGGTTTATAATGGAATTGCTTGCACCAGGGTCAATCAATATTTTTAAGTCTAGATTTGAGAGGTATATAAATGGGAGTTTAGGGGCTGAATTTATATGATTTATATCAATTCCGAGGCTCGTAATTAAAAATTTTGATTTTCATCGCATTGTTCGTTTTGAGGGCTAGCATATGATAGGGTTGGGGTTGGTTTGTAATTACTTGTGGAAGGTTGAGAGGGACAATTAAAATTTTGATTATTAGGAGATTGTGTTTGTCTATTATTTGATTGATTATTTGGTCTTTGATAGTTATTTTGGTAATGGAATCTTTGATTGTTATCATTATATCTATTAAATGGACTATAATTACAGTTCTGGGGAACTTGTGGTCTTGGAGACGAATTATAATTATTAAATGAAGGTTGGTTTCTTGGTGATTGATTATATGAAGTATTATGTTTTGGAGGTGGGCGATTTCTTTGACCTTTTTAATATCTTAGAAAGTTAGCAAATTCAATTTGGGATCTTTCGTTGTCTAATCTTCTATATTCGTACAATGCTGTTCTAGAGATGGAATTGATATATGAAGTAAATGATCTCTGTAGGGATTTAAGAGACCCGCTTTAAATACCATAAGGGCTTGTTCAGTATATATAGTTTCCTTAGAAATTCTAACTTCTTTGTTATCAGAATTAATAGCGAGGTATTCTTTAAGGACTTCTAATTTTTGAGAAATGTCGTCATTAAAGTCAGAGAATGATTGAAAATGAGTGTGAATAAAAGTATTCAAATCGTGTGCTAATATTTCTTCAGATCTAGGATCGCCAAAACTAGTGATGAGAGCGGTTTTTAAATCGGACCATTTATCAAAAGATCTATTTATGATTACGTCTCTAGCTGGACCTAATAATTTAGATTTGACTTGCTCTAACAGAAGATTGTTGAATAAATCATTATTTTCGGTTTTTAAAAGAGTTGAATATTTTTCAGATTGTCTTATATAATATGCTAAATCTTTAGAACCACCGTTATATGTTGGGACAATATTGTTTGCTAAAGATAATTCGATTTGTGAAATTGCAGTAGACATCTCGGTATTAGTATTTAAGTTACGACTTAGAGGTAATGGAGATCTGGATCGATGTACAGATAATGGAGATCTGGATACAGCTGCGGCTGCATTGTTCCCTACGTCGATTCGGTGATTGGCACGTCGGTCCATTTGGCTATTGAAAAAATTCATCCTGTTGAATAAATTCACCGTGTTACAGGGAAACCGCAGAAAACCTGTAATCCGACCGGGGGGGGGGGGGGGTGGTTGGAGGGTTTGTCAGAAGTGCTGACTAATTATTGTGAGATGTGTGAGCGTGTTTAGAGTTAATGCGTTGTGTGGTTATATAGATAGAAGAGGAATCTGTGTAGAGAGATATAGCGGGTTGTATGTGTGATGGTTGCAATGTTTGGTTATCGGACTGAAATTGGGGATTGGTCTAGGTAGTCGATGTATCTGTCTGGGAGATCGTCGTTGGCCGTGGCTAGTAGCCGTACTGGGGAAAATGGGAGCTTCCTCTTGGGTACTCTGCCAAGAAGACGTCTGTTAGCGATCCACGGTGTAAGGAGGGCGTTTTTCGAGATTTCGTTGCCCGATTCGATAGTGCGATTAACGTATCGGGCTAGTAGGGTGTTTAGACGGGACGGAATGGGCTTAATGTCTATATTGGTATAGACGGTGTTACTGGGTGAGTAGGGTGCCTTGTATTGGCAGTATCTCAAAATAGATTGCTCACAAGATCTAATCTTTTTCACAAGGTGGTCGGGAAGGGAGCAATAGACGTTTGCTCTATAATCTATGATGGGACGGATATATGTCTTATACGTATGGAGTAGGGTGGTTGGATGAGTGCGTCCAAAGCTATCGCCGAGCGCCTTGAGTAGATTAACTCGCCGTCGGACTTTATTCAAAGTGTCCATCAGGTAGGCCATCAAGTTGAGAGTGTGAGTGAATCTCACTCCCAAATAAACGACTTCCCTGCGGATTTCCAGTCGATCTCCCCAGAGCACGAGGCGGAAGTTTGTGGGTACAAGTGGTTCGCCTATGGTATCGGGGTGTTTGAAGACGATGGCTTGAGTTTTTTGAGGGTTGAGAGTCTCCCGCCATTTCCTGCACCAATTTGAAAATTGTGTCAGTAGATTTTGGGATCGGATATTGAGAGAGCGAATGTCAGTGGCGGAAATTATTAGTGCGGTGTCGTCCGCATATAGTTGGATATTGTCTTGGGGATGTCGTGGAATTGGTGTGTCATACGTATAAATCAAGTATAATAGTGGAGCGAGTATCGAGCCTTGCGGAACGCCAATTTGGGGTGTGAATGAATCGGATAGGCTGTAACCAACTTTGAAGATGATCGATTGGTCTGTGAGGTAGGAATATAATTATTTTACGATTTGGTTTGGCAATCGGATGCTCAGTAGCTTTATCACTAGTCTGGCGTGTCAGACTTGGTCAAAAGCTTTTTGAACATCCATAAAAATGGCGGCTGAACAGCGTCGTTAGTTTAAAGCTCGGGTGATGATGGTTTGAAAGTTGGTAGTGGCGTTCTGACAGGAGTGGCCTGGCCTAAATCCGAATTGAAATGCCGAAATGATATTGTTTTCGGTACAGAAGTACCAGATTCTCTCTTTTAACAAACGTTCAAAGATTTTACCTAGGACGCTGATCAATGAAATTGGGCGATAGAATTCAGGCTTTGTGGGGTCTTTGCCAGGTTTGGGGATGAGAACTATGTTGGCAGATTTTCAACAATGGGGGAAGTAAGAGTATGCCAAGCAGGCGTTCAACAGTGAGCAGAGCGGAGGGAGAATCTCTTATGGCAGGTTTTTGAGTGCCTGTCTCGAGATTCCGTCGTGCTGGGGCACTGTTTCTCCCCGCTTGGCGCGCCTGCTAAACTCTTTCGATTGTAAAGGGTGTGAGAAGAGGAGAGTTCTCATTCTGTGGAATGTTGACGTGTGGGCTTCGAGTTATATTACGGGTGAGGAGGTCTGTTTCGATGGCAAAGTCCCTGAGAAATCTTGGACGAGGCGGTAGAATTTTTGCCAAAACACTCGCCCTTGTCTAAAGTCCAGTCCGGCTGTGTCGGCCTTCCATTTCCTCTGTTTTTCAGCAGTGAATTCGTACCGGACCTGGGCGTTTAGACGGTTCCATTGTGTTTTGACTACGGGATCTCGAGTGCGTACGTATAACCTGTATAACTGTCTTTTCTGATGGAAGAATTCGTTATTGAAGTGCATATAAGTTGGTGTTTATGGTGGTGAGAGGGACTGCGATATCTTGTGCATCGATTAGGAGGGACTGGAACTCCTCTGCGCGATTATCTATGTCATCAGTCGTCCGATGAATAATGGGTTGTGGTAAGTTAGAGGAGACGTGGTTTGCGAAGGAGTCCCAGTCGGCTTTTTTGAAGTCGCGGTATATGAAAGTTGTTGAAGGTGGTGGTATCGGATCGTGTAAAGAGGTTTGACCAGAAGTGGAACGTGGTCAGATGTGATTGGGTCGCCTATAAAGCATTCGTCGTCTATGCGGGTGATTAATCTGTCGGTGCAGATTATGTGGACGACAATGGAGGAGCCGAGGTGACTTATTCGGGTTGGATTATTGTTTTTAATTCGAGAGATGGGGAGGGAGACTAATTGGTCGGCGAGTGATCTACCGCTTGCGTTGGTGTGTGTATCACGAAAGAGAATAGTTCGTGAGTTTAAGTCACCCATTATTATGACTCGTGGTAGAGAGGATGCGTATTCGAGGAGGTAGATTGATAATACTTGGTTGGGGTGTTTATAGTAGGAAAATAAGGTGGTCGCGGTATTATTCCACGATATGTCGATGGCTATGCAATCCAGGTTCTGTTGAGACAGAAAGGCTGGGAGAGGGTGTCGGGAAGCGGGGTGTCCGTTGCGTACGAGGAGTCCGTTGTCGTGACAGTAGAAGTTCCTGTCTAAGTGGAATGTGGTGTAGCCAGAAAAGCGAGGGTAATTTTTTAAGAGAGTGTCGGTGCCAGATAGTATTTGTATATTTTGGGAGTGTAGGAGGTGTTTAAGAAGATGTCGCTTCCTGGCTAAACCTTGGCAATTCACGATCCTAATTTTAAAGTCCATGACTTAATTGTGGCGTTTCAGGGGAAAGGCGAAGTGGACGCGGTTGCACACGCCGCTGGTTACGGTACAGTTGTACCCGTAAAAAGAGGAGAAGAGGTGAGAAAGGGTGTCGGCCACGAGGCCACGGGCTGTCGGGACAGCGTTCATTATCGTTTGCCAAAATCTCGATCAAGATTTTGGTGTCTGTCTACAGGTCGTAAGGGGTCTGGGGTTTCTCTAGGGTGATGGGTGCGATTTCCTGAGGGATCTGTGGAGTTTCCATCCACTTTGGACAACGAGGATGGAAGGCCGGGTGGGGCCCGCCGCAGTTTTTACAGGAGGGGGCGTTTGCCTTAGGGCAGTTGTTTGATTTATGGTCTGATGCCCCACAAGAGGGGCAAACTGGTTTGGCCTTGCTTGTTTCAGCAAGGTAGCCTGTGGTGGAGCACCTGTTGCAGTATCTGGATACTGCAGGAAGTGGATGAGGATAGTTTGAGGCCCCACACTGATGTATGAGACCGTCAAATTGGATGCCGTTAGAGAGGGCGTGGTGGTAGGCTAATTCAGAATCCGTAATGACTCAAAACATAGAGGTGGGCTTGTTTGTGCGGCGGGCGACAATGCGCCAGGATCTTGTGAATTTCAAGTTTACTTCATCGCGGAGGATGTCCTCGAAATCATCATCTGAGAGTGACGTATCCACATTTCTGCAGACGAAGGAGAAGGTGGGTGTGCGGGTTCTAGATTGCGAGTGGGCTCGGGGGGTTGGATTGAGACGGATGATTGTGACCTGGGGGTCACCGATGGCGTTTTGAAGCTTCTGGGCGAGGGCTTCATGCGGAATATTAGATGGGATTTTAAGGAGAGCTGTGCGGTTTAAATTGGCTTTTAGGTGGGTGGTTTTCCCCTCAGGAGCTCGTTGCTATTGAGCAGATTGAATAGCTCTCTTTGGGAGGTGTATTTAGAGGTAAGGTTCTGGATATTGAGGGTTTGAAGTGCGGGTGTCGGTTGGGAAGGTAGGGTTTGTTGGGCAGGTGAGGTGAGGGGAGGTAAGGTTTGTCGAGGAGGTAGGGTTTGTTGAGTGGTCCAGGGCTGTTTCGTTGTTTGTTGTTGAAGTTCTGTGGTTGGAATATAATTAAGTACATTGGTTGGTGGTTGAGTTGGTCGAGTTTGTTGAGGGGGTGGGGTTCGGGGTATAAGGAGTCCCTTGGGTATGGCTTCCAAGAGAGTGAAGTTATCCTATGGGTATTGGAGGACATTATTGGGAGTTTCGATTAAGGAAGTGTGAGAGCGGCGACGAGAGGTGTGGGATTTTGGAGAGTGAATGGTAGGTGATGTGTTGCGGAAATTATGGGAGATGATATGTGGTGAGTAGGCTAGTGAGCTGAGTTGAGATTTGGCTTGTGCGAGTTCTAGGGTGAGTTGTTTGAGTTGTTGGTCTGTGTGGGCTTTGTCTTGTAATAACTGTGACACTATGGCACTTAGTTTGGTGGAATCATTCATTAAGTCTTCGGTTGAACGGTTGGAACGATTGGAATTTGGTCGGTGGCCCATGGGTGGGAATTCCTCGAGAGGTGAAAGGGAGAGAATTTTTTGGCCGTTTTGGCTACGGGTATTATAAGGGGAGCGTTGAGCAGAAGCCATTGCTCTTGGTTTTGGGGCGGAAGGGGCCGAAACAGAAGATTGTTCCGTTTTGTGGGGGGTTGTTAGTGAAGAGGTAGCAGACAAAAGCCGGAAGCGGACTCACTGCCGGAGAGAGTGTCCTCCCCGGTTAAAGGTTTCCTGGCCCTCTTATCTGCCTCTTAGTTTTTTTTATATTTACCTGAATAGTCCTTCCTTGTTCAATTGAATGGCGGTGGGTAACTTGTTTGCGACTCCTTCACAACGTTGTTGTTGAACAAATTGCAAATTTCATGAATGCTGCTCTATGAAGAGCAGATTTTCATAAATAGTATAGTCCTATAAGGACTGATCGAAATAAAAATCTCGAAAAATAATTCATCACTAATGAAATTCACTATATTAGTTCGGTTAGTATTGGAATAAATAACCTAAATAACCGTAACATGCGAAATAAAATTTGTATTCCTAATAATATGTGTTTCTAAATATCTCAATTCTCATTTTTCGTTAACAGGATCTCATAAAGTGGAAAATACATGCCCAGAACGCCAGCGTTTTACATATTCTTTTAGCTACTAACAGTATTGCCAATTTTCATTGTATATTTATATTAATTGTAAAATGCATTGTTCTAACACGAGAACATGTTATAAGAAGATTTTAATTATGATAATTCAAGAGGTTGTAAAAGATCAAGATATAATTAATTCCATGTATTCCTTAAATATTTTATTGTAATGCTGGAAATTGTTCCAGTTTGAAAACGGTTAAAACCTTTACTTTTTTTCAGATTTGGCAACGTGAAATTGGTCTCGAAACATCTGCTGTGTTTCGAATGTTAGTAAAAAAATTGGTATCTTTATAGTTTGTTATCGTTTGTATGCAAATGAGAACGAATTCTCTGTGTAAACACACACACAGTGCAAATTAAAAAAAAAACGAAAATAAAACTAAAAGCGAATTCTAGCGCCAACAATTTTTAAATAAAAGTAATATTATGATATGTAATAAATTAAAAAATAAAACTTAATTCTTCAATGAGCTTAAATCAAATGTTCGAATAAATCCCCGTTTTGCGCTAAGCAGTAGCCGAGACGGTTATAAAATTCTTGACGAACACGTATGGAAAATTCAGGTGTTATTTGCATACAAATTTGTTCCCTTAGTTCATTTAGAGAAGAGGCTCTGTTTTCTTGAAACCCATAAATTCTCGATTTTATATAACCCCAGAAAAAAAATCGTTGGGAGCCAGATCTGGAGATCTCACAGGCCATCCTATGTTACCATTCGTGGAGATTATCCGATTGGGAAATTGTGTATTTAGAAAGTTTATTGCTAGTCGATAATTATGTGATGCACAACCGTCATGTTGGTACCAGATATCATTGAAGTTGACACCTTATTGTATGAGGGTAGGAGTAATTTGATTTACCAGCATGTCCAAATATTTCTGTCCGGATAAATTGCCGTCAATAAAAAATGGTCCAATTAAATGGTCACCTAATATTCCAGCCCAAACATTCAACTTTTGGGGATATGGAGTCCTATTATTACAATGTTTGTGTAAATTTGTCATTGACCAATAGCGAATAACGGATGAATTATGTGCACCGTGTATGGGAAAAGTCGATTCATCTGTGAACAAAATATTTTTCGAAAAGTTTGCGTCCAATTGTATTCTTTCCATAATTATTTCACAAAATTCCATTCTACGAAATTGATCGTCTGGAAAAATTTCATGGCTCTATTTCAGTTTGAAACCCCGAATCGTTTTCGGATCAACATCAAAATTCTTTGCTATATGAGTGGACGATTGTAGGGGATTATTTTCCACACTGGCACAAATTCAAATATCTCTTCCTTCTTTTTCGGGTTTTGTTTGACGTTTGTGTGTACGGGGTCCATGTTTAGTAGAATTGACATATCCATGCTCTTCAAAATTTTTTATAACCGTTCTCACTTGTTTTTTGCTAATTGGTTGGGCATTTTCGAATGCCACAATAAACAAATTTTCTGCTATTTCTCGATATGAATGACCCTGGTAGTACCATTTTACAATTTGCACTTTATGGTGTACTCGAATACTCATTTTAATAAGATTTGCGAAAGATCGTCACTCATTCGCAAACAAACGTTTAGTGAAGTACCCAGATTGTACAGTTGAACATCTTCAAGAGGCGCACGCACGATTCATATTCGTCTGGTGTAATAATCTACGCTGGCTTTCAATTCTCTGTCTCATGATTGTCCTTTTCCAACACACTGGTAACTCCATGTGACCATGATAATTTCTTTTTGGACGTGAGAGGATATCGTTTTACGTTGAAATTAAATGTGACTGATTTCTCTCACAAATAAAAAGGAATTTTTGGAGGGCACTCTACAATCTAACGCGTGGATTGAAAATGAAGAGAGGGGACAGATAAAAGTAGAATTTGAGCTATAAGCGAAATCGTTTTATCAGGAGCGTAGGAAACAGAGACGGTTTACATTGAGATCTTTGAAACTATTCCTTATGTTAATGAAAATTATTATGCTTACATTCATTAATTGTACCCTCAATATCGACGAATGTAATTTTTTTAGCTATGATTTTTCAGTGGTACTTATTTCAAATACCTATTAGGTAGATTTTAATTTATTGTTCAAATCATATAAGCGTGTCTACCCGAACTGATATAGTGAATTAGTATGTTACTACTGAATTATTTATTTGTAAATTCATCATGAAGGTTTTTAAATGAAACTCACGGTCTCTAGTTAATTCCACAATATAATAAAAGTTATTGAAAATTCTAAAAAATTGACAATTGTTTCGATAAATCAATTGTATGCCAGGCACCGCCTTCGGAAAGACTACCGCCTAGTGAGTTGTAGGGTCACGGATGATCCTAACCAATGGAAATTAACAAGAATAACATTGTCGACGATTGAAGCAGCATTGCCAAATCGAAATCATTATCTGATGGAAGATTATTTTAATATGACAGAAAATAATTTTCACAATAATAAAAAAGTTATTGGCAATTTTGAAACTTTTCTAACTATACTCGATTCTCTAATTTATTCATTTTATACTTTTTCGAAAACTAGAACAATTTCCAGCATTACAATAGAATATTTAACGAATAGATGGAATTAATTATATCTTGATCTGCTACAACTTCTTGAATTATCATAATTAAAATCTTCTTATAACTTGTTCTCGTGTTAGAACAATGCATTTTTTAATTAATATAAATATACAATGAAAATTGGCAATACTGTTAGTAGCTAAAAGAATATGTAAAACGCTGGTGTTCTGGGCAAGTATTTTTCACTTTATGAGATCCTGTTAACGAAAAATGAGAATTGAGATATTTAGAAACACATATTATTATTAATACAAATTTTATTTCGCATGTTACGGTTATTTAGGTTATTTATTCCAATACTAACCGAACTAATATTGTGAATTTTATTACTACTGAATTATTTCTCTGTAAATTAATCATGAAGAGATGAACGAAAGTAGTGTTGATTTTTCTATTATTCATTGCATTAAGCTATCAGTATAGTACATACAATCTCATTATTTCTCAAATAATAAACTAAACTGTTCACATTACACATTTGTATTTTTAACTTCTTGTATTGGACATTTTCCACTTTATGATATCCTGTTAGTGAAAAAGAATGATGCACTGAATTTATATGTATTTTCTGTCTTTCTAACACATTGAAGGTAAACCCTATGTTCCCTCGTAATGTTCCCAACACTGTACATATTGTTTAGTCTGAAAAATGTATATACTGAGGCAGTCTAGGCAAGGAATTTGATACACTGTATGTGTTTGTTTGTTTTTATTTATTTTTGGCTTCATTTTTGAGAAAAATATCCTGTTGATGTCATTCAGTTTGTGAGAAATTGATATTTATTGCTTTTGTGTTATTTTGTTTATTTTTT
The DNA here is from genome assembly GCA_963921935.1 of Galeruca laticollis. NCBI lineage: Eukaryota > Metazoa > Arthropoda > Insecta > Coleoptera > Chrysomelidae > Galeruca > Galeruca laticollis. Next base: position 18,571,077 of record OY998182.1, on the reverse strand, counting down.
CTGACAGACCATTTACGTAGGGAAGCGAAATAGAAGTATTGGATCTTTTATTGGTTAGGGAGTTGTTATATATGGAATGAATTCGTCTATTGATAATTTTGTTAGTGAACTGTAATGGATAGTTGTTTTCTGCTAGAATAGTTTCAATTTTCTTTCAGTTAGCTATTTTTAATTTAGGATGTGCCAGTTTAATAGCTCTATCAATTAGATTATTTATTACACTTTTTTATGACATAGTGGCGCATTTGAATGAAAGTTTGTGAATCTATGAGATGCATCTGGTTTTGTATACCAATTTGTTGTAATGTTCCCGTTTTTGTCATATGATATGGTGGTGTCTAAAAAATTGATTGTTTTGATATTATCTGTTTCAATTGTTAAGTTTAGTCTCGCATTAACATTATTAAATTTATTCAAAATTTCAATTTTTTTATTAGGTACACAGTCAATATGTCATAAACATACCTTTCAAAGAAAACTGGCTGAAAACTCAAGGAATTTAAATCTTGTTTCTCAAAATATTCCATGACAAGGTTAGCTATATTTGCTGCAAGAGCCCATTGCAATTCCAAAAATTTGAGAATAAAATGTATGTTCGAATTGAAAGTAAGTTGATGAGAGACATAATTGTGCGCCATTAAGAAATTCTTCCAAATTCAACGATGTGTGATATTTGATTTCATCCCATTTCTCTTCTAAGATACATAAAGTAAGTTTGGTGTCAATGTTAGCATTTAAAGATGTTACATCAAGAGAGATTAGAATATGGTTCCTTTTGAGTTCTTATAAATTTCACAAATTTCCAGGAATCTTTTGTTAAGAAATAATTTGTACAAATTATATTAGATAAAATATTAGACAAAGCTACTGTGTTAGTGAAACGCGTCAACAAGTTTAAATTGAACATTAGTTAAAATATATGAAGATTTAAACAAACTATATTGTTTTATTACATCGTTCAGTATGGATCTTCATCAAGTGAAAGCCTCATCTATTCAATTTTATTAGACAAGTACTTTGACAAGTTATATGTGGCTGTTTGGGTGTTACTTACTATAGGCCGAAGTAGTATTCCATTTTTATGTAGTTTGGGTAACCCATAAATAGCTAGAGGTTGTGCATTGTGTACACATAATTGATTTTTTGTCGTTTTGTCTATTAGTTGTAATTGAAACCATTTATTGATACTTTTGTTCACATTGGTTTGAATTTTTTATATGTTCTTATATATTTAATTAAGTTAAACATTATTTCTTTATATTCTGTTTTGTTCATAATTACGGTCTTATTCGTTTTATCTGCATAAGTTATGAGAATGTGACAATTTTACTCAAGAAATTGGTTAGCTTTTTAAAAAAATGATTAAAAAATCGTGTGATATTTGTTATAAATTTTTTTATATTTTTCTTGAAATTTCCAATAACATTATTTACTTTATATAAAATATCATTTTGAATTTCGTTTGTAAAATTACTTATGGCTGCTTCTAGATTTGCAATAATATGTTCAGTTGGTGAATTGTTCGATTTATAGTTAAAATTTTGACCAAGACTGAGAGTATATAGAATATCTTCTGGTATATTATCATTGGTTAAATTTGTGATCCAATTCTTATTTAGTTTAGTACACAGATGGGATTGATGTTTATTTTTAAAATCATCTATTTTTTTTGTTTATTTCTTGTTTTTTGGAAAATATTTTCATACGATTTTTTTGGTACTCAAAAAAGTTTTCTAAAATGTTTTGTGGTATATTTTGTTCCATAATGGTTTTAATGATAGCCAGATCTCCATTCAACTTATTAATATTTTGAAATGAATCAGTAATTAATAGTTGTAATATTTTGATATAGAACATATTTAAAACGGTTTTGAAGTCACATACGGTCTGATTATTTTGATAATTGTAAGCATTTTTTAATTTGAGAAAAGTAGGCACCAACTCTAAGTTCTTGCACCTTACTAGAAAAACTCGTCTGTTTTTCTCTTTAGCAAGTTTTTGATTTGTGTGAGCATACTTCTTCATAAAGTCTGTTTGGTTTTTTCCAATGGTATTTTCCAACTCTCTGTAATAGCCCTTCATCTCGGCAATTATTGCCTTGGTTGTTTTTTATTCCCAACCTATATTTATTTCATCAATTTTTTTGACCATCCTGTATATATATTTATATGGAAATTTTATGGAATAAGGTCATTAAACAAACTCTTAATACATTTTTTTCTATTACGTACGTTTCGACATAATCCTGTCATTATCAAATCACCTACAATACAATGAAAATAAATCTTTACAACAGAAACTACACTATAATTAATAAGTAAAGATAGTAAAATTGTTACTCGAAAAAAATTCAAATTTGTTCAATTTACAATGAAATGGATTACCTGTTTGTTAGGACATCACATGGTTGGAAGATCTTAAACAAATTTAAAATTGATTTTTAAAAAATATAAGTTTCCATGTCAAACACTATCCTTTTATTCTCAAATTTTAGGAATTACAATGGGATCTCCTCTTGCAGCAACTATAGCTAACCTTGTAATGGCATATGTTGAGAAACAAGTTTTAAATTCCTCAAGTTTTCAGCCAGTTTTTTTAAAAGGTATGTTGATGACATTTTGACTTGTGTACCTTATGATAAAATTGATGAAATTTTGAATGAATTTAATAATTTTACAATCGAAACAGACAATAATCAAACCATCTCATATGACAAGAATGGGGATATTACAACAAACTGGTATACAAAACCAGATGCATTTCATAGATTCACAAAATTTTATTCAAATGCGCCACTATGTCATAAAAAAGTGTAATAAATAATCTAATTGATAGAGCTATTAAAATGGCACATCCTAAATTTAGAGGAGCTAACTTAAAAAAAATAGAAACCATTGTTGCAGAAAACATCTACCCATTACAATTCACTAACGAAATTATCAATAAACGAATTCATTCCATATATAACTACTCTCAAACCAATAAAAAATCCAATACTCATATTTCACTTCCCTACGTAAATGGTCTGTCAGAAAAAATAAACAAAATAACACAAAAAGAAAACAGGTCAATTTACCACAAACTGAATGACACCAACTAGATATTTTTTCTCAAAAATGGAGCCCAAAATAAATAAAAACTAACAAACACATACAGAATATCAAATTCCTTGCCAAGACTGCCTCAGTACATACATTGATCAGACTACCCAATGTCTGCAAGAAAGACTACAAGCACACAAATACTCTAAAACAGATCACTCTCCTATCATAGACAACAAACAGGATACTCTTTTAACTATGAACAAACTAAAATTCTCGCAAAGGAAAAAAACGATAAGGGTGAATCCAACAGCATTAATTCCAGCAATGATATAAAAAACCTAAGCATTATTTATGACGGCATATTAGGAAAATAATAACAAAGATAAGTATTTGAGTACCAATCCTGAAAATGTTTGTACCTTACTATTGAATATATACTGAAAATTGTGAAATTTCCATTGTACTATCAAATAAAAATCAAAGTGCAGTTGGTATGGGTTAAAAACCAATAATGTATGTTTTGCAAATACTATTTTAAAACTAATTAAGCTGTGATAAGGGAAGGACAGTGTTTGACATGAAAACTTATATTTGTAAAAACGCAATTCTGAATTTGTTTAAAATCTTTTAACCATGTGATGTCCCAAGAAACAGGAAATTTATTTCATTGCGAATTAAACAAATTTGAATATTTTACGAGTAAGAATTATACTGTTTCTACTTTTCAATTATAGTGTAGTTTCTGTTGTAAAGATATATATTAAATGTCTTGTAGGTGATTTGATAATGACAGAGTTTGTTTAACGACCTTATTCCAAGAAAGTTCTATATATATATATATATATATATATATATATATATATATATATATATATATATATATATATATATATAAAGAGTGGCGGATAGCAGCCAAAAAAACTTTACAGGTTAGAGATAAAGTGAATCAAATAGTACATTACCTAAGCTTTCGAAGAGCATTGTCTTCATTCTCAAAGGCTGTAATAAACCAGAAAGAAAAAATCGGTTAACTCAATAAAGAAAACAATTTCTGAAATCATTACGACTTACTTGTAGTGTTGATTTAAAATTAAACTCACATTTCACAAATTGCAGGAAAACTTTCATCCACTAAAAATTAAAATGTCGACTAAATATAATTTCTCTCCTACATATAGTAATGAGAGCCAGGATTTTTTTCCTGTTTTTTAAAACCGAAAGACGTACACAAGAAACGAACTGATTTTGTTGAATATATATTTCGACATGAAATCGACTGCTGTCGAAAGGTAGAGATACGGGGGGCAATTACAAGGTTGAAGTAAAAACATTTAATAAAAATCTAAATTTCTCAGCAATACTGTTGTGTTTTTTTGGTTGCTTTGGTGAAAACTTCGAAGAAAAACAATAATAGATTAATGTCCACACCTAGGATCACGTCAAGATTGAAAAATTACACCTTTAAATTTAACCAGACTATTGTCTGACAGCTGCCACCTGTCTTTTGTAAAATGTAAAAAATTGGGATGACGAAATAAGCAAACAGTCAGTGAACACTCAAACCTCTCACATTCGGTATTCCCCAACTAACAACCCATTCCAGCATTACTATTATTAAATAAAAAAGCCAAACAAAACCCACCCGCAAATACTAACGATCTCCACTTTCGTCTGATGTTAATTTCCATGAAAATCAGTATCGATAATTTTAAAATTCTCATAACAATAATAATGTCAGTTAGGAAAAGTGATGTAAGATCTGTAACTTTTAACACATGGAAAGGACCTAACCTCTCCCGTTAAGGCCCGACTGTTTGGAAATCATTTGCATTCGCAAATGAGCTTTGATAGCCATAATGTATAAAAATTGTTTTGTTTTTAAATGAAATATTAAATAATGTTTGTATTGTCACTTCAGGCAACCATTAACTGAAAACACTAATTTGGGAATCAATCTCCACGCTACCGGAGTGGACATTATTAAAGTGCAACAAATATGATACATTTCTAAAAATTTTCTATTGTTATAGTTTCTTTCTACATCAAGAATCTTTACTTTATCAAAATCTATATGGTGGAACTCATCTATAACATGTTCTGATAATGCACATTTTCGCTTTTTTAACCTAGCATCGCTTTTATGTTGAGCACAACGTGATTTCAAATTCTGAGATGTCATTCCTACATACTTTTTGTTACAATTTTTACAAGAGATACTATATATTACGTTAGTTTTCATCATGGAATCCTCCGGTTGTTTTAACTTAGTAAAAAGAGACTGTGAAGGTTTGGCTGTTCTTTGAGCAATTTTGACATTGGTCCCCTTGAACTCTTTGATGATTTTTTCTGACAGATCTTTAATATAAGGAAATGAACCAAAACTAACCTGCTGTGAATTATTGAAATTAGCATCCTGTTCATTTTCATTACTATTAATATGACTGACAGTATGCTCGCCAGGAGTGTTGTAAATCAACCTCTTGAGAAGTTTGATAGGATAACTATTTTTTTGTAGCGTATCAATCAATATTTTAAGGTTTTTATTAAGTAATGTTGGATACGATATTTTTTTAATTCTGTTCTTCATCCCCAACACTAAATTAACCTTCATTTTTTAGGGGTGATTGGACTTAAAGTTGAGGTATCTACCTGAACTGGTAGGTTTCACGTACCAGTCAAGTATCACCTTGCCTTCATTGTTCCTTATTAACTTTGTGTCCAAAAATGGTACACATCTGTTAATTTCATTTTCAACTGTGAATTGGATGTATTGATTGTAACTATTAAAAATGTTAAGAATGGTTTCGATACCATCTTCAGGAACAGCTGTGATAATATCATCTACATATTTTTTAAAAAAAGGGATATCAAAAGGTGAATTCCCAACACACTCAGCGATCAAATCGTCCATGACATATTGTGCAAAAATGGGTGATACAGAACTACTCATTGGTGTACCAAAAACTTGTTTATAATATTCATCATTAAAAACAAAAACAGAAGTGTTATAATCGAAGCCTACTAATTCCAAAAATTGGTCAATATTTAATCTACAAGAATCCTGAATAGAGTTCCAATGTTTGGTAATACTATTTTTTAATAAATTGATCGGTATATTAGTGAAAAGTGACACAACATCTAAACTAATGATTACATAATTGGTAGGTAACTGATAATTATTATACTGGTTTAAAATGAGCATATTGAATCTATTTTCTTGAATACGTTGACGTTGTGACAGAACTAATAGGGCTGCTGATATTCGGATAGTATTATATTTTGTATGTTTATTAAAAAAAAGGAGCCCAATAGCAAAGCCATCATTCTAACGTATATTTATAAATTGTAAAAATAAACATGTCTCAATCAATTATAGATGCCGATAGTAAAAACAGTGAACAAAATCCTCACAACCATACAGATTAAAAAAAAACTAATTACTGTATATTGTAATATACACAGCCAATCATCGACAAAGACACAATGGTTATATAATTCATAATGTATAGACAGATAAGTTTCCATAGCAACCGAATGCTGTTGATGGATGGATTGAAGATTGAAGACGTCAGTGATTTTGGAAAACGTCAAATTGAAAGTAATATAATAATTTAACTGGTAAATGTGATAAAATTCAAAGAAAAACTTATAAAATATAGTATATACAGTAAAACTAATCTTTTGAAAAGGTTTTTGGTGGAAAATAAACGTTAGGCTGATCGTAAGGGAGTTAATTGCTATTTGATTTGTGGTACAGTTCTATATATGCGGTGGAGAGGACATCTTACATTTATGAAAAACTAAAAAGGAAAGGTGAAAGTTCACTTTTTGAAACTGTAGTTGTAAATAAAAAGTGTAGCTGAAGTTATTAAAGGAGAAGAATACGATTAATATTTTAATTCTGGAGGTAATAAGTTATTTTTAAAAGTATATTTACCTAAAGACTTTCCCAATGAAAAACCTTCGTTGAAAGTAGTACCTATAATAATACATCCTTTGATGACGAGCGATGGTGATATTACTTCAGCTCCAGGTTTGCTTATTTGGATAGTACGACAGCGAAGAAATTGAAAGTGAAGATTGGTTTCAAGTGGATACAAACTTAGTGAATGAAAGGTACAGTTTTGTTTTAAAATATTATATTAGAGATCTCTAAAATTAAATAGGCCTTTATTCAAGAACTAAAAAAGGAATGCATTCATAATTAGTAATTAATCTAGTATTTTTATTGTTTCAAAGTGATTATAGTTTATTATTTTTGTAGTGTATACACGTTTCCTGTTTATAAACTTCTATGTTTTCAAAAAATTTCTGAAATCATAAGTTTATTCATTTTAATTTCACAATCCAATAATTATAGTAAATTTGAATGGCGCTATTGAACCCTACCCTTTGATAGAGTTAAACATGTTCAACGATTATTAACAATAATTCAATTTGAAATGTTAAATACTCGTAATATTTATATCCAATACAAATTTGTCGGCTCAATGTGAGGCAAATTAAAAATTTAATTGATAGGAAGTATTAAAAACATTAAAATTTGAACAATTAAAATTATAATAGTATAACAAAATGGCGAGCCAACGTGGGGTGGTATAATTATAGGGTTATTCACAATTATAGGGTGATTATTGTAAGGAGTTTTTTTTTGAATACTTTAATCATCAAATGAAGACATACATCATGGATTTGAAACATAGAAAATTGACGGAACATGGCAATCACAATGCAGATGAATCGTAAGAAAAGGTTGACACACAGCATGAAAGATCACTGGATGTATACACTAGCAACAGAAATGATGATGAACAAATTGATTCAGATGGAGGGGATGGAAATCAAGAAGAGTTATAAGAAAGACCAGTGGATAGGACAGTAATATTAAGACATATTCAAAATATGGGACAAGATATCAACAAGATGGGACAACGAATGGAAGAGATGAAGCAAGATCTAAAACAGGATAATCAAGCTAGGTTGGAAGATATGAAACAAGATTTGAAACGGGATAATCAAAATATGAAAGAGGAAATGACCAAGAAATTGGAAGAGCAAGGAAAGGAAATTCGTAAGATTAGGAATGATACCATTCAAATCAGAAAAGACATAACTGAGCAAGAGAACAAATTGAGGAAAGAGATTGTTGAAAATGGGTTGAAAATCAGGAACGAATTGGAGAAAATAACGATGGAAATCAGACAAGATTTAGAAGGACAAATCAACCATACTCAAGACAAAATAGGGGACATACATAAAGAAGTAGAAACAATAGTATTGAGAGTGAATATTGAGTCCCAGGAAACAAATGATAAAATACAAGAAATAAAAAATGGAATAGAAATGGTAGAATTAACATTAATCAATGGAATGAAAGAAAACAAACAAGAACTAGAAAACAAAGTAGAACAGGTAGTTAGAGAAAACAAAGACACAATGGAGAGATTGGGGAAAAATATTGTTGACAATGGTAAGAAAACGAATGTATTGGAAAGAGAATATATCGAAGAACAACTAAGAGAAGAAATGTTAGCAAGGACAGAAGACAGAATAAAACAAATTGAAGGAAAACGGAGAAGAGAAATAGGAAATCGTCAAGTTGAAAGAATTTTTATGAGTGGATGTGGAAGCCAAAATTTCATGAAATTTGATGGAGAAATTAAGAGAATACATCCAAAAATATTTATTAGAAGTTTACGGAATAAAGTGAACATAAACGATCCTATTGACAATCTTAGAGAAGTGATAAGAGACAGTTTAGGAGAAAATGCATTATTATGGTTCAATAATAGCGAATTTGGAATAAATAACTTCGAGGAATTTGAAAGTCAATTTATTAATTATTACTGGGGCGAGCATGCACAAACATTGGCACGAGAACGACTGTATTTTGGAAAATATGAGCACAATAGGGGAACTAGTATGAATAATTATGCATTAGCAATGTTCAATGCAGCACAACACTTAGAACCTCCTATTCGTGAAGAAGATTTAGTATTGTACATATCTAGACATTTCAGAAATGGTATGGCTGAAACCGTAGCTATCCAGGGTATGAATACAATGGATCAGTTCAGTAAATATCTTCAACGAATCGACAGAAATGTTACAAGGCCTAATGATAATAGTAACAGATCGGGTGGTTATAATAATAATTATAATGGAAGGAATAAATTCCAGAATAAAAATGATACAAACAATTTTCAAAGAAACATAGATAATAATTAAAGAAATAATGAAGCTTACAGAAATAATAATGATAATAATAGAAATGACTACAATAATAATAACCGGAATAGGTCGCATAAAAATGATTATAGATATAATGGAGATTATAACCAAGGTAATCAGCAAAGCGAAAGATATCCTAGACAAGAAAAAAGAAATTCAGAACAAGACGGACAAAGGAATAACAGACATATTAATTGCATTCGTACGGAAAGAAGTGAAGAGACACATGCACAAAGAAGAGAGAATATACAAGAAGATACAGCAGTAATGGGTCATAGAGAGGATACTTCGGAACAAAATTTTTAATTGAGCGCAGTCCAAAAGCAAAGAATATATTAGTATGTAACTATGAACACCCACGGGAATTTATAAAACTCAATGAACAAGTATCAAATGAAAATCAAGTAGAATTAATAATTTTTAACACGTATATTCAAAATCATAAGATGAAAATCTTAATAGATACAGGTTCAGAAGCATCACTAATTAACCAAAAAACTATAGATTTATTAGAAGATATCTAAGTAAATATTAGTAAAATACCAAAAATCAATCTAATAGGTGCAAATAACAAAAAGTTATGTGAAGTTAATAGAGTTGTTAATCTTGAAATAAATTTAAATAATGAACAAAACATTGATTTACAGTTGTTAATTGTACCAGATATGGAAGTTGACATTGTCTTGGGAGCTGATGAATTGAGTAAAAATAAAACTATAATTGATTATGAACAAAGAAAGTTTAAACTTAATGAGAAATGGATAAGTTTGGATTTATGGGAAAACAACACAAACGTGATAAAAACATATCAAATAAATATGCATAAAAATTATGAAAATGACAGTAGACAGAGTGATAATGATTTATGTAGGGGGAATAAAACTAATATAATTAATGATTATAATGAGATAATAAATGAATATAATGATGGAATTGAAATTAATAATAGGGATGAATATAATAAAATAATAAACTGCCATGAGCAATATAAGGGGAACGTAATGTCGTTATTATTAAAACGTAAAAAATTAATCACTCCAGAAACTAGAGTAGCAAGTAACTATGTGCATAAGATTGGAGTTAAAAATATAGGAAGTTTTAAAAGCAAAACTTATCCTATCCCATACAAATACAAAACTGATATACAAAATGAAATTAAAAAATTGTTACATGATGGAATTATAGAGAAAATAATACTCAATTTATCAGTCCAATAGTTATCGTCAAAAAACGGAGTGGAGATCTTCGCATATGTTTAGATGCAAGAATAATAAATTCGTATACGATTCCACAATATGAGGCACCATTAACTGTGGATGCCATACTGGGTAGAATCACTAAAGCTAAAATATTTACTAAAATAGACTTGAAACACAGCTTCTGGTTAATTCCGATACACAAAGAATCTAGAAAATACACAGGTTTTATGATCGATGGGGTTGTTTATTCTTCTGCTGTAGTGCCATTTGGACTACAAAGTGCTTGTGCCGCACTCGTTAAAGCGTTACATGAAATATTAAACAGATATGAGATGTTTTGTCTTCATTATGTGGACGACATAATAATCTTTTCTGAGGATGATTATCAGCATTATAAACATCTTCAAACAGTAGTGGAAGTTCTTGATAAGGTAGGTCTTAAAATAAATTTAGAGAAATGTCAACTTTTCCAAAAACAGGTCACTTATTAAGGATTCAAAGATAGTCATACAGGAATCTCAATGGATCCAGAGAGAGTAGAAATAATCAAGAATTATACAAGACCATATAATCTGAAAAGATTGAGAGGATTCTTATGAATGATAAACTATTTCAAAGAATTAATTCCAAATCTATCTGAAAAGGAATTACTGTTAATTGAATTATTGCACAAAGGAGTTGAGTGGAACTGGGATGAAACGAGGGAAAGATCATTTCAATAAATAAAGGCAGCATTTATCAATGAAATAGAATTACATCAACCTCGATATGAATTACCATTTATTTTAAGGACAGACGCCTCTAAAAATAGATATGCTGGTACATTATTACAAGTACACGAAGGAAAAGAAGTACCAATAAGTTTTGTTTCCCGGATAACCAAAAAACATGAAAAAAATTATAGCGTTGGAGAATTAGAGTTAGGTAGTATCATATATTGCATTAGCAAATTAGGATTTTATCTATTAGAGAATAAATTTCGAATAGAAACGGATAATTTATCACTTACCTCGATTTTAAACAACAAGTTTGGTAACAGTAGAATCCATCGATGGGCTCTATTACTTCAAGAGTATGATTTTGAAATCCATCATGTACCAGGTGAACTAAATGTTATAGTCGATGCCATTACTAGAATGGAGGGACAGGAATCTAAGTCACAAAAAAATATAAAAATAGGTTTAAACTTATTTAACGAAATAACAGGAATATTTTCAAAAGAAAAATTAATGTCTGATCAATGTAATTTATCTGATAAACAAAAGCAAAGAGCAAATAAGAAGGTTGATATATTTTATTAAATTGTAGGAACAGATGAATTTTGCTTAACAACAGAATTACGTGCCAAAGAAATTATGACACATATCCATGAAGAATATGCGCATATAGGGTCAAAAAAAGTATGGAAGATATATCGAGAAAATTATATAACTAAGTAAGACAATTCCATAGCTAAAAGTATTACAAGAAAATGTAGATTATGTCAACTGGCAAAAGAGAAGAATTGGCATAATGAAAATTTACCTAAGTCTTTCATCGCAAAAGAACCTTTAGAATTAGCAGCTATTGATTCTTTATCTAATTAAGTAACATCAGAAAGTGGGAATTCTCATATAATGGTTATTGTGGATGTTTTTTCTAAATTTATAACTTTACATGCTTCGAAGAAAACAAATACAAATATTGTAATACAAAATTTACAAAGTTATATAGTGGAACATGGGAAACCCAAAGCGTGTATTTTAGACGACGCAACATATTTTAACAATAGTAGGATGAAAAAATTCATGATGAAAAATGATATTAAACCTATTTGCACAAGTATAAGACATCCTAATTCAAATTTGGCAGAACGATACATCAAAGATATAATAAAATTCTTGAGAATAATGGTTCATAACAATCATATGGCGTGGGAAGAAAACTTACAAGACATACAAAATATTGTGAATAATAGTCCAAATAATACAACAGAAGAAACACCTATTTATGTATTTAAACAAACGTTGCCGGAAAGACATTGGATTTTAAATGAAAAAAGTTATGGAGCAACTATTGAAAAGGTAAATAAAAATTTACAAAGATCTGCAGAAAAGTACAGTATCCGCCAAAATAAACAGTGCCGAAAATAAAAATAAAAATTAATTTTTAATTTCTGTAATGTAAGTGTTCAAAATGTTCACCATTTTGACGCAAACAAGCTTCACATCGATTTTGTAAATCAATAAACATATTTATAAAAAGTGTTTGATGTAACTGCCGAAAAATATTTTGTATTATTTCCCGTAGTTCGGAAATATTCGCCGGCGGATTTTCCGAGTGAAATATTTTGTCCTTCATTATGCCCCAAATGTATACGTCAGGTGGCGTCAGATCACGTAATGAGAAGGATATTCGAAGTCTGTTCCCCGAGAAATTATTCTATTATCGACATGCTGACGGAGTAAGCCTAAGGTGCGCACAGCTGTATGGCTCGTTGCACCATCTTGTTGGAATCATTGTGTGCGAAACTGTAGATTTCGTGCACGGCAAAAGTTATTTAGATCTCTCACAAAAGGTATAATAATTTTCTCTCTATAACGCTCTTGGTTGACAGTAAGCGGATTCTGATTATCATCTTCAACGAAATAAGGACCAATCATTCCATGACCAGATACCGCGCACCAAATGGTAACTCGAAGACTGTGGAGTGGTTTCTCTACAATGACATCAGGACGTTCAAATCCAAGGAATCTGGTTGTTTGTCGATTAATATAGCAGCTAAGATGAACGTGACTCTCGTCTGAAAACCATATGTTTTTCAAAAATTCGGGATCTTCGTAAATTAAACTCAACATGCGACCACAGTAAATTTCTCTTGCACGTTTGTCCGCAGCATTTAGTCGTTGTCCAACTTGAATACGGTATGGATAACCACCAATTGATTTGAACATGCGACGTAAAGACGTTACACTAATGTTGAGTTTACATGCAGTTCTTACAAGACTTCTTTGAGGTGATTGCACAACTTGGTTAAAAACACGACCTTTATTTTCGTTAGTGCATACTGTTTTTCGACGACCTGAAGAACCTTTACGTTGACACAATACACTACCAGTACGACGAAATTTTTCAGCAACAGCTAACATCACACTTTTACTAGGAGCTGCTTTATTAAATTTTTGTTGATATTTTATTGACACCTGTTCTAAGCTTGGACCATCATTACGACCTTTTCCGTATGAATGAAAATAATGCTTTACCAAAAAAACTTTTTCTTCCATTTTTAAATCAAATTTAACTGCAGCGTACTATTAATATATCAACTAATGACAATTAAGTCAAATATGACAAATCCATATTACATAAACAACTCCACAGCACTCTCTGTTTCGGTACTGTTTATTTTGGCGGATACCGTAATTTAAACGTAAAAGGGCTAAAATGAAAAAACAAATAACATTTGATAAAGGTGATTTAGTAATAGTAAGAGCGTTAAGGGTAGCTAATAGAAAAGAAAATAAGTGTGCAAAGTTACAGTTACCTTATGAAGGGCCATATGAAATTTATAATAAACAAGGAGTAAACAGTTATATATTAAAAGAAATAAATAATGACAATATAAGGGGAATCTTCAATATAAATCAAATTTACAAATATTATGTAGAGAACTATATATAATATGAAATTTTCTCCTTATTTCACAAGTTTTGAAATGAGTCAAAAATTTTAGGGGAAAATTATACTGGTTTAAAATGAGCACCTTGAATCTATTTTTTTAAATACGTTGACGTTGTGACAGAACTAATAGGGCTGCTGATATTCGGATTTTAAACTATTTGGAATTATTTTAGCTTCAACTGTATAGTATTATATTTTGTATGTTTAATTAAAAAAAGGAGCCCAATAGCAAAGCCATCATTTTAACGTATATTTATAAATTGTAAAAAGAAACATGTCACAATCAATTATAGATGCCGATAGTAAAAACAGTGAACAAAATCCTCACAACCATACAGAATGAAAAAAACTAATAACTGAGTAGAAGATGTAATTTCAAAAGAATCCGTCGAAATTAGAATGAAATTCATAATAATTTGAAAGAAACACGACACATTTTATACAGTTAATGAATATGTTGTTTTATGCAAGGGATTTCAGGAATTTTCAATAAATAGTAAATAAGTTATGTTAATATTTATATGTATGAAAACCCTCATCTATATACATTATAATTTCGAATACTAAAATGTTATTTCATGCTTCATAAACAGCTTTAAAATTTAATGGTTTATTGTAATATACACAGCCAATCATCGACAAAGACACAATGGTTATATAATTCATAATGTATAGACAGATAAGTTTCCATAGCAACCGAACACTGTTGATGGATGGATTGAAGATTGAAGACGTCAGTGATTTTGGAAAACGTCAAAGTGAAAGTAATATAATAATTTAACTGGTAAATGTGATAAAATTTGAAGAAAAACTTATAGAATATAGTATATACAGTAAAACTAACCTTTTAGAAAGGTTTTTGGTGGAAAATAAACGTTCGGCTGATCGTAAGGGAGTTAATTGCTATTTGATTTGTGGTACAGTTCTATATATGCGGTGGAGAGGACATCCTCCATTTATGAAATACTAAAAAGGAAAGGTGGAAGTTCACTTTTTGGAACTGTAGCTGTAAATAAAAAGTGTAGCTGAAGTTATTAAAGGAAAAGAATACAATTCATATTTTAATTCTGGAGGTAATAAGTTATTTTTGAAATTATATTTACCTAAAGACTTTCCCAATGAAAAACCTTGGTTGAAAGTAGTACCTATAATAATACATCCTTTGATGACGAGCGATGGTGATATTACTTCAGCTCCAGGTTTGCTTATTTGGATAGTACGACAGCAAAGAAATTGAAAGTGAATATTGGTTTCAAGTGGATACAAACTTAGTGAATGAAAGGTACCGTTTTGTTTTAAAATATTTTATTAGAGATCTCTAAAATTAAATGGGCCTTTATTCAAAAACTAAAAAAGGAATGCATTCATAATTAGTAATTAATCAAGTATTTTTATTGTTTCAAAGTGATTATAGTTTATTATTTTTGTAGTGTATACACGTTTCCTGTTTATAAACTTCTATGTTTTAAAAAAATTTCTGAAATCATAAGTTTATTGATTTTAATTTCACAATCCAATAATTATAGTAAATTTGAATGGCGCTAATAAATCCTACCCTTTGAGGTTTGCCAACACTCTTCTTTTGATACTCATGACCTTGTGGTAAAAGTTTTGGGATTGCGGTGGAATAACTCCTTAGATGTTTTCTCTTATGATATTCAACCTCTTGACAGATTCTGTTCTAAACGTATAATACTCTCAGAAGTTGCTCGAATGTATGACCCCCTTGGGTTCTTAGCTCCACTCTTCTTCCTAGCTTAACATATCTCACAACGACTTTGGAGTTTGGGTTTAGATTGGTATCAAATACCCACTTCGGACATAGTCGACAAATGGAATCAGTATAAAACTGAACTTCCGCTCCTCTCACATATTAATATTCCTCGCTGCTTACCTAATAAATATATTTCTTGTGAACTGCATGACTTTGCAGATAGTTCAGAGAAACGGTACTCCAGTGTAATTTATTTCAAATTTACTTCAGAGAATAACGCCTCCAAAATCTGCCTAATTGCTGCTAAATCTAGAGTAGCCCCACTTAAAACTCTTTCAATTCCCTGACTAGAACCGTGTGCAGCTGTTCTACTCTCCAATTTAATAGAATTTGTCCTTAACGCATGCCGAGATAACCTCGAAATTACTGAAATTTTCACTTGGTCTGGTTCAATGGTAACTTTATCTTGGATAAAATCACCCGCTTTCCGCTGGAAAACTTTCGTCGGTCATCGTGTAGCTCACATACAAGAAAAGGTTCCCCCTGACCGTTGGCATTTTGTTGAAAGCTCCGATAATCCAGCCGATTGTGCCTCTCGTGGTCTTCTGTCCAGTCAAATTCTTAATCATCCGTTGTGGTTTGAGGGGCCTCCTTGGTTAATGTCTCCAAAGCCCCTATGGCTCAATCCTAAATTGTCTCAAGTTTCCTGTCCGGAAGAAAAACCCTCAGTTCTTGTAACACTTATGTCTTTGGACACATTATATCTTCTATTGGACAAATACTCATCCTTGAGTAAAATTCAACGAATTATTGCATATGCGCTACGCGTTGTAGCCAATTTAAGAAATCCTCAAAATAAATCATTGGATTATTTTACTGACTCAGAACTCCACAAAGCTTTAATGGTTCTCACTAAACTAGTGCAAGATAATTTTTCGCAGAAGAAATTGAAAATTTGGAAGCAGGCACCCCCTTATCAAAACCTTTTAGAAAGTTGAGCCCTTTTCTGGACAGCGAGGGTCTTTTGAGGGTGGGGGGACGCTTGAAGTTCTCAGGATTGTCTTATGATACAAAATTTCCAGCAATTCTACCTCGTCAACATCGTTAGACAGATTTAATAATTGAGTCCGTTTATAAAAAATATTTTCATCCAGGTTTACAGCATTTACATTTCCTAATTGCTCAGAATTTTTGGATTCTCTCTTCCAAACGCGCAATTCGGATGTTGAGCCGCTGTATTCGATGCTTTAAACTGAAACCTGTGGCCCACGAACCTTTCATGGGAAACTTACCTCATACCCGCATCAACCAAATTAAATCATTTTCTTGTGTAGGTACTGATTATGGAGGTCCCTTCTTGGTCACTCTAAAGGACGTGGAATTAAGTCACAAAAGGCCTATATTTGTATCTTTGTGTGTTTCGCCACAAAAGCCGTACACTTAGAATTAGTATCAGTCTCTCTTCGGATGCATTTATTGCTGCTTTGCGTCGGTTTGTTGCCCGTCGAGGTAGATGCACCCATTTTTTTGTGATAATGCAACCAACTTTGTAGGGGCTTCTCGCATTCTCCATATATATATGCAAAACGCTTGTGGATTAGACAAAATATACTTTTTATTTCTTCCTCCGTCCGGTCCACATTTTAACGGTCTTAGTGAAGCGGGCATAAAGTCTATTAAAACTCATATTTTTCGAGTTGTTGGCTCTCATGTTTTAACTCTTGAAGAGTTTTACACCCTATTAGCTCAGATTGAAGCTATTCTCAATTCCAGGCCGCTCTATTCTTCAAGTCATTTTCTTATGTTAGATCCGCCAACGGCAGTTGCCGATCCGGATCTCTCTCATTTAAATATGAATCAGAGATAATGGCAGATTCAATAACACGAGACACTCCAGCCGAAGAAAAGAAAACCGAGTAAACGAAACCTTGCAAGCCAGAAACACACCTCAAGTTGGAAGACATTGGCAGTTTTATCCGAGTCAAGACCCTAACGTTCGATGGAAACATGTCGTGGACCAATTACGTAAAACAGTTTGAAGCAGCTGCTGAAGTGAAATTGGTCCGATAGGGTGAAGGCAATGAACTTAACTATCCCGCTTCGGGGAGATGCCTTAGATTTACTACAATTGCTTATCCACCCGCACCAGACAACATGATGGAATGTCTGAGCATCCAGGCCTTTATTAATGGCTTACGTGATCCCAATATGCAGAGGACGCTTTGTTTAGCCCATCCCAAAACATTGGTCGATGCATTGACTGCTGCTCTTGAATTTTAAGCAGCTACGTTGGCTTCGGGTTATAAGAAAGATAGGACCATTCGAGAGGAAGGCGACAAGGACAAATTTGACAAGATCGTCAGTTTGATAAGAAGTATAATGGATAAGACGCCGAGAAAGATCGGATGCGGGGATTATGGCGAGCTAGGTCTTGTACGCAGTTCATGTAAGCGCCCCAAGACTTCTGCAAACGAAGAACCCCAGTCACAGGATAACTAGAACGGGTCGGCTACGAGGGGCAGCACCGACTCATGATCTTTCCAAAGACCCTCTCATACTGATAGCTTCTCTCAGATGTCGCAACGACAGTGTATATATGTAGATGGCGAAGTGAATGGCAGGAAATATACTCTGCTGGTAGACACTAGAGCAACTTGAACTATTATACGACCAGGGATAGATAAACTCTAATAAGAAGCTTCTACCAAAGAGACTGCGACTGCAGACCGCCATAGGTAAAACTGCCAAAGTTTCACGGCAATCGTAGCTGACATTGAAAAGACGTGATTCTGGAAATGGACGTAACGAATCTACAGGGTTTCCAATTGGGCTTTAGGAACAGAACAATTGAAGTGGATTCCGAGGAGTCGATATTAGGATATCTTTTACCAGAAGGTGACATTATTCTTGACACTGACGCAAGCAACGTAGGAATTGGAGGAGTGCTCTCACAGATCCAAGGATTGCAAGAAATAGTGCTGGGATATTTCAGTAAAATCCTCTCCAAACCAGAACGAAACTACTGCGTGACAAGAAGAGAACTTTTGTCGGTAATGAAGTTCGTGAACACTTCTACCAAAATCTCTATAGAAGGAAGTTCTTAATCACGCAGCACTCAAGTGGTTAATTCAGTTCAAGAATCCCGAGAGGCAGATCGCTATACGGATTGAACGGCTTCAAGAGTACGATTTCAACATCGAACATAGCGCTGGTGCGAGTCATCGAAATTCCAACTCCCTGTCCAGACGGTCATTCTCAACAGACTGTTCCCACTGCAATAAGGTGGAATCTAGGAAAGCTGCAGTTTGAAGAACTACTATAGTCAACGAAGAATGGTCAACCACCAGGATCAGAGAGGATCCAGGAGAATGATCGTCACCTGGAGATGATCCGGCAATGGAAGGATGAAAATCAGTGACCTACCTGGCAAGAAAATTCTAGATTTTCCCCAACACTCAAGGCATATTGGGCTCAGTGGGACTCCCTTATCCTGGAAGGAGGCCTGTTAAAAAAATCCTCGAAAACGACGATGGTTCCGAGAGGAGAAGACAGCTATTTATCCCGATAACGAGAGTAGCTGAGGTACTGAAGAAGCTACACGACAATCCGTCGGGAGGTCATCTGGGAGTGAAAAAAATCCTTCATCGAGTCCGTGAAAGGTTTGATTGGATGAACAGCTCCAACGATGTGAAGGACTGGTGTAATAAATGTACGACTTGTGCTACGAGTAATGGACCACATTGCAAGGGAAAGGCACCCATGGAACGATATAATGTTGTAAGCCCTTACAAACGGATTGCTTTAGACATCGTTGGACCATTTCCGACGACAGAAATTGGTGATAAATACATCCTGGTTGTAATGGATTATTTCACAAAGTGGGTGGAAATTTACTCGATCCCGAATCAAGAGGCCACAACTGTCGTTGATGTATTGGTGAGAATTTATTAGCCGATATGGAGTGCCCTTGGAAGTCCACAGCGATCAAGGAAGAAATTTCGAGGGCCAGGTATTCCAGAAAATTTGTAACAAGCTGAGAATGAAGAAGAAAAAGACAACAGCGTTGCATCCACCATCAGATGGAATGGCCGAAAGAATGAACAGGACCATTGTAAAATTCCTGGAGTTTGGCTGTCGGCCTGGCGAAGATTTAGCAGTAGAAGATTACGTGAAGAACGATGGACGATGTGCACGAATTGGTTCGAACGAGTCTTCAAGTTGCCAGCGACAGAATGAAAAAAACGGTATGATACGCAGGCCACAAAATGCAGTTTCAAAGATGGGGACAAAATATGGTTACACAACCCGTCAAGGAGAAAAGGTTACAGAAATCATGAGAAGGTCCATACTTAATCAAGAAGAGGGTCAATGACATCATCTATCGTATAAGCAAGATCCCCAATGGAAAACCGAGAGTAGTCCACCAAAATCGACTAGCGCCATTCGAAAGAGACCATGACAGAGAGGAAAAAATTAACCAACTACAACATGAGTCTGATCCAGCCTTCGAAGAATGTATGGGAGCATACGGAAGTACCGTAGAAGCTAGATACGGAGTCACTACAGAACAAAGACAAGACTTGTTCACGCTCCCGGAACAGTAATCACTGGCACATAACACATCCGCCAGTGACAAGTACATGCGAGGGTTGGCAACCGTCTTTCGAAAGTAGTTTAAACAATTAGATGAACTTGAAGATCATTTGCCAGCCCCTGGCAAGACACTGAGACTCAAATACAATTCGCGGTGCGTCTTCTACCTGGTAACTACTAACATATTTCCAGATCTATCCTCCTACCGGGATGTGTGGGAAGTGCTACGAAGCCTTCGAGATCATGTGCTGGAATCCCACTTGGAGAAACTAGCAATTTCCAGGAAAGAGAGCAACCAGTTTGATCGACGAGTCATCAGGAACATGATAGAAGTGATCTTCCAAGATACCAGTGTCCACATATTAATTTGCAGCTATACCCCTCGTTATCGGTAGCCGTTGAAGACGGTGCCCTGTTATTTCCATACGACTTGAAAGTGCGAACATATGTCCAGTTGCCGATTTAAACATCCAGAACCTGCTACACCAAAGTTACAGGAGAAACTTCCTTTTGAGGAGGAGGTAATGTTACGGAGTAGCACACTGGTGTAGTCCCTAGCGGTGAGATAAACAGTAAACAAGTAAATATAAATTAATTCTAAGTAAATAAACAGAAGTAAAGTGTTTATATAAGTTAGTGAAAGTGAATATACTGTGTATATAATATAAATTAGTGAATAGTTCAGTGAATGAATAAATTGAGTGAGTAGACATACCGTATGAATGAATTTATCCCACCCGTCGTATAAAAACTTTTAATTAATAAGAAAATTCATTACAATATGCAAGACCAAGTTGAAACACTTGAAAAACGTTATGAACAATTTTAGCCTTAATTATATTAATTTCGATCCTGATTCTTTCTTCTTGATCATCTATATTATTAGAACTGTTAACTAATCACTTAATTAAGGTATCTTCGTAAAAAATCTAATGGGGATAGATCGAGAGTATTAGCTGGTTACTCAAAAAATACTCGTCTGTCAATACATCTGCCGAGAAAAATATTATTTAGGTATTCACGTACATGTCTTGTGTAATGCGGTTGGGCTTCATCCTACTGATACCATTGTGAATTGCTCGGTAGCATAGATCGATTGATAGACGAGGATTTTTAGAGTTGTCAGCTAGATCTCCTGGATAATGTTTGCAGTAGTTTCAGCATCACCTTGCATATGGTCAAGAGACGAATGATTTGCAATTTGAACAATTAATTTAATTAGAAATGCCTGTGGATATGGTGTACACACTATATGCAAATTGAGTGAATGAAAACGACGAATACTCAGTGTGTATTAATTTATTACTTTTAGGCTAAGCGCTTTCGGCTGTTAAGCCATTATCAAAGCCGTCGTCATTTAAAAAGTAATTGTCAAAGACATCAAGCTGATCAAAAACAATACTCAATACTCAAGATCTATCCAACCATCGTTATGATTGAGTCATTCGAATAAAAACTTTAAATACCCTATTATAAGGGTGTAAAATTATATTCCCAAGATGTAAATACACTCAAAATTAAAATTAATTTTGAGTGTATTTACATCTTGTGAATATAATTTTACACCCTTATAATAGGGTATTTAAAGTTTTTATTCGAATGACTCAATCATAACGATGGTTGGATAGATCTTGAGTATTGAGTATTGTTTTTGATCAGCTTGATGTCTTTGACAATTACTTTTTAAATGACGACGGCTTTGATAATGGCTTAACAGCCGAAAGCGCTTAGCCTAAAAGTAATAAATTAATACACACTGAGTATTCGTCGTTTTCATTCACTCAATTAATTTAATAGTTCCTAGTTTTATTTAGTCGTATCCACATTTTTAAAAATTGCAATATTATGAATGAAATTTATTCTACATCCCGAACCTACGGTTAAGTAACATAAAAAAACATTCTTCCTCTGACAAATGCGTTCTCTCTGTTAATACTATAGAAATCCCAATGGCACGAGACCAATCGGATAGGCTTATTTCAAGTAACATTTTCGCATCAAAAACAAAAAAATACACATATCTTTTGGTAAATTTGTGAAGTTTTTCAAATAAACGTATTCGTGAACGCTTAAACAAGTGATAGGTACAAAACTTGTAGAAACTGTTAAGGTCTATTAAAAATATCAGTAACTTTTTTGCGTCAGATCAATGAGATATGCAATTTATAGAATGTTTTGAGATGTACAAAAAAAACAAAGCAACATTTTGGCATCAAAACAAAAACCAAAAAAATGGAAAAAAAATCTGGTAAATCAAAATATTTTAATGTACGTTTCCGAGAGGAATGATGAATAAGAATAAAAAAGTTGTAAAACGTGTTAAGGTCTATGAAAAATCTCGGTAACTTTTTTGCGTCAAATGAAAAACAAAAGGAATACTACTATTTTTCAACATTGACAGGCCGCCATTTTGTTTCCACTGGGCCGATTTAGCTCATTAACGAAATCGTCCAAGATTTTGTCACAACCTATTTTTGCATATATACATATATATATATATATATATATATATATATATATATATATATATATATATATATATATATATATATATATATATATATATATATATATATATATATATTTAACTTTCGGAACAGGGGGTTATTTTGGCATCAGGGAACATCAAAACAAAAAACTGCATTGAAATTTTTCCAAAGTCGCGTCATCGTACTCTCTACAATAGCTCTATTTCAATCTCAAATAAGCGTGAAATAGGGTATTCCCATTTGAAGAACACTATGATGACGTCATCACTCGAATATTGATGAACTCATCAAAAATATGAGTACAGCAATCGACGTGTCTGAGATTTTTCCCCAATGGCTAAATCAAGCTTTATTTGACAAGCAACAAAGATATTTGTGGGAATTTCACGCAGAAACAAAAAGGGGTTACTGAAAAGAGTGCTAACCGCAAACATACATGTTCCCGGTTCATTAGCCGTCCTCAGTACGGTATGACCAAGTAAGGGCGTAAAATTTGGGAAAAAATCTTTTGACCGAAACGTGGGTAAATACAAAGGATTTCGACAGGACAGCCAAACACAACATTTGTGCTATCAATAATGGAAGATGTCGAATTTTCGGGACAATAACCAATATCGACACGGAGGCGCACTTAGCACTCCCGTCTGATACTTCCGACCCATAGTAATGAAGCAACAACAAGATGTGCGGATAATGCGTGACATGTAAACAACAAACAACCAAAAGATCCGTGGGTATGGCACGCAGAATGGAAAAGGGTGTACGGAAAAAGTGGTAACCGCAGACATGCATGTTTCTGGCATCTAGGTTTTACACCCTCACTTGGTTATACCATACTGGGGACGGAGAAACATGCATATCTGCGGTTACCACTCTTTTCAGTTCTTCCTTTCACTTTCTGCGTGAAATACCCACGCATCTTTTTGTACCTTGTTGCTTACGTGTCATTATTAATCGCACATCATATATATATATATATATATATATATATATATATATATATATATATATATATATATAAATTATTTGTTTTTCTTTAACCTTATATATAATTTTATTTCCATTTTTCTTGGGCATCAGGTTATAAACGTAAATTCTGTATCAATTTATGTTTTTATTGACGTTTCGCTCTCCAATTCGGAGCATTTTCAAAAAATTTATACATTGATGTTTACCAATAAATTGAAAACGATTGAAAGATTAAAATTGAATGTACACACACAGACGACAAAAACCGGTAACTAATAAAATCATTTCAAAAACAGTACCTGCCTTAGAAACAACTCTTTACAATATACAAGGGACATTTAAGAAGTTGATTTTATTATTATAATAAATTATAATATATCTGGCTTAGATTTTTGATATCTTGTTTATCGTTTACTGTATTGTTCTCTTTTTTTATATGTATCATTTCTTCTATTGTTAGTTTTTGGTAATTAGAATCTTGGTTTATTATTTTAGTATTATTATAGTCAAATTTATGTTTTTCATCTTTCTCATGTTTATGAAGCGCAGTGGAGGCGTTTTTTGTATATTAGTTACCAGTTTTTGTCGTCTGTGTGTACATCCAATTTTAATCTTACAATCGTTTTCAATTTATTGCAAAACATCAATGTATAAAATTTTTGAGAATGCTCCGAATTGGAGAGCGAAACGTCAAAAAAAACATAAATTGATACAGAATTTACGTTTATAACCCGATGCCCAAGAAAAATGGAAATAAAATTATATATATATATATATATATATATATATATTGAACTAATCCTCTAGTTTTGTAAATATAATGAAATAAACAAACATAATAAACAAGTCTTATTGTAACGTAAGAAGTGTCAGTAGACACAACCATTAGAATAAACTCAATAAAAAGTCAAAGATTAAAATATAAAAAGATTGAAATATGTATAGAGTGGATAATATATTGATGTGAAGTTTTGAAAAGGATGAAGAATAGAAATTACAACACTATATTAGCTAATTAAAGAGTAAATATTACCTGTACCAGTAATTCTGATTGGTTGTCAAAGTCATGGAATTCGGACTTGCACTGAACACAGCCATAACAATTTCGGCAGGATGAAATGTCACACAATAGCTTGAAACCTAAAGTAAGAGAAAAGAATAATTAGTCTAACGATAATTTAACATTATTTACATATTATTTTTGTAGTAGCATAAATTTAGAATACCATGTATTCATTCATTCATTGAAAAGGGTTGAAACTAGATGGGAAAGATAGTTGGAACACAGCCCCAAACATATTAAGGAAATGAATATTTATAGGAAGTAATGTCATGCTAGGGAATTTTTCAATACCAACCTAAATCATTGTTTATAGATTATAGATATAAAATTTAATTACAAAAACAAAAATAATAAGGAGTATATGTATAATAAGTATCAAACAAGACGCCAAATTAAATTAGAATCAATTACATATAGGTTAATTAATAATATAGGTTATAATATTTGTAAAAATAAACATTTTGTAAATTAGCTAAACAAGGTAAATATAAGAAAATGGACTATTGTAAGAGGAAAGAAGGACTTAATTAAAATTCCTTAATACGATAGAGATTTAAATGAATCAGTGTCAATACCCTCCAGGACAATAAATTTATGTTTTTTCAAAATAGTCACTAAAAGACTGGAGAATAACAATTTCTGTGATAAAAAAACAAATAAGAGTGCTATGGACTAGTGAAGCCGGGATAGTTGTTGATTTTGAAAAACAAAGGAGTGGATTTAGAATGGTGATGAGGGATGCGTCTCTGTAAGATTGCTCTCTGCAAAAATTTTCTTTAAAAAACAGTTAAAAGTTAAAATTATATAAACATTTTATGACAAACTAATCATAAGTGTATCAGATCCTGTGTAAGTACTAAAGAGTGCCGTAGGAGCATATCTCTAAGGAGATATCGGCAAGTTTGGAAGATGTAAGTGCAGCCGGCAGTAATAGCAAGAGAGATAAGGTCTGTGTATTTTGATTAAATCTATTTGGAATTCCAATAAACATTTTAAAGTGTACACTCAAAATTCAATAGAACATTCAATTGATATATATCATATAAAAAGGCCAAAGAACAGTAACATATAATGCATTATAAAATTCATCTATAGAGAATTATAATTTTAAGATAATATTGAAACTCACCTGTTGTAAATTTATCCTTGTAAAATATCACGTACATCATGCGTGCTCAATTCTATTTCATTACTTATTTTCAGCTTTTGCATGCATAACTTTCATCTATCACTTTCTTGTTTTTTTTTAAATACACGTACACATATAGTTTATAAAGTATTACTTATATGTAATTGATTATAAAAACATTTAATAATTATAACCAACAATTTTCATCACAGACACGCTAACAGTGTGTTGAATATAAACGTTGTGTATGGAAGGAAACTTCTTTCTTACATGTATACTGTAGCAGCGCATGCGTTTGGAGATATAGCGCCGACGCAGAAATTATATCATTTTGTTTCCAAGAATGTATGTATGATATAGGGTGGCACAATTCCTTAAGAATAAATGTGTAAAATAAATTAACAGTTACAAAATATTTTATTATGTTCTAATCTGATTAAAAATTGAAATTCATTTATTAAACATATTTACATTAATGTGTTGGTTTTCTTTTATTCTTACATCTATGGTTAAAGTATCAATATCACTATTATCATATTTCAATCGTTTTATTTAATAGATATTATTTCTTTCAGAGGTTGTAATTAAAAGGTAAGATTATGTATATGTATTTCTTCAATCTTTGATTATCATATCCAGAACCCAACGAGAGAAGTTTCTCATGTTCTTCGATAAAATATAAAACTATAATAAAATAAACAAATAATATAATCTGAGCTAGCCATAAAATTATCATAAATTATAATTATCATCATTCAATTATAAATTGGCACCCAAAAACGTGGGGCGATTATAAAAATAATATATTAAAAAATTAAATTAAAAACAAAGAAATCATGGATAAGAAAATGGTATTGAGAGATGGAAAGCAGGTCGGAAATGATAGCGGATCAGAAGAGGAGAGAGAAGAAAGGAGCCATGGTATGGGAGATTTCCAGGTTCAATATTTGATCCAAGGTCAGCAAGCTGAAGGACATGCTTCTGAAGAAAGTGCGACAGGAGATGAAGAAGCGGAAGAAGAAAGAGAAGATAGAAGACAAGAGAGCAGGGAAACACAAGGAGGAACTAATGCCAACGAACAATGGATGCAGCAAATATTGATGAGTATAAATGAAAACATAAAGACAATGAAAGGAGATATCAACACAGTAAGTGGAAACATGCAAAATATGAGGGGAGATATGAACAAAATGGAGGAGAATAGGAAAACAGATATGAATAAAATGGAGGAAAATATGAACCAGAAATTTGAAGAAAATAGGATAAATATGGACACGATGAGGGGAGACATGAATAGTATCAAGGAAGAAATTAGAGGAGACATCAATAATATCCATGGAAACATGAAGAGATTAGAAGAGAAAATAGATGAAGTCAAATTAGAAAGTTTGAAGGAAATTAAGGAACTCAAGGAGAACCAGGAAGGATTTAAGAAGAATATTAACGAGGTAAGAGAAGAAATGGAGAATAAAAATAAAAATTTGAGACAAGAAATCCAAGAAAACGGTATGAAAATTTGAGAAAACATAGAAAAGATCATAGTAGAAGAAGTATCAGAATTTAGAAGAGATATAGAAGAGAATTTACCAGAAAATATTAGAGTGGAAGTCTCAAAACAGTCGAATCATCTAACAAAGGAAGTAGAACAGATAAAAGAAAATGTAAATAGGAAATTTAAGGATTTAGATGGCAAGATAGAAGAGAGAACTGGGATGAGTTCAGCAATTAATGAAGATATAAATCGACAAGTAAGTCAAGAAATAGAAGAAATGAATAGGAAGTTACGAAATACTGTTGAGGAAATGGAAGAGAATTTTAGAAGAAGTGGTGGAGTTAATGTATGTCCTGGAAATTTCCATAGTAATTTCGAAATCGGGGTGAAATTCGATGGGAACATAAATAATGTACATCCCAAGGTATTTCTGAAGATAATTCGCAGTAAAATAAAAGGACTCAGGGACATTATGGAAATAAAACTCATTATAAGGAGTATATTACAGGGCCATGCTTTGTTATGGTTCTGTAATAAAGAAGAACAGATCCAGAGTTTGGGCGACTTTGAACAACAATTTTTAGCTTATTTTTGGGGAGAATTGCAACAGGCAACATTTAGGGAACGGCTATATTTTGGCAAGTTCGATTATAAGAAGAGTAAAAATCTAAACAACTATGCGATGCAGTTATACAACATAGCCCAATACCTTGAGCCTGGAATGAAGGAGGAAGAGTTAGTCTTGTATGTCGGAAGACATTTTAACTCTGAAGTAGCGGAAACAATAGCGCTACACAATATAAAATCCATGGATAATTTATCAAGCTATTTACAACGCGTGGAAAGAAGCTATACTAACAACAATGATATACGAGAGAATAGATCAAATGAGAATGGAAATGGACATTATCGCAGAGACAATGAGAGAAGAAATGACTATGGAAACAATGGGAATCGAAACTATGAGAGAAGAGAACAAGGACGGGATGATAGAAATCCTAGAAATGACAATTATAGAAATGGAAATGGGAATTACAGGAATGGATATCAGAATAACAATAATGGTAATAGAAATAATGGAAATAGGCCATACGAAAATGGGGGAAATTATAGAAATTTTGGAAGACGAAACGAAAATGGAAATCGAAATTGGCAACAATACAGAAGGGATGGAAGAAATAATGAAGAAGATCGCAGAAATGAAAACAGGGAAAGAAATTATGACCAGAGAGGCAATAGGGAAGAAGACAGAAGACAAGTTAATTTGATACAAAATCAGGAAGAGGTAAGAAGGGATATTGATCAGGGCCCGAGTTCTGATCCGAATTTCTAATAAGTTGCTCTTACGTGCATAATATTGTCTATTCTTCTAAATATCAACATCCTAGGGAATTCATTTTAGACGAAGATCATACAAACCAAGAATTAACTAGATTAATATTTATAGAGGGAAATTTAGAAAACATTAAATGTAGAGTTTTGTTAGATACGGGTTCAGAAGTGTCCATCATTAATCAAAATATCGTAGACAATTTAAATCAAGACAATATTATGGTGATAAATACGCATAAAATATCATTAGTAGGGGCAAATGAAAGAAAATTGTATGAAGCAACAAAAACTATAATGACAAATTTAGAATTAAATGGCAAGATTTTATCAGTACAATTGTTAATAGTAAAAAATTTAAAATATGACATAATCATGGGTACAGATGAACTGAATAAACATAAAATTATAATAGATTATAAAAAGCAAAATATAATATATAATGAACATACAATACCATTTATGACGAAAGATCCAACAGATATAGGGAAGAACGAATGTGCAATTGGACAATTAAATCACATTGTTGAAGAAGAACGAAACATGAGGGATGAATTATGTTTGGAGGAATATAAACAGAGAGTATATGAATTACTTGACTCTCATAAAAAACTATTTAATGAAGAAGTATGTGTTGCAACCAGATATGTACATAAAATAGAAGTAATACCAGAAATTAAAAATTTTAAAATCAAAACCTATCCGATTCCGTATAAATTAAAACAAGAGGTATACCAAGAAATAAATAAAATGTTACATGACGGTATTATTGAAAGATCAAATTCACAATACATAAGTGCTATGACATGTGTAAAGAAGAAATCGGGAGATATTAGAATATGTTTGGATGCTAGGAATATAAACACATTTACAAAAAAACAATACGAAAGTCCATTAAATATTGAAGGTATATTTGGAAGAATTACAAAAGCTAATATATTTTCAAAATTAGATCTAAAGCATAGCTTTTGGTTGATTCCATTGGAACATCGTAGTAGACAATACACAGCATTCATGGTAGATGGAGTGGTGTACCAATTTTGTGTGGTGCCATTCGGATTACAAAGCTCTTGTGCTGCTTTAGTACGAACTCTGCATACAATCTTGAATCCTTATGAAGATTTCACTCTCCACTACATTGATGACATCTTGATTTTTTCTGAAACAGAAGAGAAACATCAAAAACATTTGGAAACAATATTAAATGAATTAGAAAACGCTGGACTCAAGTTAAATTTAGACAAATGTCAGTTTTATAAAAGAGAAGTGGATTATTTAGGATATGTTTTAAATGACACTGGTATAACAATGAATCCTGAGAGAATTAAAGCAATTTTGGAGTATAAGACGCCGAATAATTTACGAACTTTGCGTGGATTTCTAGGTGTTATTAATTATTTTAAGAAGTTAATACCTGATCTAAGTAGGAGAGAAATTCCTCTCATAGAATTATTAAAGAAGGATACTAAGTGGAAATGGGATGAGAGAAGAGAAAAGGCATTTCGGGAATTAAAAGAAATTTTTCTAAACAGTTTAAAAGTTTTTCATCCACAGTACGATCAACCGTTTATCTTAAGAACTGATGCTTCGATAGAAAGATTGGCAGGTGTATTAGTTCAAATACAAGAAGGATGTGAAGTACCTATTAGTTTTATATCTCGAGTGACCAAACCAGCAGAGAGGAAATACTCCATAACGGAATTGGAGATGGCTAGTGTAGTATTTTGCATAAGTAAATTAAGATTTTATCTATTAGGAGCTAAGTTTATTGTAGAAACCGACCATTCAGCATTAACAGCCATGTTAAAAAACCGTTATGCCAATAATCGTGTTCACAGGTGGATATTATTGCTACAGGAATATGAATTTGAAATCAAATATATTCCAGGGAAACAAAATATTGTAGCTGATGCATTAAGTCGAGCAGATGAAGTAGGAAATGATCAGACAAAATTTCAAATTGGAATAAACCAATTATACCAAACGGAGGGGATATTTACATTGGAAAGGATTAAAGAAGATCAGAGACATTTTGAAGATAAGAAAGTCAAGGGTGCCTATAAAATCGATGAGATATGGTATAAGAAATTGGAGGACAGAGAAGTATTTGTGATAAGTAAGGAGTTTGCAAAGGAAATTATTATTAATTTACATGAGGAGAATGGACACATAGGAACGAGAAAATTATGGAATGTGTTTAGAGAAAATTATGTGTCGAGAAAGGATTTAAGTGTAGTAAAAGAAGTATGCAAATACTGTCAACTATGTCACTTGGCCAAAGAAAAAAATTACCATAACTGCATGACAGCGAAATCTATGATAACAGATAAACCATTACAGACTGTGGCAATGGACTTTATCGGAAATTTAATTAGAAGTGAATCGGGCAATAAGAATTTATTAGTTATAGTAGATGTATACACCAAATTTATTAAAACTTTTCCATGTAAGAGATCTACAGCTAAAATTGTAATAGAATGTTTAAGAAGATACATAGAAGAAGTAGGGAGACCTCAAAGAATAATACTCGACCATGCTACATACTTTGAAAGTATAAAATTAAAACAATATTGTGACAAGGAACAAATAGAATTACAATTTATTAGTATAAGAAGACCCAGCTCCAATCCAGCAGAGAGATATATAAAAGAAATTTTGAAATATTTAAGAATACTTTGCCAAGGGATACATATTCGATGGGATGAAAACATGGATAGAATTGAAGAATTTATTAATAATTTACCACATGGAGTAACAGGTGAAAGTCCAATTTATTTGATGAAAGGTATTCAACCGAAACGAAACTGGATTGTGAATAGAGATACTACCCTAGAAGAGATATTAGAAAAGGTAAATATAAGAATCAAGAGGAATGCTGAGAAATATATTCGGGATCAGAACAAGAAGATCAAGAAGATAACACGATTTAACAAAGGAGAATTGGTTATAATAAAAGCACTAAAAACATCCAATAAAGCAGAAGACCAATGTATCAAATTGCAATTGCCATTCGAGGGACCTTATGAAGTATTAACTGAAAATGCACAAAACAGTTATAAACTGGTATACCCGGGAACAAACATGGTTAGGGGTGTTTTTAACATTGAGTCAATTTATAAATATAACTCTCAATAAATGATACAAGAATGAAACAAGAAAAAGAGGAATAGATAATATTATGTTACTTACATGTATATAAATAGTAATATTATAGGTAGATGTAATGATTCCAATGTTCTGCATAAGTAGCACTACCATGTAACATAAAATATTAGATACTAGGAAGATATAAGGCTTTCAATTTTTTCATATGTAGGATACATCTAGATTGTTTCCATTATCGCAGTTAAGAATCTATAAAATATAAAAAAAAAATATATTATTAAAAACTTATAAATGATTTTAAGTAAAAGTAAAGTAACTTCACATTTAACTTATAAGGAAAGTTAGAGTAGCTATATAGATTAAAAAAACCAAACAAATAGAGACACATTTTGTTATAAAGAAATATATAATATCAAAGACAGACAGAAATAAAAGCGATAATATAATATTAAGAAATTTTGTAAGAATTTATTAGGTAGAGGGGATAAGAAACAGAATTCACACTTATTAATAAGAACAGGTAGGCTTTAGGAAGAACAGGCTCGCTATCATTTGAATAACACAGTAAAAGAGGTGGAAAGGAAAGAAAGTTTTTTTTAAATCAAGATATAGAATTTGAGATATTCATGTCAAATAAAATTTTATAGGAATTATGGAGATAAGTAACAATGAAATATGGAAGCAAAGATTTATATAGTAAATGATATGATTAATTATTATGAGATAGGGAGAAATGAAATATATATAAAGTATAATGTAATTAATATATTGAAGAAATGAAGTTGATGAGTTATAATTAAGAATTATGCAAATAAATATAAATAGGGATAGTAAGCAAAGAAAAAGGTTAGACTATAGGAGTAATTATATTGACATGAATAAGGGTTGACAATAAGATATGAAAATATATGAAATATTGGAAATAATAATTTTTTTTTTGAATTCGAAGATAAGATGAGGATAGGAGAGCATTAAAAGAATTGTTAAGTGAAGGAAAAAGGTATAAGTAAAAATATAAGCAAGAAATAGTTCAAAGAATAAAGATTCTACGGTGTGAATAAATGAATAATAATTGGTATAGGAATTGAAATAAAACAATAATATAGAATAATATACTAAGAGTAAGCAAAGATGTCTAAGATATTTCAAACCAGAATGAATGGTCTCATATTTGTAAAAATAATTAGAATAGGATAGGATAGAATTAGATAATGGAAACTAAGTCTAAGATAGAAATAGTAATAAACTTAAATATAGGATTCTTCAAATTCAATTTCTGTATATAAAGAAAAGAGTAATGAATTAAGTAGAATATAATTATTAGCCGGAACGTTGAAATTGAAATTTTAAAAAGGCTACTTAAAAGCTTCCTTTTTGAAAATTTAAATTTGAGGGGAGTTGAACTAATCCTCTAGTTTTGTAAATATAATGAAATAAACAAACATAATAAACAAGTCTTATTGTAACGTAAGAAGTGTCAGTAGACACAACCATTAGAATAAACTCAATAAAAAGTCAAAGATTAAAATATAAAAAGATTGAAATATGTATAGAGTGGATAATATATTGATGTGAAGTTTTGAAAAGGATGAAGAATAGAAATTACAACACTATATTAGCTAATTAAAGAGTAAATATTACCTGTACCAGTAATTCTGATTGGTTGTCAAAGTCATGGAATTCGGAATTGCACTGAACACAGCCATAACAATTTCGGCAGGATGAAATGTCACACAATAGCTTGAAACCTAAAGTAAGAGAAAAGAATAATTAGTCTAACGATAATTTAACATTATTTACATATTATTTTTGTAGTAGCATAAATTTAGAATACCATGTATTCATTCATTCATTGAAAAGGGTTGAAACTAGATGGGAAAGATAGTTGGAACACAGCCCCAAACATATTAAGGAAATGAATATTTATAGGAAGTAATGTCATGCTAGGGAATTTTTCAATACCAACCTAAATCATTGTTTATAGATTATAGATATAAAATTTAATTACAAAAACAAAAATAATAAGGAGTATATGTATAATAAGTATCAAACAAGACGCCAAATTAAATTAGAATCAATTACATATAGGTTAATTAATAATATAGGTTGTAATATTTGTAAAAATAAACATTTTGTAAATTAGCTAAACAAGGTAAATATAAGAAAATGGACTATTGTAAGAGGAAAGAAGGACTTAATTAAAATTCCTTAATACGATAGAGATTTAAATGAATCAGTGTCAATACCCTCCAGGACAATAAATTTATGTTTTTTCAAAATAGTCACTAAAAGACTGAAGAAAAACAATTTCTGTGATAAAAAAACAAATAAGAGTGCTATGGACTAGTGAAGCCGGGATAGTTGTTGATTTTGAAAAACAAAGGAGTGGATTTAGAATGGTGATGAGGGATGCGTCTCTGTAAGATTGCTCTCTGCAAAAATTTTCTTTAAAAAACAGTTAAAAGTTAAAATTATATAAACATTTTATGACAAACTAATCATAAGTGTATCAGATCCTGTGTAAGTACTGAAGAGTGCCGTAGGAGCATATCTCTAAGGAGATATCGGCAAGTTTGGAAGATGTAAGTGCAGCCGGCAGTAATAGCAAGAAAGATAAGGTCTGTGTATTTTGATTAAATCTATTTGGAATTCCAATAAACATTTTAAAGTGTACACTCAAAATTCAATAGAACATTCAATTGATATATATCATATAAAAAGGCCAAAGAACAGTAACATATAATGCATTATAAAATTCATCTATAGAGAATTATAATTTTAAGATAATATTGAAACTCACCTGTTGTAAATTTATCCTTGTAAAATATCACGTACATCATGCGTGCTCAATTCTATTTCATTACTTATTTTCAGCTTTTGCATGCATAACTTTCATCTATCACTTTCTTGTTTTTTTTTAAATACACGTACACATATAGTTTATAAAGTATTACTTATATGTAATTGATTATAAAAACATTTAATAATTATAACCAACAATTTTCATCACAGACACGCTAACAGTGTGTTGAATATAAACGTTGTGTATGGAAGGAAACTTCTTTCTTACATGTATACTGTAGCAGCGCATGCGTTTGGAGATATAGCGCCGACGCAGAAATTATATCATTTTGTTTCCAAGAATGTATGTATGATATAGGGTGGCACAATTCCTTAAGAATAAATGTGTAAAATAAATTAACAGTTACAAAATATTTTATTATGTTCTAATCTGATTAAGAATTGAAATTCATTTATTAAACATATTTACATTAATGTGTTGGTTTTCTTTTATTCTTACATCTATGGTTAAAGTATCAATATCACTATTATCATATTTCAATCGTTTTATTTAATAGATATTATTTCTTTCAGAGGTTGTAATTAAAAGGTAAGATTATGTATATGTATTTCTTCAATCTTTGATTATCATATCCAGAACCCAACGAGAGAAGTTTCTCATGTTCTTCGATAAAATATAAAACTATAATAAAATAAACAAATAATATAATCTGAGCTAGCCATAAAATTATCATAAATTATAATTATCATCATTCAATTATAATATATATATATATATATATATATATATATATATATATATGAGGTTTCCTAAGTAACAATAATAATATACAACATCTACCTCCTTTATACAAACGTTCATCTTACGAAGTATCTAAAGAAAAAGTTTAACAAAATTCTCTGAGTAATTATTTAACAAATTGCATATGTGTTTATCATAACTATTTTTAACAAACTATATTAAAACATTACCGTAACATTGCGGCTTTCCAATTTTGCTACGACGATGTAGCGAGTCCATCCGGATTCTTCACTGTTCACCACATTAATATTATTTACTGTAGTTATACCCATATTTTAATTTTCTTCACTATTACCCGGAAGCACTTTCCCATCAACTACATATGATTTTCACTATTTTGCACCATATTGATATCAAGTGAAACAACATTATTATCTAATTGAGATTGAGGTATGATTGAAACAGTTTCTGAACTAGTATTTGAAGTTTCATGTTACAATTTCAATAGATCAGTGTGTCTTTTCAAAGTCATACCACTCTCTGTCTTAACCATGTAAATTCTCCAACCCAACACATCTGTAATCACTCCAGAATACCAAGG
Organism: Galeruca laticollis; assembly: GCA_963921935.1. Classification (NCBI taxonomy): domain Eukaryota; kingdom Metazoa; phylum Arthropoda; class Insecta; order Coleoptera; family Chrysomelidae; genus Galeruca; species Galeruca laticollis. The sequence continues at coordinate 18,534,915 of OY998182.1, read as the reverse complement.
AGACCTAGAATTTAATCTAAAGTTCCTTATCCAGACTTTATTATTCAATTTAAAATTAATGTCTCTTCCGCGAGACGAATAACTTTGTTTTTGGCGTTCTGGATTTTCTTTTCCGAACTCACCGCCAAGGGCATAAGTAAATATAATTTTGTTCTTAAATTCTTACCAAAAAGCATTTTTGCAGGTGATTCTCCTGTAGTCGTATGTGGTGTATTACAAAAATGGAACAAGATGCTCTGTAGTATAAGATTAAATTCTTATTCAGGATTTTAATATTGTCTTTTTCAAATGTTTTTTTTTTCAAATTTTAACAGCACTTTCCGCTTGCCCGTTTGTAGGATTATGATCAGAAACCCTTGTTTTATATTTTATACCACTTTGATTTGAAACTATTTGAAATTCTTCTGAAGTGTAAGTTCAAGTATTATAGGAGCATTTTCTTGGTAACCCAAATCTACTAAAAATCTCAAGTAATTCAATTGTTTTAATTCTAGACAAATTTCTTCCCTCAAAGACTTCTAACCACATAGATATGGCCTCCTGAATAATCAAAGAAAATTTTCCATGTGTTGGACCAAAAAAATCAGCATGTAACCTTGTCTACGCTTATTTAGGCCACTGCCATACCACCAAAGAATTTCTTTTTGAATTTGAGCCATATGCATTGCAGGAGCTAAAATTCCTCATTAAATATGAAATTTCCGCATTTAAATTTGGCTACAGGAAATATTAACGAGCCAATGCGTTCATTTTTACTACTCCCATATAAGTGCTGAGCAATTCATTTAAAATGTTACTATGAAATTTTTGAGGAATAATCAAACAGTATCCCCTTAATAAACAATTTCTTTAAGTGAATATTTCAGTTTTGTGTAAAAAATATGGCTTGATTTCTGCAGATGAACATTCAGCTGGCCATCCATTTTTTACATAAAACATGATTTTCATTAATTGTGGGTCGCTATTTGTTTCATTTTTAGATTTTCAGCCTTATTTCAGAATGAAATAGGGTTATTGTAGAGAGTAGCATGACGCGACTTCGGAAAAATTTCAATGCAGTTTTTCCTTTTGGTGTTCTCTGATGCCAACATCACCCCCGTTCCAAAGGTTATATATATATATATATATATATATATATATTAAAGTGAAATATATCTACCAGATAAATCTGAATCAATTAGCACCATACAGATAGTGTGAATCTTAGTAATTCAGTAGTTAATATTCAGTAAAAAAGGAAATAATCCGTAAAGACATAAGTTAAACATATCAAGAAATATTCAACTATTGTATACAATCGATAAATTAATTTAAGAGATTGCTATTCAATTTAGTATCTATTTTCTTTTAAAGTATATTTCAAAATAAAGAAATATAACAACAACAAGTAAATTACGTCGAGCGTAATATTATACATAATTATGGTAACCACTGTATATATCGTCACATAAAATTTCAAACTGAATTCAATTATCACAATTTTATATTTTGTAAACACTTTCGAAAACCACGTATATCGTATAAACTTTTAATTATTTGTATGAATACGTCAAGGTCAAAAGATCAACGCCAAACGGCGACGTTTTGTTAACAGTTCGTATGGAGTGATTCGGAGTGATGATAGAAGTGCATAAGAACGTAGTGAATTTATCTACACTAACGCAATAATGGATATACTGATTTGGAAAAAACAATGTTTGTTTATCAACAATTGAACTATGAAAAACAAAATTAAAACAAATGAATGTTGTTGATTTTAAGCTTGAGAGACGCCGTTTAGAGGGAGGACGTGTTTTATTTTACCTCTCCAAAATTCTTACAAAACCCATATAACTTATAAAAAACATTTAAAACGTTAACTTAAGTGCTTAAAAAGAACTTTGAAAAGTGAATTAAATAAAAATATATTTCGTATAACTAAAATAAAGTGAAACTTTCGTGAAAATCGTCTAGACTTGGTAAGAACTATAATTACCTCATTAATATTATTTCGATGGACATCCAGGTATCTTTAATTGATTAAGATATATCAGCTGGTGATATTAATCCAGTTATCACCATTCCTACATCCTGAATTTCGTTTTTATTCGATCACAGTTGATCGTTTTCTCTCCAAAAACATCACATTTCAACGTTATGAAGATCTAAACCATGAACATTATTTCTCCGTGTGTATATTAAAACTTCTCCTAAAAAAAAAAATTCACTTATATATTTATTTGTAGGTTAATCATTTCTAGTAACAATCCATTAGTTAAACATTAGTAATATTCATTCAATCTCCACTGATAACGGACACCAAACACAAGAAACATATTAAAATACGTACTTACTAAATTTCATATGATAATTTCAATAATAATAATTCTTAGTCACATCACCTTTGCTTTCATTTTCTAAACTAGACATATCTTAACAGAACGACACACTATACGATAAGCGCATTATAAAGATCTATGGTTGAGTTTGAACGTTTATAGATGTACATCTAAAACATAGAGTAGGAATTAAGCGAAATTTACTTGTTGCGCTGAATAATATTTATAATTGATAAGAACGTGATAATATTCATGAATTCAAATATGTAATAGTTATTTGTCGATTTATTTAAAAGATTTCAGTATTTTCTCTTATTAATTGAAAAGTTTAATTGTCTATGTTCGTCTTATTTTTCTCTGATATCTACCTATAAGATTTCTGTTGCTAGCAAACGTCAAGTGCCGAATCTCATCCCTGAGATGCAGTGTTTAAAAGGTAAAACAAATTTGTAACATCTTTGACTTATATAATTTTTATTTTGAATTGGAAATAGCGGCAAGCGAAACCAATTCTGGCGCCCATAACAAATTATTACTATTATAGAAATTATTAAATACATTCCAACATAATAAAATCAAAATTATATAAATTAAATTAAAATTATTTAAATACATTACAAAATTGCCCCCAACGTAGAGGCATAATTAAAATTGACAAATTTTAAATTTACTATTATATAAAAATATAAAAATATACTCCAATATATATATATATATATATATATATATATATATATATATATATATATATATATAGAAAGTAGTTATTTTGCCAATAACTAGTTAGAAACAAATATTAGTGGGGGATTTGGCATCTGAGACAAAGAATACTCTGTTTAATTAATCCGAGCTTTCGAAGATGTTTATTTCCATCCTCAGGGACACTACAATTGATAAAAATAGTCAAAATTTAAAATCAAATAATAAAATTAACACTTACATTAAGTGAGGTTATTTGTCATTGAGGTGTAAATGTGAAAACAACATCAATGTGCTTTTTCTTTCCTTGAAAAATGGTTCTTACTAATTACACTGTACAAAATTGCATGTTAAAATTATCATAGTATCTAGAATTTCTCTAATATATACAATTTTTTGTGATTAAAACAGATCAGCTACCACGTGAAACTTAATAAAATTTTAAGGTTAGGAAACTGTCACTAAAGAATTCTTCTCTTCCATTGACGCCTTGATTGAGACTTATACATTTGGTTATCTAGTTATATAAATCAATGAAAGGAGGCCGCTTGAGTGAAGTTCTCTCAAAACAATACTGTTTATAAATTTATGTTATTAAAGTATGTGACAGTTGTGTATTGAAATTGATTGTTAACAGGTATGAATAAATAGAACTAAGGTTATCAATATCTGTACGTTTGTTCAGAATGTTAGGTGTCTGCGAAATATATGTCATTTCCAAGAACGTTCTCTTGGTATTATTAGTTTCGGTGGCTAAAATACGAAAATTGTCATAATCCATTACATGACCCTCACTGCGCACATGTTCCGCCAAAGCACATCTGTCAGGGTGCAGTCTACTATCAATCTTATGAGATGTTATACGGTCTTTTACTGGTCTCGAGGTCTGGCCAATGTATACCTTATGACAATTTGTACAAGGGATGGAGTAAACTACATCTGACATCTGCGCCCTAGGGACTCTATCTTTAAGTACTGAGAAAATAGAATACGCCGTCAGGACACTTTTGTTCGCAATGACAATGCCAGGTACTATTTCAAAAATCTTCTTCAACTTGGGTGTTATTTCCTCTATATATGGCAAAGAAACATATTTTTTTAATGACTGATGGTTTGCTGAGCCCGTCACCTCCGTGGGAGAAATATGAGTTTCTAACGCTGAGTTATTATGATAAATTAATTGGTTCAGTAATGCATACGGGTAGGAATTGCTCAGAAACATACCAAACATAATTTTATAGTTTTTTTGGTGAAAGGAGGGGTCAGACAACTGGGAGACTCTATTCTTCATCTGTTTAATCAAATTCACCTTCATAGACTTTTTGTGGTATGACCAATAGTTGAGGTATCTACCTGAACTCATTGGTTTCTGGTACCAATCAATAAGTACGATGTTGTTTTTTGTACGAATAAACGTAATGTCTAAGAACGGGACTGATTGTTGGTTATCTTCAGTTTCTATAGTAAACTGTATGTGAGGATCGAGATCATTAAATACGTATAGAATCTCGTCTATACCATCTCTCGGGATAGAAAGGATTATGTCATCGACATATTTCTTAACAAAAAAAGGTTTATAAGTTAGTACTGGTAGAACAATATCCAACACGTCATCCATTACATTACATTATCGCCCATTTTGGCTTGTTATGTAATGGATGACGTGTTGGATATTGTTCTACCAGTACTAACTTATAAACCTTTTTTTGTTAAGAAATATGTCGATGACATAATCCTTTCTATCCCGAGAGATGGTATAGACGAGATTCTATACGTATTTAATGATCTCGATCCTCACATACAGTTTACTATAGAAACTGAAGATAACCAACAATCAGTCCCGTTCTTAGACATTAAGTTTATTCGTACAACAAACAACATCGTACTTATTGATTGGTACCAGAAACCAATGAGTTCAGGTAGATACCTCAACTATTGGTCATACCACAAAAAGTCTATGAAGGTGAATTTGATTAAACAGATGAAGAATAGAGTCTCCCAGTTGTCTGACCCCTCCTTTCACCAAAAAAACTATAAAATTCTGTTTGGTATGTTTCTGAGCAATTCCTACCCGTATGCATTACTGAACCAATTAATTTATCATAATAACTCAGCGTTAGAAACTGCCATATATAGAGGAAATAACACCCAAGTTGAAGAAGATTTTTGAAATAGTACCTGGCATTGTCATTGCGAACAGAAGTGTCCTGACGGTGTATTCTATTTTCTCAGTACTTGAAGATAGAGTCCCTAGGGCGCAGATGTCAGATGTAGTTTACTCCATCCCTTGTACAAATTGTGATAAGGTATACATTGGCCAGACCTCGAGACCAGTAAAAGACCGTATAACATCTCATAAGAGTGATAGTAGACTGCACCCTGACAGATGTGCTTTGGCGGAACATGTGCGCAGTGAGGGTCATGTAATGGATTATGACAATTTTCGTATTTTAGCCACCGAAACTAATAATACCAAGAGAACGTTCTTGGAAATGACATATATTTCGCAGACACCTAACATTATGAACAAACGTACAGATATTGATAACCTCAGTTCTATTTATTCATACCTGTTAACAATCAATTTCAATACACAACTGTCACATACTTTAATAACATAAATTTATAAACAGTATTGTTTTGAGAGAACTTCACTCAAGCGGCCTCCTTTCATTGATTTATATAACTAGATAACCAAATGTATAAGTCTCAATCAAGGCGTCAATGGAAGAGAAGAATTCTTTAGTGACAGTTTCCTAACCTTAAAATTTTATTAAGTTTCACGTGGTAGCTGATCTGTTTTAATCACAAAAAATTGTATATATTAGAGAAATTCTAGATACTATAATAATTTTAACATGCAATTTTGTACAGTGTAATTAGTAAGAACCATTTTTCAAGGAAAGAAAAAGCACATTGATGTTGTTTTCACATTTACACCAACTCAATGACAAATAACCTCACTTAATGTAAGTGTTAATTTTATTGTTTGATTTTAAATTTTGACTATTTTTATCAATTGTAGTGTCCCTGAGGATGGAAATAAACATTTTCGAAAGCTCGGACTAATTAAACAGAGTATTCTTTGTCTCAGATGCCAAATCCCCCACTAATATTTGTTTCTATATATATATATATATATATATATATATATATATATATATATATATATAAATTACCAATAAAATTCCTGGGATTCGGCCATTAATTATTTATTACTATGGTGATGTCATATAAAAAACATAAAAGATACTTTACTACTCCTACGCACGTTTCGGCATGACGCCATTTTCAAGTAGGTACAAAGTTAGATAAACACCTAAAAGAGATATCTTCAGGTAGTCAACAAATACAATATACAAATCAATGAGACTCAAAAGGATAACAGAAAAAACAAAACAAACTCACATGTAGAAAACCCAACGCTCAACATCTCAAGCTGTAGGAGTAAATGCAATAAAATACATTTGATAATAAGTTTTAAATCATTCAGCCAAAACCATCGTATACACCTTTCGCTCGATAGAAAGTAGTATACTGTTTACTCGGTATCAATTAAAATACATTTGAGGTGGAAATAAAAACAACAAAGCCGTATACAAGGTGACAGAATTGTATGTCTTCAAAACAATTTAAATAAAGAGGATTATAAAATTCATTTTATTTAGTTATTACTATTAATGAGGTTGTAGTAGCAATTGGATAAGTTAGTTACATCATTTCTAAAATTAATACTATTTTTATTTTTCTGAATGTATATCATCTCATAAATTTATCGTTTTTTAGTATTAGATTCGGATTGTAATATTTTAAAATTTCCAAAATTAAAGCTGTGGTTATTTTCTATGGCGTGTTTTGATAATTCGGTGGTATTAGTTTTGTTATTTTTAATGTCGTAAGAGTGTGAGTACAAACGCTTATGTATGTATTGTTTAGTTTGCCCTATATATTGTTTGTGACAATCATTACATTCAACTTGATATACTACGTTTGATCTATATTTATTATCAATTTTTGGTTCTAATTTTGAAAAAAATTGTTTAGTTGTATTGTAAGGTTTGTGAACAATATTTATACTGTAAGGTTTGAACATTTTCTTAATGTTTTCTGATACCCCTTTTATGTATGGAAGGGGTATGTATTGACAACATTTATTAGTTTTTGAGCTGGTTATGTGTTGTTGGTTGTAAAACTTATGCACTTCTGGATAGTTATTCTGATAGAGAACTTATTTAACTTTATTAATATTTTCTGGTCTATATTGAGGGAGTAGACAATTGCATAAATTTTGTCGATATTACAATTCCCTACGATACTTCCGGGAAAATTAATACTGGTTGGTTTACGAAAGATATATGGTCCGGTCGATATTTAAATTTTAATTCAGATACCCCAATTACTTACAAACGTAGTGTTGTTACAGGCCTAGCAGATAGAGCTATAAAACTTTCCAGCCCTCAATATAGACCAGAAAATATTAATAAAGTTAAAGAAGTTCTCTATCAGAATAACTATCCAAAAGCCATCATTGATCCTATCATTAAGAAACGAGTGCATAGGTTTTACAACTAACAACACATAACCAGCTCACAAACTAATAAATGTTGTCAATACATACCCCTTCCATATATAAAAGGGGTATTAGAAAACATTAAGAAAATGTTCCAACCTTACAATATCAATATTGCTCACAAACCTTACAATACAACTATACAATTTTTCTCAAAATTAAAACCAAAAATTGATAATAAATATAGATCAAACGTAGTATATCAAGTTGAATGTAATGACTGTCACAAACAATATATAGGGCAAACTAAACAATACATACATAAGCGTTTATACTCACACTCTTACGACATTAAAAATAACAAAACTAATACCACCTCATTATCAAAACACGCCATAGAAAATAACCACAGCTTTAATTTTGAAAATTTTAAAATATTACAATCCGAATCTAATACTAGAAAACGAGAAATGTATGAGATGATATACATTCAGAAAAAATAAAATAGTATTAATTTTAGAAATGATGTAACTAACTTATCCAATCGCTACTACAACCTCATTAATAGTAATAACTAAATAAAATGAATTTTATAATCCTCTATATTTAAATTGTTTTGAAGACATACAATTCTGTCACCTTGTATACGGCTTTGTTGTTTTTATTTCCACCTTAGATGTATTTTTTTTTAAATCAATCGGAATTTCCCATCCTTTAAAACAGTTCCTAGATGAAGCTTCAGGGTAAATACTTAAATTAAGAATACAGTCTAGTATTTAACTCAAATGGTAAACTGTATCCGATAACAATTACGACAAAGACTTAACAACCAAAAACAGTAACCAATAACAATAACGAACAACAATTTTAAAATAATAACTAAAAATAAGTTGGGTATTCTCAGTAAAATACGTTCGGAACGGCATCCGCTTTCAAGACACTGGATATTGAAATTAGAATGTTTATACATATTCCTCACGATTATGTCAACACTATTGGCAACACTGTAATACAATTTTGTACGAATATGTCTTGGAAACTGACACATTGCAAACATTTATTTTTATATCTGTCTATCATGGCGGGCGCTAATTAAACGGTTTGTACTGAGTACTTTTACACATATTTTTTTTTGAGGTTAGATTTTCTTTTCCATATTTCACGTGAACTCAAACATCATTTAATTTCACACCAAAAAGTTCGTTTGTGTAAGCTCGATATTGTATACCGTATTCGTATATTATATTTTGAAAATGCTGAAGTAATAACTGATGCTGCTATAAAGTACTTTTAGAAACCAATTACCAATATTAAGAACCCTATCAATTATCAATAAATGTCAGTTATCCATATGTGTCAGACAAAACCATTTTAAGATCTGCGATGAAACCTGAACTTTTTTGACGGAAGACGTTTTGAAAACTTACTGATTGAATATTTAATTTTTTAGTCAAATTTATCGTAATATCCTTTCTATAATTCTACATGTAGCATTGAAATAATGTTATTGATTCTTGATAAATAGGTAATGAAAAATGCTGCCAGTTTCGACGTAATCGTAATAAATGTGTATAATTTTTTTCAATACCCTGTATCTTGCTATCCAAGATACAGGATATTGAAAAAAAATTATATATATATATATATATATATATATATATATATATATAGACGAAAGTAGTTCGTTGCCGAAACTAGTTAGGGTAACTTTTTTATTGGGGAATGCGGCAATGTGATAAAGAAAACTCTGTTTAGTTAATCCTAAGCTTTGGATAATTTATTATTATCATTATCAAAGAATCTACAAAATAAATATTATATAAATTTAAAATATTTTTTAAAGTAAAAATATTTTTTACTTACACTAATTGAGGTTGTTCACAATAATATAATATCTAGATATATGTGAAGAAATATCATTGTACAATTTAAGCGTTAAAATATTCAAATTGGCATGTTATCAAATTGATGACAATTTTTGACAAGTTGATGTTGTCATAGAAAACATTTTTCCAATATATATATTCAGAACATCAGTATAGTATATAATAAAATGTTTACTATACTCTTATTATATTTAAATGAAATATAAGTAAATCAATAAACAGAATCATCCTCTATAACACCTTGACCTTCATTATTATCTTTTTTGTCGAATGATAATAAATAACTATAAATTGAATTTAGATTCTGAATATCAGTTCTTTTATTTAAACAACTATTCTCTTGAGCAATGAATGTCATTTCCAGGAAAATCCGTTTAGAGAAATTGTCTTCTTTACACAAAATTTTGAAGTTTTTATTTTCAATTATATGTTTTGTTGAGATAACGTGTTCTGCTAATGCTGAACGTTCTGGGTATAATCTTGAATCACTCTTATGTAGAGCCAAGCGCTTAGTAATTTTTTCAGAAGTCTGACCCACATATACAGATTCGCATGTAGAGCATGTTAATCTATATACAACATTAGAACGTTCAGTATAAGGATCAATTCCTTTCAATTTACTAAAAACACGATTAATTGTCAGAACATTTTTATTTGCAAGTTTTATGCTAGTTACTTCCTTTAAAATTTTGGAAATTCTAGGAGTAAGATCTCTAAAATATGGTAAAGATGCTAAAAAGGTATTGGTTGAATTTGTATCCGTTATATTTTCTACGTTATCAGTTGATAAATTTGGTTCATTAGATAATTGTATTGGATGAGGATTGTTAAATAGTATTTTTCTCACTAATGTTTTTGGATATCCATTATTTATAAATAGATTCAATAAAATATTTAAATTTTTATTGTGCAACGTATTATCTGAAATATTGATTATTCTATTTTTCATTTGCTTTATCAAATTAATTTTCGTTGAAAATTTATGATATGAAAAATAGTTTATATATCTTCCTGAGCTACAAGGTTTTCTATACCAGTCTACTGTAATGATATCATTACTTCTTATAAGTCTGGTGTCTAGAAATGGAACAGATTGTTCATTATCTTCTGTTTCAATAGTAAACTGGATGTATTGATTATAATTATTGAATTTTTCTAATATTTCATTGATGCCTGTACTAGGTTATTCCAATATTATATCGTCTACATATTTTTTTATAAAAGAAAGACGAAAAGATAGTAAAGGAATAACACTATTTAACAATTCATCCATAACATATGTAGCTAAAATTGGAGATATATTTGCTCCCATTGGTGTACCAAAAGTTTGTTTATAATACTTATTATCAAAAGTGAAAAAAGTATTATTGAATAAATAAGTAATAATTTCTAAAAAAGTATTTTTGTTTATATCACAATATAAACGAATACGTTCCCAATTTTTTTCAATAGATTTTAAAGTTTCATAGAATTAAATATGATAATATAAAAAAATTGAATGCACTTAGTGATAATATGATCAAAGAATGTCTAATAACACAACCTAATTGGATAAAAAATTTCACAAATTTAGACATTCCTGATGATATTTATAATATAAAAAAAAACAAAAAAAAAAGTTACCCTATATATATATATATATATATATATATATATATATATATATATATATATATATATTAAAGTGAAATATTAATAACAGGAGGATGAACAAATAAAATTTTGTATATAAATGCCCATTTGCAACCAAAAAGAATTATAATGCTCATAGTTACATGATATTTAAATTCATGATAAAAAAAATATTGATAAACGAAACTATTAACATATAGTTGTTTGTTGCACACACGTGAGTCAATTATAAAAAAATATTATTCATTCGTAACATAAATTTTAAAAAAAAACCAACTTCTATAATTGTATTTTCCCGATTGCTATAACTTTTGACAAACCCTGTATACGATAAAGTATTTTTTTGACGACGATTAAAAAAGCAAATAGACATGAATAGTATTATATATAAAGTGACAGCTTTATCAATATTTAGATTAAGTGTAAATAAAGTGACATTAGTGCAATAGCGGAGGTATTTTCGAACGGAGTGAATAATTGAAAAAGAACAAGACGCGGATAAATAGATTTTTTTTAAAAACAATAACTGTTTACAAGTTAACAAAAGAGGATCGGAAAAAACAGAAGGAGGTTGTTGATTGTTGAGCGTCGAGAGAGGGTTGTTAGGTTAAAAAGGTGGTATGGAATGATGTAAGAACGAGAATAAAATAATACAATTAAGTTAAAAAATCATAATAAAAGGACAAAATTTTGATTTTTTTACTGTGACAACGTCATTGGCAATAAATGGAATGATCCAGTTTCCAGTAATTGAATATCAAATAAAAAAAAAACTTTTCATTAATCGTCTTCTAGAATTTGGTGAGATAATTTAATTTTTTTACCTTATTTGTTCCTGGCTATTTGGTCACGTTTTCCTCGTAGCAGCAATTACTTATATTGAAAGTAATCCGAATATAATAAACTTTAACTCCTTGTCCAATAGAGAAGCTATTACACTTTAATCATCACAAGTTTCATTGAACTGAAATGAGTGGAAACACAAGACATTTGTTATCTTCAAGCTCTTGAATTTCTGTATATATTCACAAACATTTGGTTTCTGGAATTATTATTTAGGTTAGGTGTAATATTATGAACATATCTTTTGAATTGTACCTAGTTATTTAAGAATAATCAATTTCCACTATCCTACTAATTCAATTTAATCCCAAACAACGACGAAATCACTCACTGATTTTATTATTAAGGACTAAATATATTAATAAACTTTGAAAACTATTACTTCCAAACATCCATTTGCGATTCACATCCATATCTCTGGTCACATGACGACGATTCACAGCGCCAATATCATTCTTCTGGTTTAAAATACTAGAGGTGGGACTTGATTGTGGGTTAACGATGATATCATGGTTACACGGTATTTATTAGTTATTTTATCATAATAATTTCACTTAAAACATTTAACTATGAGAATTATATATAGATGTTTGTAAATAATTATGTAATTTGTTCTGACTTTATCGTCAGTAAGTTTTGAGGGAGAAATGTTAAAAAAAATAAATAGAATTTTTGATTAATTAAACAAAACTACTTTCAAACCTCCTTGTTTTCCTTCAAGTGTTCTCAAAACCTATCAGTTTCCTGTTACTGTTCAACGCTAGTGCCGGACACACCCCTGAGATCTTAAAAAAAAAGGAATAAAGCTTTTGGTATTAATATTTGAACTTGCATTAGGTACGAAATCGCTCTGTTTATAATAAGCAGACCATGCGAGTTCTGGCGCCCATAATAAAAAAGGAAATACGATGATTAACAAATTTAATATTCATAACAAATAATAGAAAATTCCACAACAATATTGCAACTTGATAATAACATAATAATTAAAATAATCATCATCGCAATTTTTTTTAAATACAACCTGTAACTCAAATTAAAATACAGTACAATATATATATATATATATATATATATATATATATATAAGATTTGAAATGAAAAATAGAAATGGTACATAGTGATTTTAATAATAATTATAAAATGAATCTCACAATTCTACACAACAAGAATAGGTTAGCGATACTTTGAAAATCAATGTTAATTAATACAAGATGGTCTGAATTCAATTATATAGCATAATTTAACCACAAAAATAAGAAATAAACCTAATGGTTTTCTAATGAATCTCGTTGACGTTACACTTTTTCCCCTTGGGCACCCCATCCGTATATATGTTGTGTTGATATTCACTGAAACTTTGTATTGAAAAAGAATACAATAAACAGTTATCGATCCTCTCATTTTAGGCCTTAAAGACTCGGGCGATGCAATTGAAGCTCAATAAAAAACCAATGGCTTACGAAATAAAGCCTGGATCAGTGATAGAGAACATTTCTAACACGCACAGATTAGCCGAAACGACGCTGGGCGGCCCGACACCGATTGATGAACAGGCGACGAACACGGGCAGCGGTTCAGCAGATGAGGAGGAGGATGTCATGGTCGATGTCGATTGTCACGTCTTATCCAACGATAAGAGCACGGAGTTCATCCTGGCGACGGTCGTTGAAGAAGCATCGTAAGTATGAACGTCTCATGGATAATCTCTGAAATATTTGAATTCTCTTCTCCAGGTGGCAGTAAATTTAAATCTCCAGAAGCACTAGCCGGGTGACATAGCATTTCAGACATCAATTTCTCGAGATATTTTCCGAAAAATCTCTCTTTATTTGACTGCCTCCTAGTTATGTTCAATAAATATCTTATTATTCACTATATAGATGCTATTAATTAATACATGTTTCAGAAAATTTTGTTCCATTTGTTACACAAAGCAGTAGAAAAAGAATGGAATAATTTTTATCTACAAGTATTATATAATTTCTATATTCCAACGTAGTTGTTGATATGGAATAGCTTCATTCTAACCCTAGGGTCAGAATATTTATTTTCTTCCTTGGTATGGAATGAATACTTGTGGTGCCCTCTAAATGTAATGGTTCATTTGACAGAAAGAGAAAATAGGTATGACCCGGTTTCTACACTACTTGCACTAGGCAGAGTAGAAATAGTGCGGAAATATCAAAATGCATAAAAAATCCTCTAAAGTGAACGTAAAATGACTAAATGGTCGTTGAGTATTAATTGTTAGAGTCAGAAGTGCAGCACAAGTGTTATTTGTGGCACTTTTTAAGAATAAAATAGAAAACACTATTTAGCAACAATTGTCAACTGTCAAAAATATCGACAGTCAAAGTTGTTTAATTATCTATTTTTTCAAATTGAAATTGATAAATATTTCATAAAAGTAAGTCATTTTATATCATTTTATTTAAATGATAGCTATTGCTTGGCTTCATTCCCTTCTAGTGTTTGATACTGACAGCAGTGATGATTTCATTACAACTACTACAGAAATTAAGGAGTTGGCAATTTAATATATGTTGTTCCACTTTTTATTTGGTAGTCGTTGAAAAAGTATTGTCTCGTAGAATAGTTTCCCTCGCCTAAACAAATCTTTCTACTCGTGTAGAATTTGGTTTATTCCACCCTTGATATAGAATACACTATTGCAGTTAGTTTCATTAAAGAAAGGAATACACCAAACTGTTTAGATGTCGGGGGTCGAAAAAAGAATTCTTGCCTTCGCACCAAAAGGTAAAAAAGTTATTTAATGTAATTGTTAGTTTCATGACAAAAGCAGTTTTTGGAGAAAAGGTTTGTTATCATGTTGATAAATTTTTGCATGCCAACAATCTTATTTTTTTTCAAGAAGAAGCAATAGAAATCGGATCTATCTATATTTTGCTTTTTTGAGTTTTTTTAGATGGAATCTTGGGTCGGGCCGTGATGCAAATTCAAGGTACGCCCCAAATTTGTATTACGTTCATATGTGACTACAGATACGGGTCTAGGTATCATTATCCACTATTGAAAAATATTGTTAAAAAGTTTTTTCATAAATTCATTTTCATTTTTATATTCTACAATTTCAAGCTATACAAGTATTTTCTCATTGAGTTATATAACATAATTATAAACTCATAGAAAGCTTAAATAGATTTTAACAGTGTTACAACTAAACATTTTTGAATTTTTGTTTCAAATGTAACATATGGTACAAAAGCTCAAGAAATAAAAAAAATATTTAAAACATTTAAAATACTCGTTTATATATCAAAGGACGAAACTGATCGACAAGTAAAAACAAAACAATATATTTTAATAATGCGACATGTCACCTTCTAAAGGTTAATATCCAGGTATTGGGTTTTGTTATTAATGTTTTAGCTAAGTGAATTGAGCAAGATTACTTAGTCGGTTTTTTCCCATAGTCTGTTGTAAATAATTTTTTATTATTTTGAGTTTAGAAAAAGTTCGTTCTGCGGTAGCAACCGAAACCGGCATTGTTAATAAAATACGAAGTATTATGCTCGTATTAGGAAAAGAATCCACTAAGTTGTTATATAATTCAAAGTTTCTTCTGGAGACGTAATAACTTTTCATACATTTTCTGTAAAGTTCCACGAAAGTTATGTCTCGTCCATTGCGAGTTTTCGCATTTAATAAAATTTCAACTTTTTGACATAATTCTAATGGTTCGTTTCCAAAATAATTCTAAAATCTATCAATATTCTATAAAAACGGGAACTTTTTAGAGTAAAGAAAATGTAATTGCAATCTCTCATCCCCTAATGTTACGATTACATCTAGAGCATTAGAAAAACCAATAACTTTAAAGTCTCATCGTCGATCTGTACATCGTCAAATTCATAATCAAAATGTTTATTTCATTTTTCGCGGTTTTCAACCTGTTTTTTTTTAATATAGGTTCTATGTCTGAGCTGTATGCATCAATCAGTTGATCATTAAAACCTTTATCGAAGCGGAAGGCTTTCAAAAATTATTCAAATGATTATAACAATGGGCAACATAAAAGTTCGGTTTTCTAATAATTTTATCAACAATGTCAACTTCACTTAAAATATTATACCACAATATAAAAATGCAAATGAACTGAAAATTTTGCATTTTTTTTGCCAACAATGCAGCCAATTTGTTTACGTCAGTTTCAAAGGTTCCTTATTTCAAACAGAGCATCATAAACCTCCCCAAGTTGATACCTAAGGGAGTTATTGTATCTATTCCACTAGATCATCGAGTATCCGATAAAGGCTTGAAAGTTAAATTGGTTGCATTTGATAAATTACATTTCAGAATTGACTAGCGTTTAGTAGAAGCTGAAAAAAATATACATAGTTTATGAACTAATGAAAAAAAAAAAGTTTCCCAAACAATTTTGCGGCATCATTGACGACTAAATTCAGACTAAGGTTGCAACAAGAAACAAGGGTCGTCGATTCAAATCGTTGATATTTTAAGCCTTCTTTCTCTAACCCCGACAAAAGTAATTTTTTCATGCCTTCACCCGACACATCATCTATAGGACAAAATAATAAAAAATGTTCTTCAATACTAATTCCCGTGTTCTCCAAATGAACAAATCTTATATAAACTGAAATTTGTTTTTGGTGGCTAGAGTCTGGAGTGCAGTCTAATAATATGGAATAATTTGCTTTTTTAGTTAGTTCGAAACTTTCTATATGTTTTTTTCAGCGATCAAATTGATTGCTTCATTTTGTACGTTCAGACATAATCCGGTTCGAATTTTGAAATGATGTCTATGTATTTTAAAAAGTTACCATTATTTTTCTCAAACAACGTATCACAACTTCCACGAAAAGCTGAATTTTGTTTACTTAAATACTGAAGTATTTCGTTTCTCTGTTTATTACATTCTGAATTTCAGTATCAATTATCTAATTTTTACTAAAACGGTTAGAAAGATCTATCAATTTTAGAACATTTTAGATACCGTTACCCTACTTCGCAAAAGTCGTAATTCCACTTTTTATGCAAATTGAGCTTTTGGTGATATCTGATAAAAGTTGTGCAAATCAACCAATTGAACTGTTTTATCTATATTTTTTTCATTTTCGCGCTAAAAAGAAAATGTCGTAGGTCTGACATGTCGTGAACAGGAAAAGAAAAAGTGGTATGTCGATCAGGTGATATTATGCCTTGACATCAGGTGCATCGCAAAAAACGAATTTTATTGAAAAATGTGAAAGTGTTTTTTGGTTGGATATTGTCTTAGATATATCTGTTAAGTAAACATATTTGATTCAGTATAAAATTATTGAATGAGCATAGGATATTATAAACATTTCTTGAGATATACGACATTTTCCAATTTAAATTTTTCATTCATTGTTTTGGACTTACGATATTTGTTAATTATAATTATTTCTTTCTCCTGTAAAGCTAGCTCGAATCCACTTACGACTTTTGAAAAGTAAGGTAACGACATCTAACTTTCTGTTTGCATGTATTGTAACCTACCAATTTACTCTTTAAAAAAATTAACAGTTGTTGAGGATCCTCGGTTGTCCCAGGTCTTCAACCTTTACGCCCTTCGGCTTCGCTCGAGTGGAGATGGTCTTGGATCGAGTCAAATGTTCCTGGAAATCCACAATATTATAAAGATGTACTAAAGAAAAGGGCGCCAGCTAGTTTCCATTCTATGCCAGGCCTATAAGTACGTACAATCTCTAATCTAGCAAGAGAAAGATAAAATAAAAGGACTAACTTCGAACTTGCACTTGTTTATTACCCCTGCTATGAAATTCAGACTACAATATCATAAGCCATAAAAATACTAATCATAACCAATAGTAAATTTCATTACCATATATCAATTTTTACAGTCAAGTTTAAAAAATGATATTTGACAGGTTGTAACCAAGTTTACCTAGGTATTATTATTACAGGTTCTCACTTCTTAAGAATAGTCACATGAGTATGTGAAATTCATTTGAACCCAATCCAAGTTAGTCATAAAAACAATAATAAATCTTTAGGTAAGAAATTACGTAAATACTTCGAAGACTATTGAACTGCGCTGTCGGGGCGTTGGTACCAAGGCGAGCGACGCGGAAGAGAAATCTGTCAATTTCAGATAGTCAAGAACAAAATTAAAGTTAAGAGGTAATTTCTGCACCCTCACAGATAAAATACCGTAGGCAGTTAGACATATTATATGTGCAAGTAAAAAAATATATATACAACCTAATTACTAACGACTAAATCTAACTTATCTTAGTACTGCTTCTTCAAATTGTCAGTTTAAACACATTGGAAACCCCAAAGTCTAAGAATGATTTTTAACGGTTATAGCTATCATACATTCAACTAATCTTCCATCGGAGGACGAATCTTCCCCAAACGAACATAGCTTCCCCAAGGGAAAATGCAGCTCTCACAAAAGAATCCTCAAAATATTACAAGAAAAAACAATTACCATGTGGAAAATTTTAATAAGCTCTTCGAAAAAAGTTTCATTACATCTTTAAAAAAATACTGTTGTACATGTGTACAAACCTTCCAACTGAAGGATCTTCACTAAAAACAACCGACCTAAATTACCAGCAAACGTCCCATATATCCAGTATAGTCCTATCTTCAATACGGCTCCATACAATAAGAAAAGTCCAAGCAAATTCACTATATGAATCCTCAATCTCGTAGCTTGGAGCAGGAAAATATAGTTTAATCCCCAATTCACTCGGTATCCTTGTTTAAAAGTACCAAATTCCAAAAATACCTCAAACTCCATAAAATTCCAGCAAACAAGGAATAATGTGAGCAGGAAATCTAATCCCCCAAACGGGATGTTCGATGAACACACAGATTCTCCTGGATCACCCAATTTTCCCCAGAAAAATTCAAAACCACGTTGCGAGGTTTCCTTTTTTTTTAAAAAAAAACGCCAAAGTGCTGACATGACCTAGGTCAAAAATCAGATCTGCCATACATCTGTCACGAGTACCAATTCTATGGTACGCCCCAATCGAGTAAATAATAATCTGTAGTCAAGTCCAGTAAATAAGTCTCAGTCAAGTCGACAAAGATAATTGTTTTAGTCCCCAAAAGTCTATAATCCACCCTCAATCGCACAAAACGTAACGACGTAGGCAACCGGTAACGAGAATACACACTATCACCGCACTCGTATACAACAACCAAAGGCGTCTCTGCAAATCAGTTGTTCCAATGCCTACGAACGTTAAACAGAAAAGAAGAAGCATAATCTCGATTCTCAAACTTAGAAGTAAACAAAACATATTTATTATAAACCACTTTGAATTCACGAAAGCCCTTTGAAAAGTATAGGGTAATCTATCAAACTAAAGACAATTAATTTTATGTATTCAGTAGCACATAAGCGAGACGTAATCTATTTATTCAGTCTAAAATACGAATGACCTGATTCTCAAAATATATTGCAGCGAATTTACATGTAAGTACTCAATAAATCATTATAAACTTATTGTGAAATTTGGATAGTCACAGTATGTTTAAATGTTCTCTTAAATGCTCCTACTCATTGCAACCAGAATCATCACTAAGACCAACAGATTTCATATCGCTGTCATTAAAAATTTTTACAACATTAGCAGTAAAGTGAATTTTTTGTTTTGGAATATAGAAACGCTCAATCTTTCTTTGTTCCGTACAATTATAAAGAAGTAACTATTGGAAAACTCATTTTTGAATATTAAGAGTCTTTGGCCATAGTGCTGCATCTTTCGAAAACTGACTCATATTTTCCGCTCTGGCAATTTTTGAAGGTGCTGATTTTTCATTATCGCGGAACTTGAAGATGTTGATGGATTGCTTTCTAGATCAGTTATTTATCTGCTGATGATACTTGTTTCAACTACAGGTTCAGAATATTGGGATTCTGCTGTATTATTGTTGTTAGTAATATTTGGCAAAGTAGACTCGGGATTTAAAAAAAAATGCGTAATTTTGTCATGGTTTTCCAGTTCTCCCACTCTTTTTCTTTAATTCAGCAAATTTTGGTATCCAACTAATTTCTTCTTTTTTTTCTGACATACTATATACTGTGAAGAAATTAATACGTGAGTGAACAAATTGACAAATTATTCATGGAAAATGGTGATGTTTCGACGTCTTAAATTGGAAATCG
Source organism: Galeruca laticollis (assembly GCA_963921935.1). NCBI lineage: Eukaryota > Metazoa > Arthropoda > Insecta > Coleoptera > Chrysomelidae > Galeruca > Galeruca laticollis. The sequence goes on along the minus strand of OY998182.1, from coordinate 18,514,872 downwards.
GAAGTATTTTCTCAATATTTATGAATTTTATAAATAGTAATAATAATTCTTATAAATTATTCAGTTTGAATTTACTTCAATTAACAATGATGTTAATATAATAAAGTATAAAATCATTTTTGAAATGCATGTTTTTGGCTTTTAACGTTTTAATAAATCGAAAATAAAAATTAAGTTCCAGATGAACTCACCTTATATCACAACATAAAACACAAGTCTGTAAAACTACAAAATACTGAAGTTTCAAAAACACATATCTTTTACGTCATGCACCTTTTCACTTCGATGAGTTAATTATCGATCGGCGTCTGGCAACACATGAAATCGCGACCTATGCAGCGCTTAATACATAAAGTCTCGTACATTACAAACTCATTTAGAAAAAAAAAACGTTTGTCCGCCCGTTGGCTCGTTGCAAGCTCAAACATGAATAAAATAAGATTTGGTTGAGTTTACACAATTAATGTTATCATGTTAAGTATTCGAGCGAATAAATGCTATTATTGTGTACTCTCATTTGGAAAATATATTATTTTCAAGAAATTTGGTTTCCCTGTCTCAAATAATGAAAAACAAATAATAAATAAATAAAAAACAATTATATAGCCTAGCAATTTTTTACTGGTTTTTTATCATTATGAATTTTGTATTGACAATGTTGTTTGTTGCTTTATCTTAAAATATATTTTAATTGATATTGCTTAATTGTTTTATTGTTTATAAACCTCTCACTTTCGGGAAATACATTTTTTCCTCTTCTTATTTCTCATGAATGGCAGATTCACCCCCCCCCTACATTCTTCTATTCCATCTTAAACGATAACTAATACATCAGAGGCCATTTTCAGAATGGGTACATGATCTGACTGTCATATTTTTAAAATGTTCGTTTTGTTTGTGTGTGAGTTATATTCTGTTATGTGATACGTCCTAAACAGCTATAAAATATATTGAATAATTGAATGAACGTTCTGTCGAAGTTTTAACAAAAATTTTATTTCTGATGAAGGTCATGGAAAGACCGAAACGTTAAATAAAAATGTATTAACTACTAGTTAAATGTCTTTAAAAATAGTCTTCAATCCCAAGAATACAAAATAAACTATATATATATATATATATATATATATATATATATATATATATATATATATATATATATATATATATAAAATTGAAAATATCACGGGGACTGCAGCCTAAATAATGTTAAAAATTCTTGTTATACGAAACCGAGCGCTTTCGAAAGACTTTTTCTTTCTTTTTCAAGGTTGTATGGTAGAATCATTTGAAATCAAAGAAAACAAGATACATAGCAATCACTTCTATCAAAATCAAAAACCAATGCCTCGACATTGAAATTAAATAAAATCAGAAAAATGAAAAATTGAGTTTAAAATAAACATGGAAATTGATACTTAGTTTAAATCCTTCCTGAAGAAACACATTTTGGTTTTAAAATTCACCACAACTACATTTTAAAAGAGAATATTATATACTAATTCGGTTGTTTCAGGTGGATCTAGTTTTTGGATAGAAAATAACTTTTTTTAATTTACAATACCTGATAACAGTCGTATTCTCTTCAAGCGAGTTTGTTTTATTTTATGTCTATATACCAGGGTAGTTAAAAAATTTACGGGTGTGACTACTTGATTCTATATATATATATATATATATATATATATATATATATATATATATATATAAACAAAAGGTGATGATTGTCGGGTATGCGGTCAATATAAGAAATAAATAAAACTCTATATTGTCATACTCAATATTTCGCTATTGTTCAATAGCATCATCAGGAGACAAGATGTGAAGAGTCAGTAAAAGTTGAGTCTAGTTAGTACCTTAATGTGGTGTACATCAACTTTTACTGACTCTTAACATCTTGTCTCCTTATGATGCTATTGAACAATAGCGAAATATTGAGCATGAGAATATAGAGTTTTATTACTTATACTGACCGCATACCCGACAATCATCACCTTTTGTTTATATAAATAGTACGGTCGATAATCACCACAGAATAATCATGTGTTTTGATTTTCTGATTTAAATATATATATATATATATAAATATATATATATATATATATATATATATATATATATATATATGTTATATTCACAAATTCACATTAAACTTTTTAAAAACAATTTTTATTGAGTTACACAGTTTTATGTTATTTAAAAAAGAATTAATAGGTTGAAATTATAATTGTAACTAACTATTTTACATAAAGTCAAAGAATTTATAGATTTTGTTAAATCAACGTCAGCGTTTATTTTCATGGAGAACTCGATGTAGCGTCGCTCCCATGAAAGTGCAGAAATCATTATTTTTTTGTAACATGATATTTGTGCTACTTAATGTGTTTCTTTCATAAAAACGCAACGAAGCATCGTTCTCATGAAAATACGGAAATAGTAATCTGATGTTTGACGTTGCGTAACATTACTTAAACATAAGCATTTTTTCCTATATAACAACTCCTCCCTTAATTTTGAGAATAAAAACCAAAATACATAAAATATAGAATAGACAATACAATATATAAAGAGAATTCAAGATTAAAAGGAAAATACGCAAAATACAAAAAAATAAAAATATAAAGGTATACATTAAACCATGAAATTGTCAATTTTCGATTTCCATTTCCTCAGAGGCTTCGGTGTCAAGTTTGGGTCTTCTTTTTGGCAGAATGTTATGAATTTCGATAAAAACATCATTTGATTGGTCCGGAACAGGCTTTCCTGGCGATTTGTTGAATTTAATATTTCTACACTTATAACAGGTGTAGAGGACGATCAAGGCAACGATGAGTGTTACTCAAGGTGTTTATTTTATAAAAACGCAACGTAGCATCGTTCTCATGAAAATACGGAAATCGTAATCTGATGTTTGACATTGCGTAACATTACTTAAGAATAAGCATTTTTCCCTATATAATATATATATATATATATATATATATATATATATATATATATATTTATATATATATATATATATATATATATATATATATATATAACAAAAACAGAATTAGCGGGCATACTCGTATCACGCAAAAGAGGTTACAGAGAATGAGTGGTAACCGTAGACATGCATGTTTCTGGCTCATTAGCCTTCATCGGTACGGCACAACCAAAAAAAGGTGTGCAACTTGGGTGCAAGGATGTTAATTGAAACATGAGAAAACACAAACAACGGATTTCAACAAGATAACCAAACGCACATTTGTGCCTTCAAATGGAAGATCCCGAGTTTTCAGGACAACAACCAACAGAGACACGGAGGCGTCTATAGCTCTCCTGTCTGAACCTTCCGACCCTGGAAATAGACAAATAACCAATGAAAAGGTGAAAGAATAACGCGTGGAATATAAAACAAAAACAGAATTCTGGTTTTGTTTTATATTCCACGCGTTATTCTTTCACCTTTTCATTGGTTATATATATATATATATATATATATATATATATATATATATATATATATGCATATATATATATATATATATATATATATATATATATATATATATATATATGAAGCAAAATATTCGCCAACTCATTTGTAATGGATATTTTTGTGGGGATGTGGCAATAAGACTCCAGAGTGAATTCTTTCAGATATTTATTCCCGAGCTTTCTAATCACTTTCATTCATTATCAAGGGCTATAAATAATTGGTCAATGTTATCATTATTAATAATTAAATGAAATAATGAATACTTACATAAAATCTATAGCGAATTTTGGAACAATTTTTATTTTTTTATCAAAAAATTAAAGATTGTTATGAATCTTCTGTTCTTTTTTCATAATCTAAAAGATATGCATAGATAACACTAAGGTTATTTGAATCTGTTTTTTTATTTATTACATAATTTTGTTCTGCAATATACGTTGTTTCCAACAACAAATATATTAACTAATTATATTCATGAACCTAAAAAATCTTCTATATTCCGAGAACTGTTATATAAAACAAAAAAATTTCTAAAAGAAAATCCAAATTTAATAGTCATACCATCAGTCAAAGGTAACATTACAGTTATCATGGAAAAACAACATAAGCTAGATTCATGTAATGAATTAATTGATAATAACTCATCATATAAAGAACTGAATAATGATCCAACTCTTAAAACCACCAATAATTGTAACAAACTAATAAAAAAAACTAATTGATGAAAGTATAAAAAAAGAGTTAACTACTTATAACGGTATTTCCGCAAAATTTTATTGCTTACCTGAAATTCATAAACCAACTTTATCAGCTATACCAATTGTAGCATCAATTAATACTCCAATTGAACCTCTTAGTCTTTGGTTAACTGAAATATTGACAAAATCTTACGACTATAACAATGAATATTATGTTAAAGACTCCTTTGAAATTAGTAAATCATTCAATAACTTACTATTACCATCAAATTACGTTCTTCTAAGTTTAGACGTGGTATCGCTTTTTAGTAATGTTCATTTGAATATATGTTTAACATCTCTTCTACATTAATGGAATGATATAAGTAAAAATTGCAAATTGGGAAAAGAAACTTTTCTAGAATTAATTACATTTATTTTTAATAATACATTTTTCACTTACAATAACAAAAATTACCAACAAACCTTTGGAACACCTATGGGCTCTTCAATATCTCCTATATTAGCAGACTATGTCATGAATTATATTTTAGACTATGTTATTCCTGTTTTACCCTTCAATTTGTTTTTCATCAAAAAATATGCAGATGATATAATATTATCTCTTCCATGTGATGAAATAAATATTATACTCTTTTACTTCGATAGCTTCGATCCTCATATACAATTTACAATGGAAAGGGAAAATACAGAACAATCTTTACCTTTTCTTGATACCAAATTTATTAGAAATAATGATAATAGAATCTTGATTGACTGGTATAGGAAACCTATCAATTCTGGGAGATATATAAATTACCATTCACATCATCGACGTAGTACAAAAATTAACTTGATTAAATAGATGAAAACCAGAGTCCTAAAAATTTCCAATCCAATATTTCACGATAAAAATCTAAAAATACTCTACAAACTTTTCTATAATAACTCATATCCTTCATATCTTTTGAAACATGTTTTATATAATAATTCTGACAATAGAAATGACATAACTGTTGACATAATACGATACGAAGACAACAGTGACATTTTAACTACTAATATCACATCTCCAACTTATATTTCATTTCCATATATAAAATCTATCATACCTAAAATTTCTGGAGTATTCAAACCACATAATATCAAAATTGCGAATAAACAATGTGTTACAATAAAATCAATTTTCAGTAAGATCAAAGACAAGACTCCTACTACTAAATTAACTAATATAGTTTATGAGATTCCTTGCAATATCTGTAATAAGAAATACATTGGTCACAGTAAAAGATCGCTAACCAATCGAATCGCCTCTCATAAAAGTGACAGTAGATTATATCCTGATAGATGTGCTTTAGCAGAACACGTGTTTTATGAAGGCCATTCTATGGATTATCAATCTGCCAAAGTCTTAGCAATAGAAAGTAATTATAGAAAACGCCTTTTTTTAGAAACAACATATATTGCAGAACAAAATTATGTAATAAATAAAAAAAACAGATTTAAATAACCTTAGTGTTATCTATGCATATCTTTTAGATTATGAAAAAAGAACAGAAGATTCATAACAATCTTTAATTTTATGATAAAAAAATAAAAATTGTAGTAGTTCAAGATCAAATATTTTGTTTATTGTCATATTGTTTTTTGAGTTTTTCATTGATTTATGTTTAAAAGAATTTATTATAAAAATTTACAACAATTCCAAAATTCGCTATAGATTTTATGTAAGTATTTATTATTTAATTTAATTATTAATAATGATAACATTGACCAATTATTTATAGCCCTTGATAATGAATGAAAATCATTCGAAAGCTCGGGAATAAATATCTGAAAGAATTTACTCTGGAGTCTTATATATATATATATATATATATATATATATATATATATATATATAAATATATATATATACATATATATATATATATATATATATATATATATATATATATATATATATATATATATATATATATATATTAATAATCTTTATAAATTGAATATTTAATTGCCTCACGTTGAGATCGACAATTTATAATTGTTTGATTTTTACTGTGAATTTCATTTACTGAATTTAATATATTATTATTATTAGTTATTTTATTTATAAATCTTTAGTTATATAAAAGTCGTTGTCTTGTTTTGTATAGACTTGACTAACCTTCGGCTAGCTCTGAATTATCATATGTTAATGTTGTTTTAATTTTTAACATAGAGTCGGTAGCATGTAGACTCCTCCCTTTGAGTTCAGGACGCACACAAATAAATGTTAGTTAATTTTGAATATTTAATTCTTAAATTTTCATGGTGCGTTTTATTCAGAAATTAAATCTTCCCTGAATATATACCTCTGATTTCAATGATTCAGAGTATTATTACATAGAATGAATGAAGTAAGCAAATTTTAATAAATTTATTATGGATATTGAATAAAAATAAAAATACCAACACTTCAAAGAAAATATTTTAATAAATTGTTAAGATCAGATTTCAAATTATTTTAACAGCAAATTTCCTGATACCACTCCTGCATTCTATCCAGTCATGCGCACTGAATACTTTGGATCATGTAAATGATTGCGTCGGCGCATAGGAGAAACGTATGCCCTCATAAGTTCCACGCGACACTAAATATGGAATTCTCAGTCGATGTTAGATGTATTGAATGTTTTTGCGATTTTAACGTTCATATATTCATTGAAATCATCGACATGTTATTTAAAACTGAACAATACAATTACATATATATATATATATATATATATATATATATATATATATATAAAATACGAGTGAATTGAAATCAGAATAGTGATAGATAGAAATAGTCTAGCATGCATCAGAAGAAAGAAATGGAAGCTAGATGATCATTTATGTACAGCGTGAACAATGATGGAATGAATTAATTTATAACAAGTAAGTACAATCTATATCTATTACTAAACATGCATGGAAATCCATGGATATGATATGATATTCATTCTATTATACTGTTTTTGGCCTTTTTCGTGAAATTGTTATTGAAACGTTCAAACTATATTTTATGGTTCACTATTTTTTTTTTGGAATTCCAAAATTAATACTTAAAAAGCGCAGACCTTAATTGGAATCTTCGGTCCTGGACTGCTGCTAGCGTCTGCCAGTTCTTGCGGATTCCTCAGCGAAGAAATGCTCCATTCTGTTCACTTCGCGTTCTCACACAGTTTATTCAATACTAATGTTATTATTTCTTTACTTTTTTTGGCTTCAACATTTACTTTTATATTATTTTATCAAAAAATTTTGTAGAGGAGATCTATACTGAAGCTATCTATCCTCCTACCCAAGCGCGATTGTCATTTATTTTCAAAATCATCAAACTTTTTCCTCATAAAATGCAAAGCCTGCTTTTTACTGTTTTCACACAATAATTGTTGATTTGAATGGTTTTAGTTAAAAAAATAAAATTATTTATTTCAACAGTCCTGGAGGATAACAACACTTATTTATATATGTTTATATTGTCTTAGGGATTCCATAAAATATCTTTTTCATGTGTTACAATATCAAATTTTGTTATATTTCCCTTTTTAAGGTATATTTATTTACATTAAATTATACAAATTCTACCACCTAAAATAATTTATAAATACATATGTAATTGTCTAGTTTTAAATTTTTACTAATTTTATCTTACATAAACTATTAGTTATTCCCAAATTTGTCTTTTGTATTCTATATTCAATTAATAACCAATAAATTTAAGTTGGCAAGAAAATCACTAAATTTTATTACTTCCTGTTTATAAAGCTTATTGAATTATCATATTTCCTTGACAGATAGCTTGGCCCTGTTCCGTATGTCACCTATTATAACGTTTTTTTCAATTTCTTTTTTCAAATTTTAACCCCTACTATCATCGTCTGTAAATATAGATAACCAATTAGTGAGTTGAATATTAATATTTGTTATTTCAGGTCTCAAGTGATACTACATTCTATTTATCCTGATATTTACATGGCAGTGTTCAGAGTACTTTGAAACATGTTGACCTTGACTTGACCTGGGATTAATTGTTAAGTTAAAATTTTATACTTATTCAAACAATGTTATCATTAGAATTCTTATTCATTATCCTTAAGTCCTTTTGGTAACTGTTTTTCTTAATATCTGACAATATATTTGCTAATTTCATTCTATTCGTTTATATTAAATCTTAGTTTTTCAACTTGGTTGTGTCTACTGGTACACCCTACGTATTATTATAACATTTTAATGTCTGTTCACATTTGTGAATTGTTTTAATATAATAGGACTAGTTCAACTCCCCTCAAATTTAAATTTTAAAAGGTATATTTCTAGATAACTTCTTTAAATTTCAGTGTGTTTAAATGAATCTCAAGGTCTCTAGTTAATTCCACAATATAATACAAGTTATTGAAAATTCTAAAAAATTGACAATTGTTTCGATAAATCAATATCATCGTCAGAATGACAGAAGTTACATTTCATTCTGACGATGATATTGATTTATCGAAACAATTGTCAATTTTTTAGAATTTTCAATAACTTGTATTATATTGTGGAATTAACTAGAGACCTTGAGTTTCATTTAAAAACACTAATATGAGCATATTCCACGAAGTAAGGGTCGAGACAGTCAATTTCTTTAAATTTCAATTACCAATTTTCAACCTATGATAAATTTTTTTATCTTTAATTTTCTGATCAGTAAATAAATTTCTTAGAACCTTTTTTTTAAATCTCTTTTGATTTATTATTTTATAATTATATTATTATAATTTAACTCTATCTAAACTTATTCTAAATATTTACAAATTAGGGACATAATAATAATGATTCATACATTTTATAAATCTGGTTTAATATTACTATACCATTTTGTGTTATTGATTCTTTTTGTTCAAACTCCAATTACTATTCAATTATTCATAACCTACACTCTCCCTTCCTTTCAACTGTTTCTCGTTTAAACTAAATATCTACACCTTCTCCCTTTACTTATCAACTCTTTTATAATGCTCTACACACCCTACCTTATCTTCAATACTAAGAAAATTCTAATTGATTTAATTATTTCATATATCTCAATATCATCTTTTCAACCCATATTCATGTCAATTTAACTGTTTCTATAGTCTAACCTTCAATTCTTTGCTTTCTATCCATATTTATATTCATTTTCATAATTCTTAATTACAATTCATAAACTTCATTTCATAAATATATTAATTGTATTATACTTCATTTATCATATCTCCCCATCTTATAATACTTAATCATATCATATACTATATAAATATTCATTTCCCTATTTTCATTATACTTTTTTCCATAATTCATATAAAACTTCTGTTTGACATGAACATATCATTTCCTATACCTATTACAAAACAGGAGTTCATAAATTAAAATGTGGTAATGACAATTGTGATAAAATTTATATCGGAAGAACTTTTAGAAATTTTAAAAATAGTATTTCGGAACACAAACGTAGCTATGACAACAAAAAATTAGATTCTAACTATTCAAATCATTTATTAGAAAACCAATACATTTTCGACCCAAATTTTGAAATTCTCCATGTAGTCGGTAAATCCTTTAGTTTAAATTTATTAGAAGCCCTAGAGATTAACAAAAATAAATATTCAGGTAATCTCCTTAACGACCAAATAGATATCAATCAGTCTCCTTTATTGAACCTCTTTACCTAGAAGATAGCTTAGGAATGTTTGTAGTGAATGAATTTCCAGGTAATATCTTTTAATACCATTGTTAACCTTAGTAAATAGATTTAGCACTGTATATATTAGGACATTTTTATATTTTACCTTCATTCGTTTTGACAAAGCTACTGTGTTAGTGAAACGCGTCAACAAGTTTAAATTGAACATTAGTTCAAATATATGAAGATTTAAACAAAATATATTGTTTTATTTCATCGTTCCTATACCTTGGTTTATAACTTTCTTTCTTTTCCATCCTTTTTTATGTTCCTGTTAAATTGTTATATAACTTGTCATTCTTAATTCTGCATGATCTTTTTGAAGAGTGTAAAATTCTATTCTATCCTCCCTTCTATCTAATAATTTACCAATTTATTTATATTATATTAAATATTTCCTGCTATTCTACGTTGGTATATCTTAGTTCATCTATTATTTATTATGTCTCCATTAGCTTATTTTATATATTTACACTAAATTTCCTTATTGTACAAATTCTAAACTTAATTACTTCTACTTAAAATTACTTATATACATATGAGTGACATAATATTATCTATTCCTCCTTTTGTTGTTAATCCCTTTATTGAGAGTTTTGTTCACTTCTCAATCTTTTTATTCTGATCCCGAATATATTTCTCAGCATTCCTCTTTATTCTGATGTTGACTTTTTCTAACGTATCCTCTAGGGTAGTATTCCTATTTACAATCCAATTTCGTCTCGGTTGGACACCTTTCATTAAATAAATCGGACTTTCACCTGTCACCCCATGTGGTAAATTATTAATAAATTCTTCAATTGTATCCATATGTTCATCCCAATTAATATGTGTTTCTTGGCATAGTATTCTCAAATATTTTGAAATTTCCTTCATATATCTCTCCTATCGGATTGGAACTAGGTTTTCTAATGCTAATAAATTGTAAATCTATATGTTCTTCAGCACAATATTGTCTTAGTTTTTGGCTTTCAAAATATGTAGCATGGTCGAGTATAATTCTTTCTGGTCTTCCTACTCCTTCAATATAACTTTCCAAACATTCTATAACGACTTTTGCTGTTGATCGTTTACACAGAAAAGTTTTAATAAATTTGCTATAGACATCTACAATAACTAATAAATTCTTATTTCCTTTTTCACTTCTTATTAAGTTTCCTATAAAATCCATTGCTACAATCTGTAATGGTTTATTTGTTATAATTGACTTTGCTGTCATACTATTGTGGTAATTTTTCTCTTCGGCTAATTGACATACCTTACAATATTTACATACATCTTTTACTATGCTTAAATCCTTCTTCGCCACATAATTCTCTCTAAACAGAATCCATAATTTTCTCGTTCCTATATGTCCATTCCCTTCATGTAAATAACCAATAATTTCTCTTGCAAAATCCTTACTTATCACAAATACTCCTCTATCCTCCAATTATTTATACCCTACTTCATCAATTTTATAGACACCTTCGATCTTCTTATCTTCAAAATGTCTCTGATCTTCGTTAACATTTTCCAATGTAAATATCCCCTCTGTTTGGTATAATTGATTTATTCCAATTTGAAATTTAGTCTGTTCAATCCCTACTTCATTCGCTCGACTTAAAGCATCTGCTACAACAAAGCATCTGCTACAACATTTAATTTTCCTGGAATATATTCAATTTCGAATTCATACTCTTGTAGCAATAATATCCACCTATGTACACGATTATTAGCATAACGATTCTTCAACATCGCTGTTAGTGCTGAATGGTCAGTTTCTGAAATGAACTTAGCTCTTAGTAAAAAAAATCTTAACTTATTAATGCCGAATACAACACAAGCCATCTCCAATTCTGTTATGGAGTATTTCCTTTGGGCTGGTTTGGGCACTCGAGATATAAAATTAATGGAAACCTCACCTTCTTCTTGAATTTGAACTAATACACCTGCCAATCTTTCAACTGAAGGATCCGTTCTTAATATTTATAATAATCTTCATAAATTGAATATCTAATTGCCTTACGTTGGGATCGACAATTTATAATTATTTGATGTTTACTGTGAATTTTATTAACTTAATTTCATATATTATTATTATTAGTTATTTTATTTATAAATGTTTAGTTATATAAAAGTCGTTGTCTTGTTTTGTATAGACTTGACTTACCTTACTATCATATGTCAATGTTGTTTTAATTTTTAACATAGAGTCGGTAGCATTTAGACTCCTTCCTTTGAGTTCAGGACGCACATAAATCAATGTAAGATAATTTTGAATATTTAATTCTTAAATTTTCATCGTGCGTTTTATTCAGAAATTAAATCTTCCCTGAATATATACCTCTGATTTTAATGATTCAGAATATTACATAGAATGAATGAAGTAAGCAAATTTTGATAAATTTATTATGGATATTGAATAAAAATAAAAATACCAGCACTTCAAAGAAAATATTTTAATAAATTGTTGAGATCAGATTTCAAATTATTTTAACAGCAAATTTTCTGATACCACTCCTACATTCTATCCAGTCATGCGCACTGAATACTTTGGATCATGTGAATGATTGCGTCGGCGCATAGGAGAAACGTATGCTCTCCTAAGTTCCACGCGACACTAAATGTGGAATTCTCAGTCGATATTAGATGTATTAAATGTTTTTGCGATTTTAACGTCCATATATTCATTGAAATCATCAACATGTTATTTAAAACTGAACTATACAATTACATATATATAAAAAAAATACGAGTGAAGTGGAATCAGAATAGTGATAGATAGAAATATTCAAACATGCATCAGATGAAAGAAAGGGAAGCTAGATGATAATTTATGTACAGCGTGAACAATGACGTAATGATATAATTTATAACAAGTAAGTACAATCTATATCTACTACTAAAAATGCATGGATATCCATGGATATGATATGATATTCATCATATTATACTGTTTTTGGCCATTTTTGTGAAATTGTTATTGAAACGGTAAAACTATATTTTATTGTTCACTATTTTCTCGTTTTTGAATTCCAAAATTAATACTTAAAAAGCACAGACCTTAATTTGAATCTTCGGTACCTGGACTGCTGCTAGAGTCTCCCAGTTCTTGCGGATTTCTCAGCGAAGAAATGCTCCTTTCTGTTCACTTCCTGTTCTCACACAGTTTATTCAATACTAATATTACTATTTCTTTACTTTTTTTGGCTTCAAAATTTACTTTTATATTATTTTATCAAAAAATTTTGTAGAGGAGATCTATACTGAAGCTATCTATCCTCCAACCCAAGCGCGATTGTCATTTATTTTCAAAATCAACAAAATTTTTCCTCATAAAATGCAAAGCCTGCTTTTTACTGTTTTCCACACAATAATTGTTGATTTGAATGTTTTTAGTCAAAAAAATTTTTATTTTAACAGTCCTGGAGGATAACAACACTTATTTATATATGTTTATATTGTCTTAGGGATTCCATAAAATGTCTTTTTCATGTGTAACAATATCAAATTTTGTTATATTAATTTTTTCAAGTTTTATTTATTTACATTAATTATACAAATTCTACAACCTAAAATAATTGTTAATACATATATAATTGTCTAGTTTTAAATTTTTGAATTTTTACTCATTTTATCTTACATAAACTATCAGTTATTTCCAAATTTGTCTCCTGTATTCTATATCCAATTAATAACCAATAAATTTAAGTTGGCAAGAAAATCACTAAATTTTATTACTGCCTGTTTATAAAGCTTATTGAATTATCATATTTCCTTGACAGCTTGGCCCTGTTCCGTATGTCAGCTATTATAAAGTTTTTTTCAATTCCTATTTTAAAATTTAAACCTTTACTATCATCGTCTGTAAATATAGATAACCAATTAGTGAGTTGAATATTAATATTTGGTATTTCAGGTTTCAAGTGATACTACATTCTATTTATCCTGATATTTACATGGCAGAGTTAAGAGTATTTTGAAACATGTTGAAATTGACTTGACCTGGGATTAATTGTTAAGGTAAAATTTCATACTTACTTAAAAAATGTTATCATTAGAATGTTTATTCATTATCATTTAAGTCCTTTTGGTAACTGTTTTTCTTAATGTCTGACAATATATTTGCTCATTTCATCCTATTCGTTTATATTAGGTCCTAGTTTTTCAACTTGGTTGTGTCTATTAGTGTTTTTAAATGAAACTTACGGTCTCTAGTTAATTCCACAATTTAATAAAAGTTATTGAAAATTCTAAAAAATTGACAATTGTTTCGATAAATCAATATCATTGTCAGAATGACAGAAGTTACATTTCATTTTATGCCTACCTGATGTTTAGTAGTTATTTTTGGCTAGACCAAGAAGTAACCTAACTTGTGATTGGCTTAATATATGTTTATAGAAAAAAGAAGAAGATGTGATATTACAATTATTGAAGCTCAGATATTATTAGCCCTATGGTGATATCCTGGATATCATTTTTCCAATTAAGATCAGTATAACTGTGCCATGATATAGAAAACCAGGAAAACTATATCTGCTGATCTTTAGAATTATCACTTAAGAAGACAGTTTATTAGTGGAGAACTCCCTAGATTTAACTGTTCATTGACAACTTCATATTGTGGGTTTCTTAAATGTCTTCTAATTTCCAGTTCTTCAAGGAAATCCAGTTCTTGTTTCTTTTCACAAATATGCAGCACTTCTAGTTCTGTATTAGGTTTCAATGAATGATTGGTGTCAAGTAGATGTTTTGCGTAGTGGGATTTATCTGGTTGTTTTAATCTGTATGCTCGTAAGTGCTCAATGTATCGTATTTCAAAATTCCTAAGGGTCTGACCCAAATAGACAGAATTACATTTTGGACATTTGAGTTAATATACCTGACTTCTTTAATAGTGGTAATTTTGTTTTTACATTTAACAATTTTGTACTAACGTTACTTTCTGTTTTAAAAGAAATTGTTGTATTCGTTGCTGGAGATATTATCTTTGAAATTATATTAGAAATATTTCCTGCATATGTGACGGTTTTATAAGTTTTAATTTCATCAGCTTGTTAAGTATATATTAGTTGTAATGCCACTTTTTCTTATTTTTTACTAATTAGCTTATTTATCATATATAATGGATAACCGTTAGATGTTGCTATTTGTCTAATTGTATAAATCTCCCTATCAAAATTACATTTGTTCATAGGAACTGAAAAAGCTCTATGTATCATTGAATTATATGCTGCTAGTCTGTGTGACATAGGGTGGTTGGAATTGAATGGAATTTTCACATCAGTCTGTGTTGTTTTTCGGTAAATTGAATTATCAAGTACATTATTAACTCTTTGAATTTTTAAATCAAGAAAATTGATTGAGCTATTTTCTTCAATTTCTAATGTAAATTTAATTATTATTATTATTATTATTATTATTATTATTATTTAATTAATGACATATTAGTTTTTGTTATGGGTAGTGAACGACAATTAGATGTATTTTTCATCCACATCAATAATTTACTCCCGAAAATTAAATTTACATTAGAAATTGAAGAAAATAGCTCAATCAATTTTCTTGATTTAAAAATTCAAAGAGTTAATAATGTACTTGATTATTCAACTCACCGAAAACCAACACAGACTGATGTGACAATTCCATTCAATTCTAACCACCCTATGTCACACAGACTAGCAGCATATAATTCAATGATACATAGAGCTTTTTCAGTTCCTATGAACAAATGTAATTTTGATAGAGAGATTAATACAATCAGACAAATAGCAACATCTAACGGTTATCCATTAGATATGATAAATAAGCTAATTAGTAAAAAAGAAGAAAAAGTGGCATTACAACTAATATATCCTAAACAAGCTTATGAAATTTAAACTTATAAAACCGTCACATATGCAGGAAATATTTCTAATAATATTTCAAAAATAATATCTTCGGCAACGAATACAACAATTTCTTTTAAAACAGAAAGTAACGTTAGTACAAAATTGTTAAATGTAAAGTCAAAAATACCACTATCAAAGAAGTCATGTATATATAAACTCAAATGTCCAGAATGTAATGCTGTCTATTTGGGTCAGACCCTTAGGAATTTTGAAATACGATACAGTGAGCACTCCCCCTTAATCTCCTCCCTCATTGTATACATATCTCCTCGCATATTCTTTTCCATACTATTCATATCTGCCCTATTACCTTCAAATTTCCCATTCATATTCTCATTCATTTTCAAAAGAAATTGTTGCATCCAATGATCATTGCTATTTGTTCCTCCTTGGGGTTCCCGTCTACTATCCTCCTGTTCTTCCCTTTCTTCATCGGATCCACTTCCAACTCCTACCTGTTCACCATCTCTTAACGTCATTCTTTGTTCCATCGTAAATATTTAGATTTTTTTTATAATAATGTCAATAAATTTTTAATATTTTTATAATTATATGCACAGTTTTAATCACCCCACGTTTTGGGTGACAATTATTATAATGTTAACGTCAACCTAATTATCAAGAAAAATTCTTAATTCGCCCCACGTTGGGCGCCAAATTATAATATATTTAATGTTCTACTGTTTTTATAATTATGTATTATACGATTTTATTTGAAATTTGATTATTAGATGCTGTTGTTACAATCGTGGTAGTAACTACACTAATGTGAAAGCACTTTTATCACTGAATATAACCTATTTGAAATTTTGACAGGAATTGTCAAATTATTATGCCCGGCTCAGATGAATATGAAATTTTATATTCTGAAAGATAAATTACTACAAAATCGACTTACTCGCTCTTACCTCAGGGAGGGTTCAAAGATTAAAAAAAATTAATAATTTAAATTTTAAATTTATAAATTCCCAAAGAATATTCCAAAATTGTCAATTATACTATTGCAAATCTATAGTGACTGCTTGTTCAATATATTCTAAGACCATTAAATTATCTAATGACATCTACAATTTTTCTTTCACTGAAAATTAACTAAATGTCACTGATTATATCAAAAGTTTTATAGGATCCAAAATTTTTCAAATTCAATGAAATAGGAGTTGAATTAATACCAAAGTGAGTTGGAATCAAAAATTATATATTATATACCATCAGATAACAAGTGAAAATGAATTATTATTCCCAAAATATAATAAAGAACAATAATCGTACTTTCTACGAACCTTAAAATTAAAACTAAACAACCTATATACTAGAAGAACAACCTAATTAACTACTTATTCTAAACGTTCAAATCATCGAAAATTACACTTGACGTGTATAAATGTCAAATAACTATATGCGATAAAATTGTCTATTCAAAAAATTTTCTCTTCTCTTCAGGTGAAATTTTATATATCTTTAACGGTAATTTTGTCAGTATTCAAAAATGTGATATAGATGCATCTATCTTAATTTTATTTAAAGGCCTGTTAATTCTTGAAAAATAATTTATAAAATCTGGACTGGACTCACCAACTAGGTATCAGGATCACTCGTTCTGATTCTAAGCACGTCTTTTAGAATCGCCGGAACCACTTTTCTAAATTTATAATTTAGAACCCGGAAAAATCACTAACACTATTTCAATATAATTATTTAAGGAATTATTCACGCACTGATCTTATCATGCTAATTATTATAATCTGATGCTATTTTAATATATCAATTACTATTATATTATTCAGCAAATTGGAGAGAACTCATATTAGATGTTCTCTCGAGAGGAGTTCAAAATCAGCTAACTAAACTTTTTCCATAAAATAATTCTCTTCTCCTTTGGTTACCAAAGAATTCCTTTTTTTAAAAAAAATACAAATTTATGTTTTCATATAACAAAGAGAGATTTTCATTCTTTAATTCTAATTGTAATTTTGCTACCAGCGACATCTGTATTCTTTTTTTAAAATCTTTATAAAATCTATGTATCATTAAGTATCTTCTGCATTATTGTCATTCGAAATTGTAATGTCAAATTTTATTTGCATATTGAATCTTTTAAATTATTTATAATACATTGTATATCACTAGTATTACATCCAAATATGTACATTTTTCTATATATATATATATATATATATATATATATATATATATATATATATATATATATATATATATATACGGACCCATATATCTTATATGTTAAAGAATATCAGCTGTTTAGAATATTTTGCTTAGTATTTAAAATGGATTAAAATTATGCAATTGAAAATTTTGATTAAAACTCTTGTAAGTTAACTTGACGTTTCGCCTTAAATATAAGGCTTTTTCAAAAGTTTTTATTATAAATTCAAAATAAAAAATACATAATTTGTGAAACAGTGACAATACTAAATTGACATTAAAGGTGACAAATAGAATAAACGTAGTTATGAATTTTCAAAGGAGTACGTACCTTGACAACTATCTTTAATGCAATGTGTCTTACTTTATTTCTAATATTTTAATTTAGAGAGTGTTTGAAAATTTTAATGGATAAATATTAATTTTATTATTGGTTTATTTTATTTTCTATAGTTATGAGGATATATGTAAAAGGTTATGATAAATTTTGCTTAATTTTTCTATGTCTTTCTTATCATTCAGTGCTTCAGGTTCATTTTTTATTGCAATCATTTCTTTAAAAAATAAAATAAACCAATAATATAATTAATATTTATCCATTAACATTTTCAAACACTCTCTAGATTGAAATATTAGAAATAAAGTAAGACACATTGCATTAAAGTTAGTTGTCAAGGTACGTACTCCTTTGAAAATTCATAACTACGTTTATTCTATTTGTCACCTTTAATGTCAATTTAGTATTGTCACTGTTTTACAAATTATGTATTTTTTATTTTGAATTTATAATAAAAACTTTTGAAAAAGCCTTATATTTAAGGCGAAACGTCAAGTTAACTTACAAGAGTTTTAATCTGAACCTTTCCCAAGAAAAATACTTCAAAAAAAAATATATATATATATATATATATATATATATATATATGCACAATAAAGAAGAACATAATACAGTCAACGATAAGCAAGATGTAAAAAACTTAAGTCAGATTTATCATAATTTAATAAAATAAAATATCTGAAGTCTTTCCGTACTCCCCCTGTATAATGTCGTAGAATTTGTATCGATGGTACTTGTTTTGAATGTCTGTTTTATGAATGTTTTTTACCTATTGTATATGTTTTTTAGTTTTAAACTGTAAACGATGAAACTTGATTCAATCAATAATAAACTTTGAGAAAGTTCCTAACCCAGGAACGAAACGTCAGTAACAATAAAATGATTTAATTAATTACACAACCTGACACCCAAGAAATTGAAAAAATAAATTGTATATATATATTATCATGATATGAATCATCCAGCAAGTATAGTGAGCGCCTTGAATCTATTTGCTTGAATACATTGACGTTGTGACAAAATTGATAGGGCTGCTGATGTTCGGATTTTGAATTGTTTGGAGATACCTACTGCTTTGGTTTTGAAATTAACCCAAACATGGTTTCTAAGAACGGAGATACAAAATGTGCTTCCTCATATAATAAATATAATGGGAGGCAAAGTAATATGGGAGAGGTTGGTTTTATAATCTAATGTGTGGTTGATCGATTTAAATAATAATAATCTACATTTCTTCGGTCTGGTATTTCTTGTGGTCGTTGTAATTCCTTTCAATAAAATTGATGATTTTGTTACTTTCTTTCTGGCTTGTGTTTTAGTATCATTTGGAATTATTTTAACTTTAAGTGTTCATTATTGTATTTTATATGTTTACTTGAAAAGGAGCCCAATAGCAGAGCCATCTCTGGCGAAGAATTCAGTTGACTACAATCTACCCCAGGTGTTTGTTGTAAACAGGAGTGCTTCAGTAAATAATCATGTTGATTTGTAATGTTCCATAACTAAAAATATGCATTGGTGACATTGAGTTGAGAATTCTATAATATGTAATGTCAGAAGGTTAGGAATTGACACGTAGGAGAGAATTGTTTGGTTAGAAATTGCAGTGACATAGATGTCGAAAAAGGTCAATGGAAAAAAATAATGAAACAACTCGAAAGAGAAGCATAAACCACAGAACTCTATATTTATTGTGTCAGGAAATATATCAATTTTGTTGTTGAGTAAATAAAGCCATTATTGAGGAATTAGAAAATAGGAATAGAGGATAGTTTATGTAAAAGAATAATAATAATTAGGTATGAAGAACATTTTGAAAGGACACAAACACAATTTAAAAAAAATTAAAACTGAAGAATTAGGTGATGAATTTGAAATCAGCACACATATGATTTTGGATAGCAACAAAAAACAATAAGAGCTTGTTGATTAAGAAAAGTGGAAGAGGTTTTTTTGAAAATGAACGAGGTATGATATATGGTAGAAATGATAAGAAATTTAAGATAAAAAAACTAAAAAAATGTATGAAAGAGGCCTGAATGAACAGAAGCGGCAAATAAAAATATTTAAGACGCAATATTATAAAGATGCTACATATAAAAATATTTTATAGAAAAATAACTATTATTGGAGACACCGGCAGTTCTGTATGGTATGGTTTTGAAAGACAAGACTTCAAGAAGGAGTAATACTGGGGTTGTGAGGACCATGTTAGTTTTTTTTGTCTTTGTTGGTACCAACATTTATGTTAAATATATAGAAACAGATCTGATTAAAGTAATTACAAAAACATAAGTACTCACGCATTTCTATATAACGTTTATGAATTTCGACTTCTCAGTTTTTATATTAGCATAAGACATTTCATCACTTTGTTTCTTTGTTCCAATTTAGTACTTACGCATTTTTATTTAATGTTCATAAATTTCGACTTCTCAATTTTTATATTAGCATAATACATTTCATCACTTTGTTTCTTAGTTCAAATTTATAATACATATTCCCTGACCAATACAAACTAATTGATATTAAATGTTGTGGATCTCGGTAAAGGTCAAATATCGAAGATATTTTCGTTGATGGTGGTGTCCTATCAGAACGCACGTACTTTCTTTTTTGTGTTATTCTTCTTCAACTTTAATCCGATTGCTTTAGGAAACGCCCGATTTGCAGGAATTAGATGAAGCTTCGTTCTTTTGAACGATCTGCAAGAGACTAATTTTGTTGTAGATGATGAGGGACTTTTATAATAGTCGTTGTTGATAAGTAGACCCATTAACGTTCAAATAGATGTAAAAGTAACGTGCTTTTTTCTCCTCGAAAATTTACTGGTTCGAGATCTTGATTCAACACTCTTACGGTAATGTTGGTGATTTCGTTTGTACTGCTCACAGCTAAGTAAATCGGATTGTTTGGCCGTTCGTTGATCGCATAACCAGGGTCCACTGTAATTGGGAAACTGAATATTGTATGAGCAGGCTTATCTCCGTCAAACGATCCTTCAGCAATATTGCAATCGAATAGTAAAGTTGATATTTTTCAAATGTTAACAGGTAGATCGGAACGGTGGACTTCACCAGGATCTAGTATCTTTGGAGAAAATCCTAGTATTTTACTCAAACTATCAGAGTATTCAAAATCGATGGCGTGCTGTCGACTGTAAATTTCACACTGAAGAGTTTTGTTGTTGGGCTCCAAAGATATATCGGCCACAGTTGTATCCGTCTTCAATTTGAATTGATCGATGAGATAAGCTTCAATATCTGTGATTTCGTAACATCCTGACGGGAAGTTAATGGTGATGAGTCCTTTCTTACGATCATTTTTATTGTAGAAATGAAATTTTTCACCATCGATATTCGGTATAGAATGATACGAATGAAACCCCAACACACCAATAAAGTATTCTTTTTCAGGTTTCAATATTATCGGTGTGGGAGGAGTGAAGGAGAATTCATTCGATGTGGACGTTAAGTTCAACAGTTGAGACATGACTGTGATGTTTATGGGAGTGGTGTATTCAAATAATATTACTAGATTAGAAAAAACAATTTTATTTTTTCAAATAATAATTACATGCATGACAGTTGCGTTGTGAGCTAACCGGACCATCGATATGAGTACGTTGATCCGGTCGATTGTAATGCACAAAACAAGGCAAGCAAATTTGCAAGTTGAAATTCGATTGATATTCTTTTGGTGATTTATGCCAATTGTCTAATAAATCGCAAGGTTAAACTCGCTCTACCAAATACTTTAGAGGAATAGTTTTCAATTTGGCACTTGTAAAAGACGACAACAGTTGTGTTTCGCCAACCAACCATGCTTCAGACATTATAGAGGAATTGCAAACACAAATGTCCACAGTTGATCTGATTGTAATTTTGGTATTGCTCGTAATTGTAAAATATTTTACTGCCAGCAAGATAAGTGACAAGTTCTCTCGGAGGCTTCAGATTACCAAATGAATCGAAATATTCGACGCAGTTATTCATCTTTCTATATGCTACCCAATGCGTGCCTGAGTTTTTAGACACATCCAAATTAAGTATTGCTGATTCACATCGTCGAGGTCCGTTTTTCGGTAGAGAATCGCGCATGTACACATCCGGAAAATATTTAATTTTCAATAATTTGGCAAACTTGATTAATTCATAGTCGAATATTGCTCTATTGGGTAGCTTCAATGGTAGTTTTTTCTCAAAAATAATTCATATCCACCTTTAGCGTTCTTTCGCAAATACAATCCTTTACCTATAGGCTACATAGCCTTGACGATGATCATCTTCCAATTTCTTTTGAGCATTTTTTGCATCGATCACAGTTTTCGCAATTCCCGCAGCACCGCCTGATAATGCTCCCAAAGCTGAAAGTCTAGCGAAAAGAGGTAATAGAGGTGAACATCCTCCATATTTAGCTACAGGTATTATTCTAGGTATTGGAACATGTTTTCGGCCTCCGAATTTTTTAATACGAGATTTTGCTGCTCGCAATGCAAACATCGCTATATCTGACAGCGCAGATCCTTTTTTCATGTATTTCTTCACCTTCATAACAACATCACGATGAAAAGATCTACGACGCTTCGGCTTCATACCCATTCCCAACTTGCGTTTGACCTTCATTCCGGTGGTAACGAGCCAGGCGGCTGCCTTTTCACCTACTTAAGCGTCTTTTGACTGTACTCGCTCCCAAGCGGCGTTTTCTAGTGCAAAATCGGCTTTGTGACGATCTATTAGTGACTTGTTGGCTGCGTATGCGATATCGTGATTTTTGCAAACTGCGTCGAGAGCGTTGACACCTTTATCTCCTCGTAATAGTCTTTTTTTCAGACGCGTTCCAGCTCTAGTAATGATAAAGGATTCAATATTGTGAAAATGAAAATGAAAAAAACTTACGTCCACAGTATTGATAGCCGGGAAAATGAAGTTCAAAAGGTAAATGGTTTATAAGCGAATTTAGCACACCTTCACCTTCGTGAATCAACATGAAGACTGGCTATCTGATCATGGTGAAACCTATAATTATAGTTGCACTCTTCCACAAAGTGTCATAAGATGGAGATTGTTAAGCAAGAGCAGACATTACCAATTGAAAATTTCGATAACGTATCGGCGAAAACTTTATTAGAACGAACGGAGGTTCATTTATAAAAATATAAGACACTAAAAGGTTCTCAGCGTTGGAAATATATTAATATTATTAAAAGCATTTTATTATAAGACGTAACACTACCACTAGTATTGTGGGTAAAGGCTTACCTGATAATATCATAACCTATAATGATAAGGGTATAGAATACGTTTATTGGGACGATGTAAACGAGATTGTTGAAAGACTTAAAGAGTTAATAGCTTCCAAGGATGCAGGTAACACTTCCAATGATAATGAGATTGTTGCCATTATACATGAACTTCGTGAAGCCGATTATTCATATTAACCATCGATTGATTTATGTCCATATTCAAAATGAGTCTCGACAAGTTTGGTCGACATTCTGACGCATATAAAAAGAAGTATGATACAAATCTCGAAGCTTGATTAAAAAATATCGAAATAGCTCAATTGTCGTTGATTCAGCAAATAAATGATAAAATAAAACCCTTGATAAATAATGGATCAACTCAAAAGTATGTAGATAATGCAATAGAATCAAATAAAAAATTTAAAGTAAACATACTTAACAAAAAAATGAAAGATACATTGGATGAAATACATAGAAACTATGATTCAAGGATTGCTACTCTCAATACAAACATTCCGATAAAAAAATATGTCGATAATCTCGTTTCATCGACAAATATCAGCAGACAGATACACCAATTCGCAGAAAAGTATCACACAAAGTGTCTAGCTTTAGGGGCACGAAGAAATTCAACATGAACTTTTACGTTTTGGATACGGAAGGTACCTACGGCTTTTGCATTCCCTTTCGATTGTAAAATTGAAAATTGTAAACATTATGCTTCTAACGGCAGCGTTTTAATGAAGAATAATATGGAATATCAGTATCAATAGTTAAACGGCCTTAGCATAAAGAAGAACGATAAAATAGAATTCAAATTGGGTAGTAGAGATTATTTTTGTATGGATCTTCTCGTACAGTGTAATTTAGAAGAAGAACAATAATTGACCTGTAGAATATATATATATATATATATATATATATATATATATATATATATTATTTTATTTTATTTTATTTATTTGGGATACAAACAGGACAAACCCATAGAAGTATCCACTAATAGTTACACATAATTTTACAAATTAGGTAAAAAAGAATATATAAATGCAATCATATAACTACATTAAATAAAAATAAATACAAGTATACAAAGAAAAGAGAAAAAAAGAGAGAACAAGAGTAGGTAATAAAACAAAATTAAATTTGCAAAAAATAGTCTTTCAGTAGTTTTTTAATCGAACCTGCACTGTGGTGAAAAATATCCATTTCAACAATACTGGACAATTTATTGTAAGTATTTGTTATTCTGTGAGCAGGAGAATTTAGAAAATAATTGGTGAGTGCCTGATGTGCGATAAAGGTATAATTGTCTCTAGCTGAGTGGCTGGGAATACGAAGTGTTATGAAATTTGTAAGTTCAAGGCAATCTATATTGTTATTGAGAATTTTGTGAATAAACAGTACATCCGCAATTTGCCTACCATGATCTAGTGAAATTATCTTTAAATTAGAACGAATACGTTGCCTATCCACATCGGGATAAAATTTTCTTTTACAATGTGAAATGAACTTGTTCTGGACTGTTTCTAATTTTGAAATATAGACTGAATAACGCTGGTTCCAAATAGTAAAACCAAACGTTAATATACTATTTACGTATGCCATATATAATGATCTAACGGTAAAAGGGTTTTGAAGCTCGGACCATGTTCTATATATGAAGCCCAACTGCTGATTAGCTTTTCTAGTTATATAACAAATAAGCCGATCGAAAAGTAATTTAGAGTCTAAAATAATACCAAGATCCCTAACTGTATCTACAGCGTATAATACGCTATTAGAAACTTCATATGTGTTGTAGTTCAAGTCTGAATTACAACGAGAAAATTGTATATAATTACACTTTGAGACATTTAAAAACAAATTATTCCTCACACAGTAGTCGGATAAATTGTCTAAGTCTTCTTGCAATCGAACTCTGTCGTCAGTACATGAAATTGAGTGATATATTTTCTAATCATCGGCATACATAACAAACTTAGCAAATTGAAAGCAACTAGAGATGTTATTTATATATAAATTAAGAAGTAAAGGACCTAAATGGGACCCCTAAGGTACTCCTGAAGTAGTTACCACAGCCTTAGATTTAAGAGCACCTAAAATTACTTGTTCAGACCTATTTCTGACATATGAGTCGAACCATATTAATAAATTACCATGTATACCTACTTCAGAAAGTTTTGAGACAAGGACGGAATGATTTATTTTGTCGAAGGCCTTACTGAAATCAGTATACACAGAATCAACGATATGCCTATCATTTAGACTTTTAAGTATGTATTCAACGTATAGGAATACATTTGTATCTACCGAACGTTTTTTCATGAAGCCATGCTGTTCAATGTTAAGTAGGTTTTTTACGTCATGATAAAGGAAATCAAAAATAATACTTTCAAACACCTTACTAAAGATGTTTAATTTAGAAATAGGTCTATAATTTTCAACTTTATTCTTGCTTCCAGATTTATGAATTGGTGTAATAAAGGCTGTTTTCCATGTATTAGGAAATTGACCTGAATTGAGAGATTTATTAGATAGCAAAAATAATGGCTCAGTTAGCGATTTCTTACAATTTTTAATAAAATCAGTAGGTAATTCATCTGGCCCAGGACCTTTATTGGGTAAATTTTCAATTTTTTTATCAATAGTTTCACGAGTAATTGTGTAATTAGAAATATTCAGTGGTGTGTTAGTATACATAATACCAAAGTTACTAGCATCACTACTTACAAAAACAGAAGAAAAATAATCTGAAAATATATCACAAATTTTCTGTAAGTCCGTTGTAGGGCCCTGAGCAGTGAGCAAGTTATTAGGGAAATTATTTGCTTTTCTTTTGCTTTTTACAAATTGCCAAAAATATTTAGAATTATGAATAATATTCGTTTCTACAGTAGTCAAGTATTTTTTATAATCTTCATTAATTAAAAATTTTGATTTGCCTCGTAAAATTTTGGATGTTAAGTAATCTAAATTATTATGGTATTTCTTCCATCGACAGTGAAATTTAATTTTTTTTTATCAATCACTTTTATTGTAGAAGAAGAGAACCAATGAGGGTATTTTTTATAATAGCTGGGATATTGAGGTACATGTGAGTGAACGATCTGGTCAATATTATTGTAAAACAGATTAATTGCTTTATTTATGTCAATTGAATGAAATTTAGCTGCCCAGTTAACACTACCTAAAAGTCGGTTAATTTCGTAATAATTTGCCAACTTAAAATTCCAGCAATATTGATTAATAGTACAAATATTGAAAGGAATATCCATATCGAATTCCAAGCTACAGTGGTACTGATCCTCGGAAACTAATGGATTAGATGAAAGACGTAAATTTTAGATAGAAAAACCACTGCTAAATATGAGGTCTAGAGTGTTGCCAGATATATTCACATTTGGGTTATACTGAACCATATCAACCAGAGACATAGTGTCGACTAATAAGCTAGATCTAGGATTAATATAATTATTTGGCTCACAATAATCTCCCCCGCTCAATAACCATTTAATTTCAGGAATATTGAAATCTCCACATATGATGAAAGTATCGTTAATATTATTTAAATAAATATCAATATATATATATATATATATATATATATATATGCATATACATTATTAAGTTGGAAAATAATTAATTTAAAATTATATATATATAAATATATATATATATATATATATATATATATATATATATATATATATATGCATATACATTATTAAGTTGGAAAATAATTAATTTAAAATTATATATATATATAAATATATATATATATATATATATATATATATATATATATATATATATATAGTTTTTCTTTATATTCTTGGGATTAGATCCTTATTATAAATCTAACGAAAACTTAGTTTTACAAGAAACATGTTTATTAACGTTTCGGCTATACGGTGTAGCCTTTATCAAAATACTACAAACAGATAAAAAGCAGTGTCAATATTTATAAAACATCTTTCAAAACAAAACAGCTTACCACAAAACGATGCATATATCCTCCTCAAAAATTTGAGGAAAGTCATCCTTGTTTTAAAACATTTGTTAAAAATAACACGTCAAGAAACTACAAACATTCACAAACGTATAATCGACATTTATAACTTAAGGTGAAAATGAAAGGACAAGTTTTGGTTGAATTCTTGTTTTTTGTGTTTTGTTGTTGGTTTGAACTAAATTATAGTTATAGAATATATATATATATATATATATATATATATATATATATATATATATATATATATACAAGTCTACACTGAAAAATGTATTAAAGTATAGTACACTGAGAAATGTTGTTAATTTATTAGGTTGTAATATATTTTGCTTAGATTATTTGTATCAGTTTTTGAGTTGATGCAATGTTTATTTTTTTGAATATATACCATTTCATAGAATTCCAGTTTTTTTTTGTTATTTTCAGTCTTGAGTATTTTTGTGTTATCAAAATTAAAACTATGGTTTTTTTCTTTTATATGATTGCTTAAAGCAGTTTTATTTTTTCTGTCATATTTGTGACCATTGATTCTATTTTTTAGATATTGAGTGGTTTGACCAATGTATATTCCATTGCAGTTGTTACAGGGTATTTCGTATACCACATGTGTTTTTTGGGGATGGTAGTTTTCAATTCACTGAAATTACTTTTTAGTAGATTATGTCCTTTATGACTTACAGTGACTTTTTCATTTTTAAATATATTTCGTATTTTTTCTGACAGACTAGGCACATAGGGTAATGTTATAAAATTAGAATTTGTTTTTTCCTGTTTTAATGTTTGGTTTTGCGAGTTATATTTTTTATGTATTTTTTTCTTAAATATGTTGTCGACTAGATTCCGTGGATAGTTGTTCAATTCCAAAACCTCTTTTGCTTTTTTAATTGAAGATATTCGATATTTTGGATCTGATAAATTTATAGCTCTGTCTGCTAGGCTCATTACTACTGATTTTTTTTGTGAAAAAGGATGTAGCGAAATAAAATTGAGGTATCTTCCTGACCACGTGTGTTTTGTGTGCCATTCGGTTTCAATTTTGTCGTTTTTATGATGTAATGTTAGATCTAAAAAGTCAATTTGGTTGTTTTGTTCAGTTTCAATCGTAAATTTAAGTTTCTCGTTGTAGTTATTAAATTGCTCTAGAATGTAGTCAGCTTTATTATGAGGGATCGCTAATAAACAATCGTCAAAGTACCTATGAAATAATGGGAGCTCAATATTCAGATTATCTATTACTGTTTTTTCTAGATCTTCTAATACTAGTTGGGCAATTACGCTTGAAATGGATGCGCCCATTGCACATCCTTCTATTTGTTTATAGTATTTATTATTATATAGAAAGTAAGTCGAGAAGATCCATACAAAAATAATCTCTACTACCCAATTTGAATTCTATGTTATCGTTCTATCGTTCTATATATATATATATATATATATATATATATATATATATATATATATATATATATATATACATATATATATATATATATATATATATATATATATAAACAATACTATATTTCCTGCCTATTTTCATCCTTCCGACATTTCGGCGTCTCCCTTAAATCAAAGAGTATATTATGTTCTAATGACTTACTTCCAATGTCCTTATTGATACAAACGCGTAGATACTTCGAAATTTCAATATACTCTTAAAACAAAAAGGTTTTTTTTCCAAAATTTATCATACATCTTGCAGACATTTCTGCATCCGTACATATTACCGACTTTTCTGCATCCGCAAATATACTCATTCACCACATGTGCAACTCTGCGTCCGATTTCGGGTATTATGTTCATCGCATCCACCTTTCTGCATCCAGCAGTGGTGCCAGATATATAAGCGCCTCGAATTTGTTTCGTATTCATTAACTCTGCGAGAGAAATTGGTGATAATCGTGAATCAGTATAAGTATAAAGTGTGTGTCACTATAAGGTCACCTCCAAAGTTAGCCAAATTGGCATGAAATTTAAAATTGCAAAGAATATTCTGTCTATATCTGTAACTGTGAAATATTTCTTCATGATATAACTTTTTTTGTGTAGGAGATCATTATTTCACTGTCAAAATTCATAAATTCCATATGGCGGCTCCCAGCTGACGACAAGTTTTCTTATTATGGCTGTAGTCTATTCAAAATTGAAAGTAAAAAAATTCAAGAGAAATTTTGTTAAACAAATACACTAAAAATAAAAATAAATAAATGAATAATGTTTTTGAAGAGAAAGTTTTTAAAAATTCACAAAAAAATAATAATTTATTTGATTTTTTGACCTAGGTGGGCTAAAATTCAAAATCTTGCTGCTAATAATAGGTATTGTTGCAGGACAAAATTTTGAATCTGTTAACCTATAATCAAAATTTATAAAGATAATAATTTTTATTCTCTAGGGAATTTGTTGAAAAACTTGTTTTTATAAGTACCGATTTACTTTGTTAGTGCATTTGTCTGAAAATAGTTTTCAATGATATCCATTCAAACTATTGAATACACGACACTTGAGAAACATTGCATTGTGAAAATCGTAAGTTTGGTATGCAAAGCTAAATGTTTGGAACATGTTTTAAAAATTCCGATGTGAAAAGGAAGTAAATATGATTTTCCCACGGATCACATACCAAATGACTATCCCAGGAAAATAACATAAAAGAAATAAGCGATTTCTATATGGGTGTTCACTTCTTTGATAAATCATCAATTTCTGTGAATATATATTTTTGGAATCAATTTTCATCTAATCAAGCCATGAATTCTCGTTAATCTAGACTGAAAAAACTCTTCAGATTTTTGGGATATTCTCCCATAGGAATGAGGAAAAAGTTTTTTACTTCAGTTACATAGTGTAAAATAATAAATAGTGTAAAATAAAAAGTTTTGGAAAAACATGTAATAAAAACGATTTTATAGACAAGTTTTTATTAGAACTGTTCTAAAACGAATAAAATAAGCTCATGTTATAGCTGACAATGATATAATATTTTTTTTAGTTGAATTATTTGGTTTCAATAAGCTTGTCGCGCGAAATGTTCATAAAAGTAGGCATCAATTAATTTCATGGGACAGTGATTGGTTGACGTGTAAAAACTAGTCGAGGCATTTATTTTTTTCTCAATTTGCACAACAAGCTATTTGAAACCAAATAATTCAACAAAACATAAGTATATCATTGTCGGCGATATACTTGAACATATTTTATTAATTTTAGTACAACTCACATAAATACTTGTCTTCTAAAAGTTGTTTTATTATTTATTTCATTTCATGCTTTTTAGTTATTGCGCCTTAATCTGTTCATTTCTAATAGAGCATCGTGATTACAAGTTCTTTTCCCTGTAAGTTTTGAGCTATCTGCTAACGACGCCCATTTCACCAAATCATGCAATCATGAACCGTTCAACAGATTCTTTGTAACTTCACTACAGAGTCGCCTACCATACTGAATTCGGAATAACTTTACTCGGCAGATCCTATCACAAAACTTCATTAATTTTGCCAAAGAAATCATGATCTCAGACCACAAAAACTACCACACACCATTTTTTAATAGAATCTAACCATAATTACAAAACTCTTCCTCCATCTTGTGGCCGCCATTTTGAATTTAAGAATTTCGACGAAAAATTCGTTTTTTCTGAGTCCGAATACCCGTACATACCAATTTTGAATCGAATCGGAAAATAATCAGAATGTTCTTTCGCCATCTTGAATTAATGAAGGTTGACAAAAAATTCATAAACTCCGATCCCTCACCAATTTTGAATCGAATCAGGACATATTAACAAATCTCGTCTGCCATGCTGAAGCGGCGATTTCATTTTTTCAACAAAAATTCTATAATGCATTGTAACAGGAATTATGAACACCTGACAAATTTCAAGTTAATCGTAAGACTAGAAGTGGGTCAAAATTCAGTTGCAAAATTTGAACGAACTAACAAGTTACTTATCTAAATAAGCAAAAAGGAGTTTATCTAACCCATGGTTAGAAAATCAGGTATTAAAAAGATAAAATATTTCTCCTAAAATAGAATGTATAACAAGTAATAAAAGTTCAAACTAACATTCATTTTTGTTCAAAGAATTCAACAATATCATTCAATACCGTTTCTTTTCAAAAATATAAGAACATTTTTTTGGATATATTAAAAAAATATTTATTTATTTTAAAATTTTATAAAATCATTCGATATAGAGAAAATTTCTTTATTTTGAATTCACAAAAACCTGAAAATAGTAAAATGCATTTTGTTTCAACAAATCCAATATGGAAATAGTTTCAGTAGTTGAAATACACGAGAAGTGAAAAACGCGATAAAAAATATGTTAACAGTAAAACTGAGTATAAAATGTTGATAATAATAATAGTTTTTTGTTTAAATAGTCCTAAACTTGTAAAATTGCTAATGATGCATGAAGTTCTGAGTGCAACAAATATGCTTTTTGCACATGCTACACACAACATTCTTTTCTGTAAGAAAAAACGTTTCTTTTAAATATGTCATGTTTTGAGGAATATTCAAGGGAACCTAAGTATTTATAGTTACCATCTTCATTGGTACACTCAAATTTGATAATTTGAACCATAACTCAACAAACTTGTCAATATTCTTCAGTTCTGTCATTTTGTAAATGAATTCTTAAATCCCTACACCATAAAGTCCTAGGTACCGATTTTGATTAGAATAGGACACTAAATCACAAAATTCGTTTGCCAACTCGTAACGGAAAAATAGTTTCTTCAGATGTGTGAGGTATAAACTACCTCCTTTCCGAGCTGACGAAAGAATTTTTTGTGGATAACAGATTCAAAAGCTTGCTGCACAAGAATACTTATATTCAAACTGAAAATATTTCACGGCAATATGTTGAATCTTTAGATTACACAAATCTGAATAAATTTAATTAAACTTCTTATGAATTTGGACAAAACCTTCATAATCTTTGCCAACCAATCTGTAATAGAATCGGACTATAAATTACAAAACTCATTCGTCATCTTGAGATTTGGAATTCAGATTATAAAGGTCATTCTGAATAACCCAATTCAAACCCGACGAAAGAAATCAAAACTCCAATATAAGAAATTCTAAAAGCGACGCTGAACGGCATACCCACTTTTGAACGTCCTCCTGTCACAATGCAAGAGTAATTCTATATATTAATACGGAAAATAAAATACTATAACACTACCTAATCTCATGGCTGAAATTTTAGGACTTTCTTCGATCTTTTGCCTAAACGGTACAATATCGAAAAATAGCCTTAAATTCTGCGTTAACTCAATAATTCATTCAAAGTGGTTTGGTCGAAAACCACGGTCAGAAAACAACGTTTTTTTACAGCTTTGTTTAAAACGGAAATATAGTACTATATATGAGTCTGCAGCTTGGAAATGAATACTCTAAGAGAAAAACTACAGTAGATCATCAAATTCTACGTCCACTGAACACAGAAGTTGAGCAAGTATAAAAATTTCTTATAAGAAATGAAAAAGCATTAGCTGTATTTGTAATTTTTTAGTCTTAAAAAAGAATATAATGGTCAGAATTTGTTTATAACTTGATAAGCAATGAAATGATTGATATTACTTTGTAAACTCTATTGAGAAATGCCAATTGTGATTTTTGAGTAGAAAAAATTCTTAACTTAATCATATAAATGATGGAAATATAAAAAATCCATTAAAAACAATGAATAAATAAGAATGGTTTCTTCAAGTCATCATAGTCTTAGACAATATGACGAATGAAAAGAAAAAAATAGTTCATTTGACTACAAACCATTTATAAACAAATGACGTGAAAAAATTCATAAAGTTTCTAAAAATGGGAAATTTAATTTTTTGTTAACTTTGAAAAATTATAATAAACAAAATAATCAACTTCTAAATTTTTTTGTATCCTTTGTAGAAAGAAGCGAAAAATGTATAGACTTATTATTAACCGTAGTGGTCGCGCGGAGCTGTATTGTCAGTTAAATCAAAATTATAAATAATGGAGAAAGCGTTCTTCTGTTTCCTTGTTTACTAAGTAGTTGGAGGAAATCTATTACTGAGAAACTGCACTAAAAATAATCCAATCCGAACCCGTCGAAAGAAGGTGAAATCCAACATAAGAAATATGTGATATATTCTAAAAGAAACACTGAATGACATATCCACCTATGAACGTCCTCTAGTCACACTGCAGTATCAACTATAAATAAAAACACAGAAAATAAAGCACTACAACATTGCCAAATCTCGTGGACGCAGAATGATCGAAATGGTGACAAAAATATACGCCATCCCGATATACGCAGAGCGTGAACAGCGCACCAACTCGGAGTTTGGTTGAACTACGATATACGTAAACTGGCGACCATTCTCACAAATGGGCGTCCGGCTAAAAATTTATTCTTTTACGTTTTCGACCATCCTGCATTTAATGGCGCAAAAAACTTTTCTGCGTCCATATACGGACGCAGAAAGTCGCGGGACGCAGGTATTAATGTAAAAACCACAATGTACGGACGCACAGTTATCGAAGAGATGTAAATATATATATATATATATATATATATATATATATATATATAGATATATATATATATATATATATATATATATATATTCGAAGGGGATGTAATTCAATATTCTGCGTGGTATTAGCCAGGAATGTAGTTGTTTTGCCCTTCGAAGAACGGTCAGGCCAATAAGTCGAAATTATTGAAATTTCGACTAAAACAGGTGTAGTAGAAAATCGAAATTTATATTTCATATAGCACCTCGTCTTTTATGAAATTATATTCATTTTTATTTAATACGACTAATACGGTCGCATTTATCTGAGGTGTTGGTTCGCAACTGAAAGTGAAGATGGCGCCAACTGACTACTTCTCGCTTGTGTAACTACACGAACCAAGAGAGTTTGTCGGAGGGTGTAATCTTCAGTTCAGATTAGAGATTCTCAACTGGAAGGCATTACGGCACTCTTGAAGAGACCCAAGAAGGTCGAAACGCGTAAGTGTACTATGCTCTTCCGCTATCAGTTGCGAATCACCACAGATGTCCGTATCGGCAAAATGGCCGATCGACGTCACGGTTTTCGAAGGGGTTGTAATTCAATATTCTGCGTGGTATTAGCCAGGAATGTAGTTGTTTTGCCCTTCGAAGAACGGTCAGGCCAATAAGTCGAAATTATTGAAATTTCGACTAAAACAGGTGTAGTAGAAAATCAAAATTTATATTTCATATAGCACCTCGTATTTTATGAAATTATATTCATTTTTATTTAATACGACTAATACGGTCGCATTTATCTGAGGTGTTGGTTCGCAACTGAAAGTGAAGATGGCGCCAACTGACTACTTCTCGCTTGTGTAACTACACGAACCAAGAGAGGCTGTCGGAGGGTGTAATCTTCAGTTCGGATTAAAGATTCTGAACTGGAAGGCATTACGGCACTCTTGAAGAGACCCAAGAAGGTCGAAACGCGTAAGTGTACTATGCTCTTCCGCTATCAGTTGCGAATCACCACAGATGTCCGTATCGGCAAAATGGCCGATCGACGTCACGGTTTTCGAAGGGGATGTAATTCAATATTCTGCGTGGTATTAGCCAGGAATGTAGTTGTTTTGCCCTTCGAAGAACGGTCAGGCCAATAAGTTGAAATTATTGAAATTTCGACTAAAACAGGTGTAGTAGAAAATCGAAATTTATATAATATATATATATATATATATATATATATATATATATATATATATATATATATATATATATATATATATATATATATATATATATATATTGAACTTATCGTAGCAAATATTAAAGAGAATGAGACACAAATATATGAAATTTGAACTTTGTCAGATGGTAAATAGAGATAACTTTCTTCAGACAGATAGAACTATCATTTATACGTATAATTATAAGTAAGAAATATATCTCATACCAAATCAAACACCTATGATATCAATTATCCTTTATAACTATATAAATACATCAATAATATTGAAAATCGTTACCTTAGATTTCAGTTGTAAACAATGAGTCATACATTTTAATCCATCCTGGTAAATTATAAATTCATATTGTTTTATTAGCAGCACAGTAGATCATCTGTATATGTTATCTGGAATATCAAAATGAATCTGAAAAGAACATGAAATTATTATTAGATGATAATAAACAGGATATTTTATACTAATATACAGACAAGTTATCACATTTGTTGAAATGAAAGCATTGAACTGTCAATACAACTTCATGTCATGTAGCATAGAACTAAAACATAGAAATATATTCAACCACAGAAGTAAGTTAGAATTTTGAAGTATTGAATATTTGCAAAGCGGATGGAATGTATAAAAATATGTAATTGTATTAAAGGATAGGACAAGTTCATATGAGATAATTGGTAAATTATATATAAGAAGTGAATTGAAAGGCATTATGAAAGATTTTAAGGACGTAATGATTGTAAATTCAATGATATTTAAAATTTAGAGTGGGATAGATACTATCATTGTAAATAAATATAAGATATATTTTGGAAATTGTTCACATGCAAATAGGTATAATGAATTATATTGAAATTTTACACAAATAATTAATAACAATAGGAATGAGAAGAAGACAATTAAATTAACTATTAAACATTCAATAAAAAGACTATGAAATATCTAGCAACTCAGTAGTGTTTTGTTTCAAATAACAAGACTAGCAACAAAAGTTTGTTTATTGGAAAAACAAAGGAGTGTGTGGTGTGATGCTTATGAAAATGGACATGTAAGAAAACCTTTCTAAAAATTTAACTAAAATAAGTGAAAATTGTTTGAAATTTAAGTAAAAACTGAATATAAATGATAAAGTATTATCTAAGAAACATTTAGAGCAGAAAATATTTGTAAATAACAATTATTTGTGGAAATTATCAATTATTGAATTTGAGAAGGGACGCTATGCGTAAATTTTAAGTAAGTTCCTACATGATAGTCTCATGTATTTGATTAAAAGCATTTAGGATCATCGCAAAACATTTTAAGTCAAGTGAGAAGAACAATTTAATAAATTATATTGACTTACCTGCGATACAAACTGGCGAATTTATTTCCACTATTTGAAGAGAGTCCAGCTTCATTCCAGGAGGGGAGAACAGGAATAGTGTGCACATAAAGAGACTTCCAAGAGTTATAAACAGGTCAGTGTATATATAATTTATATGGTACCATTTAAAACAATTCAGACATATATATAACTAATTTGGCCAAATTTCAACACTTATAATTTTCTAAGTATAGGAATTTCCAATTTGTATATAGTAATTTGTAATAGTAATTTGTTTAACAGAAGTTTTTTTCTTAATAGTGATAATGATTTTCAATTTGATGATTCATAATTATATATACTAAATTTTGACTCTTCTGCATTTTATTTATGTCATATATTGATGATAGACAAAGGTATGATATCATAGAGGTTGAATGGGTATGTTCCGAGCTATTACTCACAGTATTTTTATAGGAAACAATGGTAAGATAATATTTGGTAAGTGCTAATTTCATATATTTTAATTATCTTGAACCCAACGAGAGTAAGTTTCTCATGCTCTCCATTAAATTAATAACTAAATAAAATCATTCAATTATACCATGAGCTTTACTTTCTCAAAGTTAAAAACATAGATAAATCATAGATAAAAAATTATAATAATAATTTATTTATTATAAATGGCACCCGAAACGTGGGGCAATTAGGCATCCAATAATATTATAAAATATAATTATAATTGACACTAAAAACGTGAAGCGCGAGTTAAAAATTTGGTACTGTTGTTAAAAAAATAATTAAAATTATACATAAACAATATTAAAATTTTTTTTTGACTACATTATTAAAATGGCAAAACGAAGTAATTTGAGGGATAGAAAACAGGAATATAGGACACAGGAAACCCAAGAATTAACAGAAGAGGGATATGATCGGTTACTGCAATTGTTGATCAGTATGAATAAAAAATTGGATATTGAGAATGAGATAAGTAAAAATATACGGGAAGGTAGGAATAGTATGAATGTAGATTTAAATAAAGAATTGGACGAACAAAAGGAGATTATAAATCGAATTGTGAAAAATAGGAGTAAGCGGGATGATGAAAGAAAAAAAGATAGGAAAACTATGGTAAAATATTCTAACAAAGTAGAGGGGAACATAGATAATAAAATGGATAAGTTGTCAGATGATAAGGCTATTATGAAGGAAGAAACGAATGGTAAGGAGGACAAGATTAATGAAAATATGAACAATATGAAGGAAGATTTGAATGCGACTTTAAATAGAAATATTGATATTATGGAACAGAAAACAGATAATAATTTGGAAAAGAAAATTGATGATATAAATCCAGAAAGTATTCAGCAAATTAAGGGAATTAATAATTGTACGGAGAAGAATGAACAATTCATAAGGCAAATGGATAAAGTTAACTTAGATATGGAGGATCAAAATAAAAACTTGAAGATAGAGCCAAAAGAAAGCGGAATCAAAATGGAAGAAAATTCACCAAAAACTATCCAAACGGAAGTTTCAAAACAAGCAAATAAGTTAACAAAGAACATAGATGAAGTAAAAATGGAAAGTTTCATGGAAATTAAGAATATTGAGAAGAATAACCAGGAGTTAACAAAAATCACAGAGGGGACAGAAGAAAATAAGAAGGAAACTCAAGAAGTGGGATACATTAAATTACAGGAACAAGCAACTGAAGAAGTAAATCAACATTGTCAAGAGAAATTAAATTAAGTAATCACAGATTTGGATAGTAGGATAGAAAAACCGACAGAAATATATGCAAAAAGGAGTCAAATCATGGACAGACAATTTAACAAGGAAGTACAAGAGATGAACCGAATATTAGAAGACACAGTGGAAGATATAGAAGCAAATATGAAAGGGAATGTGAGCGATATAGGATACCTAAGAGAAATTTATAATAACTATGTACCAATAAGAATAAAATGTGATGATAAAATGAATATAATCTACACAAATGCTTTCATTAAAATAATAAGTGAAATGAATAAGGTAGAAGAATTGGAGACACAGATTTTATTGGATTTATTGGAAGGAATTAATGAGATGTGGGACTGCAAAATTAAGGAGGATATGATAGAGAACGGAAAGAAGATTCAGAAGTGTAATGAGAAACAAACAACAAGAGAAGAACATCAAAAAAAAGTTAGAAAAAGAATAGCAAATTAAATAGTATAACATGATGATTGGAAGGAAGCTTGGAAACGAAAAAGCTATGGAATGGACAGGAAAAGGATAATAAAATAAACTGGAAGATAAATTTATTAATATCACATAACAATTATAAAAAACAGAAATGAAGTTAAGATAAAAATTTTATTATAAACAATGTACAAAGATAGGGATAGGTTAGGTCAGAAAAAGCTGTAAATAAAATAATAGACATAAGTATAGATTAAAAAAAATTCAATATTAATTAAGTATATCATGCTAGATAATATTATAGGATAGATCGTGTTCTTTGTTGATTAAGCAGATGATATTCCAAACGATTCTTCACACTTCTTTATTATGAATCTAAAAAGAAAAAAATATATCATACATATCATATAATATGAATCGAAACTTATTAGGTGAAACTTAGGAATGGAATAAATAGTTTAGAGTATATAGAGGGAAATTCAAACAGGGCAAACAAATAAGTAATGATAAATAAATTATATGAAGTACTGGCTTTATATAGAAATAAAACAAGAAGATATAATATAGAGAGGATGAAATCATGTACAACTAAAAATATTAAATAGAATTTCACATATTTAGAAAATAAATGGAAAAAGACACAACAATTAAACAAACGAGAAGAAAGGAGATAGGTAGATGAATTATATAGATTAGAATATATGAGATGATGTTTTGATGTCAATTGATATTTATAGAACATTTGGAGGTATATGGAATAATAAGGAAATCAATACTGAGATATATAAATATGAATTTAAGGAATGTTTAATTATAATGAAAAATGAATATGTAAAATGAAATATGAAATGATGAGTATATATAAAATCGAGTATAATGAAAATGTTGAAATATGAATATGATATATAAGCAAGTATTAGTATGAATATGAGTAGTAGGGAGAATTAAAAGTAGGAATGTTATGAATATTTGAATTGACAATGAGACAAATTAAGTATATTTTATGTAATATTAATAGAATAATCATAAATGAGAATCCAAAATCTGCATTTGGAGATGTGAATATTGATTTAAAATAGAAAAATTCATAAACGAATTACTAAACGGAGTAACGGGAGAGAATCCAACATATATTATGAAGGGTATACAACCAGACCGTCACTGGATTTTAAACAGACAGTCAACAATGACAAGTGTACTCGAAAAGATTAATCGAAGAATTATACGGAATGCTGAGAAGTATATTAAAAAAACAAGATGAAAAGAAACGTGGGATAACACAGTTTAATAAGGGTGATATGGTGATTGTCAAATCTTTAAGAATGCCAAAGAAAGATGAAGAACAATGTGCTAAATTATTATATCCATTCGAAGGTCCGTATATCATAGATACTGAAAACGGTAAAAACAGTTATCGTTTAATATATCCAGGTACTAAAATATTAAGGGGTATCTTTAACATAGAACACATCTATAAATTTTATTCTTGAGTAATATGTAGTGAAACATGAGAAATAGATAATGTTACAAGTATTTAAACTCATATAAAATAAGTTGTTTGTAAATAGTAGATTAAGGTAGTATAATTACACAACTAAGAATTAGTATAGAAGTTTCTAATTATTTTTCTAGTAAATAGTGAAGGAACGATAAGTTTGTTTTTGGGGAAATTGAAATTTAAACAAAAATTAATCATGTCAATATTTATTAAATTTAAATTTGAGGGGATTTGAGCTTATCGTAGCAAATATTAAAGAGAATGAGACAAAAATATATGAAATTTGAACTTTGTCAGATGGTAAATAGAGATTACTTTCTTCAGACAGATAGAATTATCATTTATACGTATAATTATAAGTAAGAAATATATCTCATACCAAATCAAACACCTATGATATCAATTATCCTTTATAACTATATAAATACATCAATAATATTGAAAATCGTTACCTTAGATTTCAGTTGTAAACAATGAGTCATAAATTTTAATCCATCCTGGTAAATTATAAATTCATATTGTTTTATTAGCAGCACAGTAGATCATCTGTATATGTTATCTGGAATATCAAAATGAATCTGAAAAGAACATGAAATTATTATTAGATGATAATAAACAGGATATTTTATACTAATATACAGACAAGTTATCACATTTATTGAAATGAAAGCATTGAACTGTCAATACAAATTCATGTCATGTAGCATAGAACTAAAACATAGAAATATATTCAACCACAGAAGTAAGTTAGAGTTTTGAAGTATTGAATATTTGCAAAGCGGATGGAATGTTTAAAAATATGTAATTGTATTAAAGGATAGGACAAGTTCATATGAGATAATTGGTAAATTATATATAAGAAGTGAATTGAAAGGCATTATGAAAGATTTTAAGGACGTAATGATTGTAAATTCAATGATATTTAAAATTTAAAGTGGGATAGATACTATCATTGTAAATAAATATAAGATATATTTTGGAAATTGTTCACATGCAAATAGGTATAATGAATTATATTGAAATTTTACACAAATAATTAATAACAATAGGAATAAGAAGAAGACAGTTAAATTAACTATCAAACATTCAATGAAAAGACTATGAAATATCTAGCAACTCAGTAGTGTTTTGTTTCAAATAACAAGACTAGCAACAAAAGTTTGTTGATTGGAAAAACAAAGGAGTGTGTGGTGTGATGCTTATGAAAATGGACATGTAAGAAAACCTTTCTAAAAATTTAACTAAAATAAGTGAAAATTGTTCGAAATTTAAGTAAAAACTGAATATAAATAATAAAGTATTATCTAAGAAACATTTAGAGCAGAAAATATTTGTAAATAACAATTATTTGTGGAAATTATCAATTATTGAATTTGAGAAGGGACGCTATGTGTAAATTTTAAGTAAATTCCTACATGATAGTCTCATGTATTTGATTAAAAGCATTTAGGATCATCGCAAAACATTTTAAGTCAAGTGAGAAGAACAATTTAATAAATTATATTGACTTACCTGCGATACAAACTAGCGAATTTATTTCCACGATTTGAAGAGAGTCCAGCTTCATTCCAGGAGGGGAGAACAGGAATAGTGTGCACATAAAGAGACTTCCAAGTGTTATAAACAGGTCAGTGTATATAAAATTTATATGGTACCATTCAAAACAATTCAGACATATATATATAACTAATTTGGCCAAATTTCAGCACTTATAATTTTCTAAGTATAAGAATTTCCAATTTGTATATAGTAATTTGTAATAGTAATTTGTTTAACAGAAGTTTTTTCCTTAATAGTGATAATGTTTTTCAATTTGATGATTCATAATTATATATACTAAATTTTGACTCTTCTGCATTTTATTTATGTCATATAATGATGATAGACAAAGGTATGATATCATAGAGGTTGAATGGGTATGTTCCGAGCTATCACTCACAGTATTTTTATAGGAAACAATGGTAAGATAATATTTGGTAAGTGCAAATTTCATATATTTTAATTATCTTGAACCTGACGAGAGTAAGTTTCTCATGTTCTCCACTAAAATATTAAACTAATGAATAAAAATATAAATCATTTAACCTGAGTTACCCTATTCAATAGATAAAACTTCACAAATATAAAACATAAATATATTATAAAAAACTTAAATATATTATAATATATATATATATATATATATATATATATATATATATACATATATATATATATATATATATATATATATATATATATAACAAAATAAGCTTCTTTATTCACTATACATCATGTCTGCAGACAGGATTTAACTTGTTAAAGAATTGCATAAACCGATTCGACGAAATTATCCACGTCGACGAACAATAATCAAAGGTCTTGATGACTTATGGCAAATGGATTTAGCCGAAATGAGACCTTATGCAAAGCATAATAAAGAATTTAAAATGATTTTGGTGGTTATCGATTGTTTCTCGAAATTCATGTGGACTCGTCCACTCAAGACGAAAACAGCCGAAGAAATAACACGAGCATTTTCGAGTATTATCAGGAGTCGAACGCCAAAAAATCTACAATCAGATCAGGGAACGGAATTTTACAATAGTAAATTCAAATCTCTAAAAAAAACATAATATCAATAATTATATTACATTTAGTACGAAGAAAGCTGCAATTGCAGAAAGAGTTATTAGAACGCTCAAAACGAAACTCTATAAACATTTCAGCTTAATTGGGAAATACCAATGGATCGATATTTTACCTCAAATCACAAAGGAATACAACGACACAAAACATAGTAAAACTGGATACAAACCATCAGAGGTGAATCGAGACTCCTGATAGTGGTGGAATTGCTACTTGGTGGAGTGTTAAATTTGCTCTGGATTAAAGTCTATCTAAATCAGTGAATTTTTAGTTCTAAAATTCTAATAAGTGCATCATTGTATTCAGTGAACCTCTGCATGCTCCTGTTGCTGAAGGCAAGTAATAATATCTAAGATTTGAGCTGTTCCATTGACATTTTCTGTGGGAAACCATTTAAATAATTTAATAACAACAGATTTGCTGACCAGTTTTTTTACTGAAATACCGAATTTATTCCACCACGGCAAAATTTTTATTTAAAGTTCTTGAATAAAAGTGAATATAAATTCGAGAAAGAGTACTACCTAACATCATAGTGCACCATTGTGTGTATTTGAGACTCGTAAGTCTCGATAAATCGCACGGGCCAGGACCGTACTCAGGTACACATGACCCGTGCCAAAAGTTTCAAATATTGAATTGAGTCCACCAAAATCGAGGATTTCTGACTACAGGAATCCCCAAACCACAACGATGGATACCAGAATAGAGAAATCTAACCAACAAACCGAAAGAAACATGTCATATTCTTCAGTACTTAGTAAACATTAGCCAACAAAATTTCCAGAGAAGAACCAAGCTATAATATTTCCTGCGATTGAAGGAACCAAAATCCAAGAATGTCTCCTAGCCTTAGGAATACTCGTCAACCCTAAACAGATTCTGTTCGCATCTAGAATTTCGAATAATAGAATTTGTATATACCTCGCCAGCCCAGGGTTAGTAACTACTTTTATGAATGACCACGGTGCAATTGGTGTCAACCACCAAATTATACGAGCCAGAAGATTGATAACTCCATCTGAACGTTTGATACTATCTAACGTGAGCCCAACAATCCCACATTCACATTTAGAGCAAGCCCTACAACAACTTGGCCTCAGCCTATTATCCCCTATATCCTTTCTCAGAGTCAACATGACCAATCCAGATTTTGCACATATAATGAGTTTCAGAAGGCAAGTCTACATTAATCCTCCCGAAAATATTGTCATCCCGGAGTCTATGTTGGTCAACCATGAAAATACCTCCTATCGAATATTCTTATCATTAGATAATCTAA
Source organism: Galeruca laticollis (assembly GCA_963921935.1). NCBI lineage: Eukaryota > Metazoa > Arthropoda > Insecta > Coleoptera > Chrysomelidae > Galeruca > Galeruca laticollis. The sequence goes on along the minus strand of OY998182.1, from coordinate 18,470,714 downwards.
CCTGCTTCAAATGCAAGCAAAATGGTCATATATCTTCTCAATGTACAACTGAGACACCTGAACATCTAAATGAACCCCCTGCAATGCCCCCTCCCTAAAATCCAGAAGAACCGCCAGAGTATACTACAACCTCCCTAATTCCAGAAGATTCCCCCCTCACTCCCGATCAAGACAACCTGACTAATGCATCGAATAAGAGGAACCTCTCAGAAATATTAACTCCTACGGAAGATACACCATCTGACCCATTCCGAAAACCATCGTCGAGTATAAGTAAGAAAAGTCGCCCTGAAACCACAAGTTTCGAAGAACACATGCAACCAACTAAAGCATACATTGATTCAGAAAATTTTGTAATCAACTACAATCAACTCAAAGACTTTTTTGAAAATGTATACGGCTCTAACGACCCTCTGAGTGTGGCGAAACAGTACACAACCGATGTGCATGGTCTAATTCATATGCTGAGTAGTGTGTACCCATATTATAAAGACAGATGTATCAAACGTAGGTGTACCAAAATTAAGAAAAAATTATCGAAACAGTTGCTAGCAGAAGTATCGCTAACTTCAGATTCTGAAAGCGACGCATCGTCACAAGAAACACATTGATAATATCAACTTTCGAAGTATCCATCATTCAATGGAACCTTAATGGGTTCTTCACACAACAAGAAATGCTAAAGCTAGTGTTTTTAAATGAAACTCAAGGTCTCTAGTTAATTCCACAATATAATACAAGTTATCGAAAATTCTAAAAAATTGACAATTGTTTCGATAAATCAATATCATCGTCAGAATGACAGAAGTTACATTTCATTTTATGCCTACCTGATGTTTAGTAGTTATATTTTTGGCTAGACCAAGGAGTAACCTAACTTGTGATTGGCTTAATATATGTTTATAGAAAAAGAAGATGTGATATTACAAATATTGAAGCTTAGATATTATTAGCCCTATGGTGATATCCTGGATATCATTTTTCCAATTAAGATCAGTATAACTGTGCAATGATATAGAAAACCAGGAAAACTATATCTGCTGATCTTTACAATTATCACTTAAGAAGACAGTTTATTGGTGGAGAATTCCCTAGATTTAACTGTTCATTGACAACTTCATATTGTGGGTTTCTTAAATGTCTTCTAATTTCCAGTTCTTCAAGGAAATCCAGTTCTTGTTTCTTTTCACAAATATGCAGCACTTCTAGTTCTGTGTTAGGTGTCAATGAATGATTGGTGTCAAGTAGATGTCTTGCGTAGTGGGATTTATCTGGTTGTTTTAATCTGTGAGCTCGTAAGTGCTCACTGTATCGTATTTCAAAATTCCTAAGGGTCTGACCCAAATAGACAGCATTACATTCTGGACATTTGAGTTTATATATACCTGACTTCTTTAATAGTGGTATTTTTGTTTTTACATTTAACAATTTTGTACTAACGTTACTTTCTGTTTTAAAAGAAATTGTTGCATTCGTTGCTGAAGATATTATCTTTGAAATATTATTAGAAATATTTCCTGCATATGTGATGGTTTTATAAGTTTTAATTTCATCAGCTTGCTTAGGATATATTAGTTGTAATGCCACTTTTTTCTCTTTTTTACTAATTAGTTTATTTATCATGTCTAATGGATAACCGTTAGATGTTGCTATTTGTCTATGATAAATAAACTAATTAGTAAAAAAGAGAGAAAAGTGGCATTACAACTAATATATCCTAAGCAAGCTAATGAAATTAAAACCATCACATATGCAGGAAATATTTCTAATAATATTTCAAAGATAATATCTTCAGCAACGAATGCAACAATTTCTTTTAAAACAGAAAGTAACGTTAGTACAAAATTGTTAAATGTAAAAACAAAAATACCACTATTAAAGAAGTCAGGTATATATAAACTCAAATGTCCAGAATGTAATGCTGTCTATTTGGGTCAGACCCTTAGGAATTTTGAAATACGATACAGTGAGCACTTACGAGCTTACAGATTAAAACAACCAGATAAATCCCACTACGCAAAACATCTACTTGACACCAATCATTCATTGACACCTAACACAGAAGTTGAAGTGCTGCATATTTGTGAAAAGAAACAAGAACTGGATTTCCTTGAAGAACTGGAAATTAGAAGACATTTAAGAAACCCACAATATGAAGTTGTCAATGAGCAGTTAAATCTAGGGAATTCTTCACTAATAAACTGTCTTCTTAAGTGATAATTGTAAAGATCAGCAGATATAGTTTTCCTGGTTTTCTATATCATTGCACAGTTATACTGATCTTAATTGGAAAAATGATATCCAGGATATCACCATAGGGCTAATAATATCTAAGCTTCAATATTTGTAATATCACATCTTCTTCTTTTTCTATAAACATATATTAAGCCAATCACAAGTTAGGTTACTTCTTGGTCTAGCCAAAAATATAACTACTAAACATCAGGTAGGCATAAAATGAAATGTAACTTCTGTCATTCTGACGATGATATTGATTTATCGAAACAATTGTCAATTTTTTAGAATTTTCAATAACTTGTATTATATTGTGGAATTAACTAGAGACCTTGAGTTTCATTTAAAAACACTAATATGAGCATATTCCACGAAGTAAGTGTCGAGACGGTCAATGCTAAAACTGATTATCTCCGAAAACAAACCCTCGATCATATGTTCACAGGAGACCCATTTTAAACAACACTACTCACAAAATCTGAGGAACTATCTTTGTTTCCATAAAAACAGACCAGATCAAAACAGAGCAAGCGGTGACGTCGCTACTTACATACACCAAACTCACGGTGCAATCAAAATCCCTATAACAACCCACCTTGAAGCAGTTGCCATTAAAATTTTGGACCCTAAAGAGATACATATTTGTAATATCTACATTCCACCAAATCGTGACGTGACATACGAGGAGCTGAATGATCGCTTTCAGCAAATACCCAAACCGAGATTATTATTAGGAGACTTCAATTGCCATAACACCCTATGGGTATGCGACTCCACACATACAAGAGGTCGTATATTAGAACATGTTATCGATGATAACAATATGACGTTACTTAACAACGGAGAAAAAACTCGTTTCAACTCGTTTTCAGGAAACTCCAGTGTTATAGATCTCAGCATTAGCGACCTCTCACTCCACACTCAACTCAATTTTACCATCTTTCCCTATCTATATGGCAGTGACCACTTTCCCATCTTACTCACAAGTTCACAGCATGTTGTAGAAGAACCTATTGTGACAAAAAAATGGAAACTATAAAGAGCTGACTGGAATCTTTTTGCAAATATTATAGAAACCAAGGTTAGTCACTTCCACATGCGAAATAGTATCGATGAATGTGTTGATGATATTACCAAAACGGATGCAGCCCAACTAGCAATAGGAAAGACAAAGCAACTGAACAACCACACTCCCGTTCCTTGGTGGAATCAAGAATGCGACCAGGCAATAAAATCCTCTGAACACGCTTTCAATAGACTAAAAAGGCACCACACACCAGGAAACCTGATAACTTTTAAGAGTCTGAGGGCAAAAGCTCGATGGATCATGAAAAAAAGTAGAAAAGAATCATGGGCAAGATATGTATCATCCATTAGCAGTTCAACACCACTAAGTACGATCTGGGACAAAGTGAAACGTATTAAATGTAATAAAACACACCATGGAATCTCACGGATTGAATATCAGGGAAAATCAACTTCCAGTTGTACCGAAATTTCTCAAATTTTCTCAGACATCTATGAAAAGAATTCTAACAGTGCAAACTACACACCCGAGTTTCTGAACTACAAAAATAATGAAGAATCTGAAGGGATTGATGTTTCCCAAGATGAAATGAACCCTTTGAATGTACGTATATCCTATGAAGAATTCCTCGAAGCTCTGGTTTCTTTCAAAAACTCCAGCCCAGGACCTGATGATATCCCGTTCATTTTCCTACAAAACATGCCAGATACAGCTAAGCATATTCTCCTGAAAATATTTAATAAGATATGGACAGAAGGGGTCTTTCCTGAGAAGTGGTCAGAGGCAACCATAGTTCCGTTAATAAAACATGGTAAACCAAAGATAGATCCTCAATCATACAGACCAATATCCTTAACCTGTACAATGTGCAAGCTGATGGAAAAAACTGTTAACAGTCGACTCACTTGGTTCCTGGAGAAAAACCACCTGCTCACACCAAAACAAAGTAGTTTTAGGAAAGGTAAATCAACATCAGACAATCTAATTAACTTAGAATCATATATTCACGAAGGGTATGCTAACAAACAAAACACCATGGCAATCTTCTTCGATATAAGTAAAGCTTATGACATGACCTGGAGATATAACATTCTTAGAAAGCTGAGCTCCTGGGGTATAAATGGCAATCTCCTAAAATTTGCTGAAAACTTCGTGAGAGAAAGATTCTTCAGAGTTAAAGTTAATGGAACACTTTCCGTGAAAAGAGTGCAACAGAATGGTACCCCTCAAGGTTCGGTTTTGAGCGTCACCCTCTTTCTAATTGCGATAAATGAAGCTGTGAAGAATATCAAACAACCTGTAGAAGCTAGCCTTCATGCTGACGATCTTGTGGTATACTCGCGAGGAAAAAATCTCACCACAATCCAAAATAACTTGCAGGAGGCGGTGATTTCGATTGAGAGTTGGCTGAAATGCACTGGTTTCAAAATGTGCCCAGAAAAAACTAAGTGCATGTTTTTTACTAAAAAAAGAGATCTAGCACTGCCTAATCTGAAACTATGTGGCCAGAATATCCAAGTGGTGGAACAGATGCGTTACCTAGGAATGATTTTCGACAGAAAGTTAAACTGGAATGCCCATCTTAACCATCTCAGAACATCATATCAGAGCGGTATCAATCTACTGAGAGTTCTGTCAAACCAAAATTGGGGTTCCGACAGACAAACGCTCTTACTTCCCTATCGAGCTCTAGTAAGATCCAAAATCGATTATGGCTCTATAATATATGCCTCGGCAAGTAAGTCAGTTCTGAAAATTGTTAACACGGTATACAATACAGCAATACGGCTGGCCCTTGGAGCATACAGGACAACGCCCACTGAGAGTCTCTACAGTGAAGCTGGGGAGCCATCATTGCAGCTGCGACGACAGCAGCTGAGCTTAGCGTATGCATCTTTAGTCTCTACTGATATTCAGCATCCAGTATATCATAACACCTTTTCAAACCGTTTTCGCAATCTGTATGAAAACCGAAGAAGACTAACATACCCTTTCTATCAGAGGATCAACAAGTTCAGTTCCGAATTGAATGTGACTTTCCCAGTTACCCTTCCCAACAACAACTCAGACACGCCACCTTGGCTTATTGCCTTGCCACCATGCAACCTATACCTCCACAAATTAAACAAATCTGGAATTATTCCTAGTCTGCTTCACAATCATTTCCTCTCATCAATAAATGAATATTGTGATTATACTCACATCTACACAGACGCTTCCAAGTCAACCCAAGGAGTTGCATCAGCTTTTTTAAGCCCGAATACATCCAGTGGATTCAAACTACCTCCACAATGCAGCATTTATAGTGGTGAACTTTTTGCAATCCTTCAAGCAATCAAATACGCTGCTCATTAAGATATTCACAATACTTTAATTCTTACAGATTCGTTAAGCTCGTTACAAGGTATACAACTCATTTATTCAGATCATCCTCTGACAAGACTCATCAAAGAGTATGTTCACACAATTAGGGAAAAATCCAGACGATTGGTCTTCATGTGGGTCCCGTCACATGTTGGGATCTCTGGCAATGAGCGGCTTGATAAAATTGCACGTGAAACCATGCATGAACCAATTTTTCAAAAGCAAGAGGGAGTACCGTATACTGATCTGAAAAAATTTATGAAATATGTGGTTTCTAACTACTGGTCATCTGTCTGGGCAGTATCTGGAATGAAACTTAAAGAAATTAAAGATGATATCAAACCATGGAGAAACATCCCTAGCCAAAGAAGACACCAAATAATAATCACCCGTTTGCGCACTGGACATACAAAGTATACCCATGAACACTTGCTGAAAGGAGAAGAAGACAAAATCTGTGATATGTGTCAGGTGCCAATGTCAGTTAAACATTTCATAATCGAGTGTCCGAGGTTCGCGGAACATATAAGTGCAGATTTAAAATCAACTCTTGGTGTGTACTGTAATTTTGAAAACACAATCGGATTCCTCTCTGAAATAGGTTTAGTCAACAAAATGTAAATTACTAAGCTCGTTACCATGTTGCTTATTACTGATTCCTATCTTTGATATTATGCTATTCAAATATTATTGTATGTTATAGTGACGTTACCAGCCTAAATGTTATTTCATGTTACTGTTATGTTATGTTGCTAATAACCCTAGTAGTGGATGCAACTATTATTTTCTAAATAAAAAAAAGAGGTGAATCGAAATAACGAAAAATTGATTTCAAATGAGAAATCCAGTTATTTGGAAATCGCCGGACCCAGAAAATTAAATGTGGGAGATATTGTGCGAATAAGTAAATCGAAACATGCTTTTGAAAAAGGTTACACTCCCAATTTTACAACTGAACTATTCAAAATTACGAAAGTCAAAATAACGAATCCTGTAACGTATTTGATAGAAGATATGACTGGATCGCCTATTAGAGGTTGTTTCTATTAATACGAATTACAAAAAACCAAAAATCCCCACATTTATCTCGTTGGAAAGGTGTTGAAGAGGAAACGTAACAAAATGTACGTTAAATGGTTAGGATTAGATGAAAAACATAACAGTTGGATTAACACTGATGACGTAGTAGTATAGATCGCCAGCAACCAATCAACTTTAATTGAGTGGAGGACAGAGATAAACATATAAATTGATCGACATTAGTTTAGAAGTCATCATAATGAGTAGTCACGATTCTGGGTATTATAGTGTTACAATGTCATGTAGTGATAATAGTAGTTATGATGAAGAACCAAATTATGATCGTGATTCAGATCAAATTGTACTTAATTATGAAATTGCAATAAGAAAAGAAAGACATTATTTATTGCATACAGTTTTCAATGTTGATCATCGATTTGAGGTTGGATGTTGCCTGAGTCCTGCCAGAACTTTTGCACCTGCCATCATTTTATCATCGTTTATCGTGGGACCTTCAAAAATGTCATTCAATACTTTAGAATGGGATGAGATCATAGAAGTGCTGCATAGAAGTAACGAGTTATTCTTCAATTCTCCAGATGATGATGTTGTAGATTCTAATCCCATCATGTTGTACCAAGATTTTTGTCAAATAACTAAAGTTATTTATGATAATCAAAAATTTGTGAAAATTCAGAAAGATGATGTAACATTTTTCCTCGATGAAGAATAAGTTGTAGAAATTCTACGTGTTCATGAGAATTTGCTTCAACATCACATTCCAATTGTAAATAAAGTGAACTTTTGCGATTTTTATTATAATATCATTAATCTATTAAAGACATCTATATCGAATCCAATATGTGGCTTTTCCAATTGTTTAGATTTAATGTATGCTGTTTGTGATATTTATTCTTATGACAACAGCAGTTTAATAGGAAGAGCACTTAGAGAATATCTGTACTATCACAAAGTCCATGTAATCAATGATTTAACATTATAAAAGTATGAAAATATTCTTAGTTTCATTTCACCTCTAACACAAGTAATGTTGATGATGAAAACTTTTATGTTGATTTGGAATCAGTATTGAACATCGAAAGTGAAGGATGTTTCTTTTACTATTAATAATAATTCCACCTTTAGTGGCATCTGAGAAAATTTATGTAAATTATCGAAAGATTTGGATATGTTAACAAGTCGGAATATGATATCACAGATATGTCATCGATTTTGAAAGATTTCCAAGAGAAATTAAATTTTCCTGTAGATGGCACTCTAAATCCTGCAACTATTCAACTATTAGAGCGACCTCGATGTAGTGTAAATGAAAACGATCATGATGGTGAACATTCGTATCGCGTTAGAACAAAATGGGAAAAAGACTAACCTAAATCGGTATTTTCCTCAAGCATCACCGTCATATGTTGCTGAAAAGGCATATTTGGCAACAAAATTCCAAATTTACAATTGAAACACCAGTCTGAAGGAACAGCACTTCTTACTCATGTACTACTTATGAAACTTCAAATCGACGTCATAACGTTAAAAATTCTTGAAAACCTGTGGGGAGGGAGCTAGGATAAAAAATCAAGTTTCAAGGTTATATGAATATTGTTTTATTAATTGTATTTATATACATATTACATCAAATAAAAAAAACAGTACATATTACATTAAAGGCAAAATGAAAATTATACATTTGACAGTACATATTAAATATAGTTATACAGATAAAAGATACAGTGAAATCAGTAGGGTAAATCTTCTGCAGCCTCTAGACACTCAAAATATTCTCGTAATATGAAAACAACTGCCTCAAAATCATTTTGACACCAATAGTGTTCAGAATTATAAAATCCTGTTAAATTGTGCCCACACTAATTTCTTCGTGAAATGTGTAATTTATATTAGGCATAAGTTTGAAATATTTCTGAAAACACTCTTTGCAAACTTTTAGACCCTAAGGAGAAATGTGGTAATATTTACTAATTAGGCAGTAGAGATCGTGTTCAGTAAACACATCTAAATAAGTGAAATTTAATAGGGTATCTCGAAGCTCTGGTTAAATTTTTGTTTCATATTCAAAATCAAGCAATATAGCATCACAATGATCAGATTTATCACTTTCTTCTTTTATCTGCAACCATTTATAGGTACGAAATTCTCGAGAAATTTTTATTTTCAAAAACTGAGGAATTTGAGTTTGTACAAGAAAACTTGAAATTCTAGTAATACGATTACAAATTATCTTAATACATAGATCCTCCAAACTCTTCATTTGAAAATAAATTCCAATCAATCTATTATAACTCCATAATACTATAATGTCCCCACGGAAGAGTGTCATGTGAACCAGGTATCAAATATCTTTCATCATCTGATGGGTTTAAAGCAATTTTTGTCTGTTCAATGGTGTATACATCATGTAACTTTGATATTATACAACGTTGAGTTGCATGCATGAAACACTCTTCTTGAGGATTTTCTATAAATTTCTGCAAACAGAGAATATAATCATCAAAAGTTATTTTTTTCTTTACCACATTAGACTTAATACCTTTAGCTTCTTTTACATCGTTTTCCTCGCCTAACACTCTGAAGGCATACTGTTTAGAGCGTAAACCTACAAAATGTTTCATAATTTTTGAGTTATTTTCATCCTTCATAATTCCGGGTACTTTCTTATTAGCTAGAGGAATATACCACACATTATTTACAGGATAATCACTAGTATCAAAACGGTGAATATCCGCCTTTATTACTTCTTCATATATGTTATAACATTGAATTTCGTATACTAAACTATCAGTATCGGTATAAAGTAATTTACATTGTTCAGGTGAAAATTTGATCAGCATATAATCATAATGAAATTCATAAACACATATTTTTGAAATATCTAAAATTGCTAATCCTATATAAAGAGGTTTGTCAAATACAATTTTAGATTTCTTAAGCTCTATAACCAATAAAGGATTCTCAACATCATCGTTAAATATAACACGACTATGAAATGTGGGACTTGCAATTAAATTTCTAGCTCCTCGTTTGCCATACCACGTTCGAACTAATTTCACTAACCGATGTTTACGCAAATTTTGCATCGTGTTGCCGAATACTGCATTATTCATAAGTTTATACAAATTTTTTCAATATTATTTTTTGCGTGGGATCTCATCAAAGTATTTAATTCTATATAAGGCTCCAACCAACAACTTTGCTGAAATTTTAATACACTATGAACTTTCTTAAGCAATAATCCATGAGCTATAGCTTGCTTTGAAGTTTTGTAATGTATAATATAATTTTTTTCATTACACAGAGTAGTCATTAATTTCTTTTGTTTAGAATTTGGTGGTGAAATATGTTCTGCACAGAATGGCAGATCTTTGTGTAGATCGTGTTTATTTTTTGGATACTCTAAATCAACCTCGAGCAGGTACCCTTCAGGGGAATCATCTGGAATTTGAGTTATATCAATATTATGATCTACCCATTTAAATCCTATGTAAGGAAGCTCCTGACTCATAGCCCAACCATAAAGATTATTGATATCTGTATATAAAGGATACTTCACAGGTTTGTTTTCATTATACGTAGGCATATACTTGTTGTTAGCTTCACCGTATCGATTACAACACTGAGATATTCCACCCCTTATACCTCTTTCAAAAAATAGCAGCATGTCAATATCTTTCACTGTCTCTAACTTACAATGAGTATAATTGAGCATACAATCCCAAGTATAACCAGGAACTGTATAATAATGATCAGGATCCAAACCATATGTTTTCCAGCAAGTATTACGAAATGTTTCAAAAACAGACGCTAGAAGTAAAATATCTGTTTTCATATACAAGTCACTGTAATCAGCAAGGGTTTTCATATTAAATGCTAACCAAACTAATTTTGCATGCCTATAGTCAATATATTTTATATGCTCATCGTTAGGTTTGTTGTAAAAATATTCTTTACTAGGTAATGCAGTTTCATCTAATCGCTTTATATCATCCAAATAATCATAAAAGAAAACACCTTTTCTAGTTAATAAACTAAATTGTTCAGTATTTAGATTATAAAATTCTTTTCTAAGTGGAATGAAATTTTCTGGTTCTAATGTTGATACCAATGAATCTAATGAACATCCCATAAATCTAAAAGAGTCTATAAATATAAACTTAATATTTGTATTATTATCCCAGATTGTAAAACTTATGTATTTTTCTTTATTAACAGGTAAAAGTTGAACATAATTTCGGTTAGCTAAATCTCTAATTATGAAATGTGAATAATAACCACTTAGGTTGTGAAAAACAACTGGAATGACAAATGATTTTTTATAATTAAGATTACAGTGGTTGTGAGCAAAACCTCGAAAATTACCTGTTAGGTTACAATGTTCCCTAACAATCTTATCACCTTCCTTAAATATCTCCTCACACATATGACATTTATCTGAAGCATCTTTTGAATTCACTTCAACATTCATTGGTTCAACATTCTTTAATTTTGACATTACAAATTTTGCAATATTTTCAATTTTATCTACAAACCATAGCATACAATCAGAACTTCGATTACTATCATAAAATGACCAGTTATCGTTAAAATTATATTTAAAATATAGTCCAGCACTATAAGCTTTATCTTTTTGATACCTAGCACTTCTCGTTACCGACTGTGAACCATATCCCTTTCGAGATTTTATTCTAGCATCCACATCAATACAAGGAATAAGTAGTGATACAAAATCTGCATAAATAATAAAAGGTACTTTTTCTTTGTATACAAAATTTTCAAACTTGACATATGGATCTTTAGAAAACTCAATTTTACAATTATTATCCATTTTTTCACAATATTTGAAATGGTCATCCAATTTTTCTTGAGAAACAAAATAATTCAAACATCTATCCCATATATATTTTTTTCTAGTATTTTTAGAGAGTTGCTTGGATAAAAGTGTAGACAAGTCTTTTATCCAAATATAGTGATACTGTATATCATTACTAAAATCATAATCATCATTATCTGACTCTGGTTCACAATCATTCTTTTTAGGAAAATATTTATTTTGAATAATCAGTAAATTGACATGCTTTTCTCTTTTTTGTTTTGTTAAACGTACTGACACAACACTAAAATTTGATTGTCTGAAAATTTCCAATTCAAAAACATTAACCGAAATATTAACATTATTTTTTTCGAAAGTTGTAATCTGATTTTGGTGTACAGGAAATATAAGACCGTTTATGTTCAAAACTTTGCTAAAATGAGGATATGAACAAGTACGTGTAGGATTTTTATCAATAACGCAAAGGAACAAAGCTGAAACAATTGCCCAAGCAAAGCATGCATTATCGTCATTCTGAACGTTGATACACGCCTTTCTTTCAGCTATTATGTCTGGTAATTTGATATATAATGATATTCCACTAGCCACCTCGTATTTATTTATATTGATTTCAAGAGATATAATTTTACTTAAGGCCCACCCCGATCCTTCCTCAGAATATTCTGAAAGTTTTCTTAAAATGACATCTCTTACATTAACTGCAAACCATTTTTTAAAGTCAGTTGTCTTATCAATTATTTCATTTTTTGTAGAAAAATATTTATTTCCTGTAATTTCAGTATCACCTGATTTTCTAATAAAATCTGCACAAAAACAAGTATTTACTTTCAACATATTGCATTTTTTTAATGCGTTTTTAATTCTAGTGCTGAAAAAAAACAACGATTCATCAAAAAACTGTAAGATATCTTTATGAGATTTATTTATAATAATCTCGGTTCGAACTCTACTTTTAAAAATTGAATCAATATCTTCCCATTTTACTCTATTACTTCTTTTTTTATTAATAGTAAGCCCCTTTCCAGATTTACTTAGATTCTGAATTATTGTTCTAAACCGCTTTAAGTGACCCAAGTTGCCAAGTTGGTTTGTAGTTTACGTAATGTACCAATGGTTAGATCCCCATCACTTAATGCTAAGTTGCAAAGTCTAATGTGGGATTTTGCTTGTTTTGACCATTTTTCTATATCATGATTAGTACTTATTTTTTCTTTTTTTTTGAAATAAAATGTTTTCAATTGCTTGAAACTTTTTAACAATATTATCAGTTAGGCGAGCTATTTCCTCAGAATTCATTTTCAAAAAATTATAAAAACTTACGATTTTGAAAACTGGAGCTGTTCACCTGTGTCCAGATTATTTTTCAAGGTGTTGGAATTCAATATGTACTGTTTTGTTATGTTTTTTATACATTCTCCTCTATTTTGAAGGCGGTCCTAGGGGAAACCCTTTGGAAAGTTTGAAGTCCCAGGAATGTAATGCTGAACTTTCCCGGCGTAAATTGATTTACATGCGACGCAAATGCATCCGTCACTCTTTCGGGGAGAAATACTATATTTTCTTCCAGCTTCAGAAGTATTTGGGCTCCAGATTGCCCCTGGTGCACCTTTGCGCTGTTTATTCTATGTGGTGTATCCTTTGGTAAATCTTTCAGTTTTACAACGGGTTTTATTTCTGCAAAAGCAGTGCTTATTGTATTAATCTCATTTAAAAAATTCACCTGTAATAAAGAAAGAATTATTTGAAAAGATAACTGAATAATAATAATTTAACAATTAAGTTTTTTGAAATAGTTAAAGATGAATGAAAAAAAATAGTGAACTTATAAATAACTTACTTTGTATTGTGGAATCTTAAACAACTTTTCACTGGAACACTAAGTACAGTCTATTGCCTAGTATTTACTGTGAGCACTATTTAAAAGAATATTTTATTATAGAGGGGGATGCACAAGTCCAATGAGTTATTTTGATATCATCATCATATTTCCAGAAAACTATATTTTCTACGATTTCGTACAATCTAATCTGTTACTAACAATTATAAACCAGACATCATGACATTCCAATCTAATCATATTTGAAACAAGTTCACTATTGTCTGAATTAATGATTTGGTCTGCACGTGCTTCCTAACTATAGAAATAACGCATAAATATTACCTACTAAGCGAATTTAATATAATGTGAGATTTCATTTATTACAATATAAAAAAACCTTCTATAAAATGATATGAATTCACACACATATCCGTTTTAAAAAAAAATGTTGGTAATCAATCTAATAACATTCCTTTGAGAATTTCAAAATATAGAACCCTTAAAAAATCAGCTAACTGCATAGCCCCTCCCCCTGGTAAGCACTACCCCTCATCTCTTACACACACAATCCTCCATATATTTTCTTTCTCCTAATTACTTCTTGTATATACCCTTATTTACTTTTTACGCAACCCCCCCGTAGACGCTCCCTTTAAAACCCTCTTTGCTTCTTCTAAATCACCCCCCAGATACCTTATACACGTAAAAACATACACTTATTAACTTTTTGCATAACCCCCGTTCTTGTATACACCCTTATTTACGTTATCCCCGTAGACGCTACCCTTAAAACCCTCTTCGCTTCTTCTAAATCACCCCCTAGATACCTTATACCCGTAACAACATACACACTTATTTACTTTTTGCATAACCCCCATCCTTGTATACACCCTTATTCACTTTTTGCGTAATCCCCGTAGACGCTACCCTCCCCCGTAGACGCTACCCTCCCCCGTAGACGCTACCCTCCCCCGTAGACGCTACCCTTAAAAACCCCTTCGCTTCTTCTAAACCACCCTCTAGATACCTTATACACGTAACAACATACACACTTATTTACTTTTTGCATAACCCCCGTTCTTGTATACACCCTTATTTACGTTATCCCCGTAGACGCTACCCTTAAAACCCTCTTCGCTTCTTCTAAATCACCCCCTAGATACCTTATACCCGTAACAACATACACACTTATTTACTTTTTGCATAACCCCCATCCTTGTATACACCCTTATTCACTTTTTGCGTAATCCCCGTAGACGCTACCCTCCCCCGTAGACGCTACCCTCCCCCGTAGACGCTACCCTCCCCCGTAGACGCTACCCTTAAAAACCCCTTCGCTTCTTCTAAACCACCCTCTAGATACCTTATACACGTAACAACATACACACTTATTTACTTTTTGCATTACCCCCGTAGACGCTACCGTCATTACTTGCTAACCATCTAGAGACTTCTTCTACTTCTTGTAAACCCTCTGGAAACTTCTTCCTATCGGTAACCACCCATAGGCCATCCGCCTGTTCATCCGATAAAGTGTCACAGAACATACGTGTATATACTATTATAGTTCTCATCCCCAAACCCGGCAAGGACCCTACAAAGCCTGAATCCTACCGCCCAATTTCATTAATCAGTGTCTTAGGTAAAATCTTTGAACGTTTGTTAAAAGAGAGAATCTGAGACTCCTGTACCCAAAAAAAATAATATAATTCCAGCATTTCATTTAGGATTCAGGCCAGGCCACTCTAGTCAGAACGCCACCACAAACTTTCAAACCATCGTTACCCGAGCTTTAAACCAACAACGCTGCTCAGCCGCCATTTTCATGGACGTTAAAAAAGCTCTCGAATTGGCATGCCGGACTAGTGAGAAAGCTAATGAGCATCCGAGTGGCAAACCAAATCGTAAAATTATTATAATCCTGCCTCACAGACTGATCGATCAGCGTCAAATTTGGTTACAGCCTATCCAATTCATTTACATCCCAGACTGGCGTTCCGCAAGGTTTGATACTCGCTCCACTATTATACATAATTTATACGTATGATACACCAATACCACGACACCCCCAGGGCAATATCCAACTATATGCGGACGCACCGCACTAATCATTTCCACCATTGACATTCGCTCTCTCAAAATTCGATCCCAAAATCGACTAACTCAATTTTCAAATTGGTGCAGGATGTGGCGGGTGACTCTCAACACCCAAAGAACTCAAGCCATCGTGTTTAAACACCCTTCTACCATGAGCGAACGACTTCAACCTACGAACTTCCGCCTCATGCTCTGGGGAGAACAGCTCGAAATCCGTAAGGAAGCCGTTAATTTGGGAGTGAGATTTACTTACACTCTCAACTTGATGGCCGACCTAACAGACACACTAAATAAAGTCCGACGTTTAGTTAATCTTCTCAAGGCGCTCAGCGGAAGCTTCGGACGAACTCACCCAAACACATTACTTCATACGTACAAGAGATATATCCGTCCTATAATCAACTATAGAGCAAACGTCTATTGCACCCTTCCCGACCATCTAGTAAAAAAGCTTCGATCTTGGAAGCAGTTAATTCTCAGGTACTGCCAATATAAGGCACCCTACTCACCCGGCAACACTGTATATGTCAATATCGACATCGAGCCCATTTCGTCCCGTCTGAACAACTTACAAGCCCGATACGTTAGTCGCACATCGAATAGGGCAACGGAATCTCGAAAAACGCCCTTCTCACACCGTCGAGCGCTAACAGACGGCCTCTTGGCGGAAAACCCAAGAGGAAGCTGCCATTCCCTCCAGTAATGCTACTAGCCACGGCTTACGACGATCTCCCCGACGTATACATCGACTACCTAGACCAATCCCTAATTACAATCCAATAATCAGACATTGCAATGTCTCACACAATAAATCTTCTATATATTTCTCACATATATTTTCTATCTGGAGTATCCACACAATTCCCTATCTTTAACATAATCAATAACTCCCACACATCTTACAAATTTCAATTAGTCAACACTTCTGACAAACCCATATTCCAACCACCCACACCCACTCGTCGGCGTTACAGGTTTTTTGCGGTTTCCCTGTAGCATGGTGAATTTATTCAATAGCCAAATGGACCGACGAATAAATCGACGTAGGAAACAAATGTAGCCGCAGCTGTACCCGCCCATTTGCTTGATAATGATGGTTGTTTTCTCCAAATATAAAAAAAATCAAAAAGAAATATTAAAAAAAATCAGAAAAAATCCAAACAATAAAAAATTCATAACAAAAAACAAAGCCGAGGAAGCTTCTCCTCCGGAACACTTTCTAGCGAAAAGCCCGCTCCAATACCTCAATTTCACACCTTTTAATTTTCTTTCTAGTCACTTTCTCAACTTTTCCAGACACCTTCTCCCAGCCCAATTCTCAGGCTCAATATACGAACGCGCACTACAACCCCCAAAATGCCCCCAACCCAGCCCTGCAGAGGCAACTAATCCCATATCAGGGCAACCAACCAAAACAAACATGCCAGCTTCTAACGAAACCCATTTCAACAGAAAGTTTGTTCGAATCTCTCTCTCTCTCTCTCTCTCTCTCTCTCTCTATCGCACTGCTTATCCCATATTTATGTACCAGTATGCACCAGTTTATCCTCTCGAAATTATACATATTGATACCTTTCAAGCAAATGGACATTTTTTTTACTTTAATCAATTCCTTTTTGAAATACGGACAAGCATAGGCGGATATATGGCAGTAAATGTAACTATATAAACAATATAAATTCATTATGCAACTCCGAATAATAACTCTTCGAATGGTATGATCTAAGGATTTCATTATATCCTCATAGAACATTTAAGAGCATTGAGAGAAAAATATAATAGTTATTTGTAAAACAAGTGTCACAATGACTCGTTTTGTAGTACGAGTGAAGTTTGCGCATTGAACTGCGGAGCGAAGCGAACAAAGAGTCAAGCTCTGATTTTATAGCAAATCCCCAAATCTCTGAAGAAGAAGCTCGTTGCCTCTAGGTTCCAGTTTTTATTCAAAATACATCAATTGAAGCAATTACCTCATAACACTACATTGGCATCTTTCCGTTGTCAACCAAAATACCAACTCGCTGTTCGACCAGCAATGCTCAAGTTATACATGGTGTTTTCCTGTCCGAAGTACTATTAGGATGTGGATTACGCACGCCTGAAGAAGTAACTTCAATGAAAAATAAATTACATCCGAAGAACCACTCACTTTTACAAACTTTCACATAGTTGCGCATTATCCTTCGGCGAAACCTGAAGCAATTAAATTAGAAAAAAATCACTTAGATGAACTCCAGCGAATACACGAAGAACAGCAACTCCTACAACCTATCTCATATTAAGATAATGCTTTCGACGTTACACACTTCTAGACAATCCCTGTATTCATTGAGATCACCATATGCAATCTCATGATAGTGTATAGGTATCACCATCGCTTTCAAAACATCAGCAAGAAGAAAGAACAAGAAAAGTCGTCGTCTTTTTATTCGTCCCTTATCAAACTTCTTCCAGGGGTGGACAAGTTAGATTGTGACAATAAGTGGTTTATTGTATAGAAATACATTACTAAAATGAGTATTGTATTGTTGCAGAAAAAACGCCGATCGTGCGGAGTGCGTGTTTAAATTATCGAGATAGATTTCATTATCAAATCTAACTTAATCTTATACACATTTTCGTTCTGTAATTTAACTATCTATATTTTTAGTTCACCTAATATATTTGTAATTTATGTTTTTAAAAATTCACTTTTCGAAATATAATTCACTAATGAAAAAACTATTAATATGATCTCATCCTTCTTTCGTCTCAACGTGAAAAAATTAGTAGAGACCACCCGCAACTTATTACATATGAAAAATATTTAGAAGTCGAAACACTGAATAGGAGCAGCTTTAGGTTAGAACCGCGTGAGCTGTAGTAATTAGCAACACAGACATGAACGGAAAACAAAGCCAGTATAAACCAATAAAGTTTTGGATGTGAATGTACTTTAGAAGAGGGGAAAATGTAAACGTAAAATATTTCTAACAAAAGTTGTGTATTTTGACCTGCTGATCAATTTTATCGATTTACATTTTTGCCGTAAATCTGCTCCGAACTAAGATTTTAGCATTTTGGATCATTTTTACTGCACATATAATGTAATGTACGTACCTGACCTTTCGAAAAATCACTCCACCTAAAATTAAAAGTGTGAAACCCATCGTTTCAGAGAAACATATTTAAAACAAAAGTTGTGTAATTCCTCGGTATGAGTAAGTTTATGAATATATTTTTTTTCCAAAAATTGTCCCTCAACCGAAATATTTCGCACGTTCGCACTATTTAGCCACTCCTAAGTGCGACCGTAAGCGCATAATTTTATGGAAAAATGTTTCAACCATAAGTTATGCATATTGGCCCTCTGAATAATTCTATTTACGTACACTTTATCCTAAAAACAACCCCTAACAGAGATATTAACATTTTTTATTTTCTTCAACTCTCCCCTTGTATAGGGGTCGATCAATTTTTGATGTTGTTATAAAAAGTAAAATCAAAGTTTTATAAATATAGTGCGGTGCCTCAGTGTGCGAGTACTACAATAAAAAAACCTGAAAAGCGATTTAATCACGTCCCACTTTCGGAATAAAAAGAAAATGTGGTTCCAACTTGCTGGCAGGGATCCGGCACTTGTTAGTACACAACCTAAAATGTATTTTTGTGAAGATATTCTCGATGTAGGTTTCAGTAATGGTATTTGTTTATTTTTCTAATATTTGTTAGAAAACATTTTAGGTTAAAATCTAGGTTTGAATGTTTATACTCGTTTTATTCTAGTTGTTGAAAGATATTATTAGTGACTTTATAACAATTATTGGAATATAACTAACATGGAGATTTTCACATTTCTGAATTCATCAGAACAGAAAGTAAAGTTTGTTGTTATGAAACTTGCCACTGTAAAACAATCAATTATCTGCAAATTCGAACTGTTTGCCTTAATATATCCAGTCTCGATTGTGTTTATATTAGTTTTCAAAGATGAATCAAGCTAATTTCGGTTAAATTACTTAGATACCAATAAACACATAGTCCAAACAGCGAAGACTATTCACAGCGTCAGATGATGTTTTAGAACAGCTGACGGCATAAGCGCTGATGGGTGGTCAATGTCACGTGACTGATTTATTGAAATTTGATTTATTAAATAGTATTTAACTGGCTTAGAAATAAGGAGAACTATTGTGTTTTTTATATTTCTGTAATAAAAACTACCAAATTAAAGTGAAATAATGTTTTTATTTGAATAGAGTCTACATCTCTAGTCAATAACTTTAATATACTCACCCCCTGTACATCATTCTTTCTTTTGATTATCCACATACAATGAATTAATATTTTATATTTTTTCATGCAATACTACATGGATTTACTGCTGCGGCGTTCACTAATGAGGAAATCTTCATTGCTGGTCACGCACACTTGTATTTTTACTAAACCTGGTTACAGAATATATTTGAAGGGTGTTTCTAATGGATAAACCGTGACCCGTGGCAATGTTATTTAAAAAAAAGGTCGACGATTGTTCTAACGACAAATGCTGTTATGAAAATGCTAGTACCAGACAAATAATAAAACCTCATTTGTCTAATAACAGATTAGAAATTCTCAAAGATGAACTAATTTTGGGTACAAATGAAATGATGAAACGAAATATCGGTAAATGATATAAGAATTGTAGCTGAATGATAAGACAATTTTCTTTGGATAGTTCATTCTACAGCTCTAAAATTGTTTGGTTTTATTGACGCATCATTCCCAGTCTACGAAATAACTGATAAACAGAGGTTAAAACAATTATTCAAGAAAATTCTAATTGGAAACATAATTGCTTGAATGATGAAATAAATGATCTTAGTACAATTAATTGTTTTGGCATAGAAAATATGATTCCATCGATCATCATTACTACAATGTTGAGAAATGAGACTGGCTTGAAACTATCCACATAGCGATGCTCTGATATTGTCCGGATTCCAGTATGTGGAAAAAATTTTGTATCGCTTTAACTGGTGATTGAAGTTATTATTTTATCGTTATTGTTAAGTTTACTTATTCTGTAATGTTTTCAGAGAGAGTAATTTTATGTTTATGTGGAACAATTGCGAAATTCATAGTCATTAATTAGATTATTTATCATTTACCAGTGAGTACTATTATAAGCTCTGTTTGCCGTGTTGCACAGTATATTAGAACCATCATTTTTATTGGGATGAATGTTACATAGAATTTCAAATTTTGGTTTTCGCGGTTAGATTTAATGCTGGGATAATGGTTTATCGTCATATTCTGATTGTGTTTTCTGAAGCGTACATTTCTATTTTTAATGCTGTACTCAAAGTTAATTTTTTATTAATTATTTTCCCACATCTGGTCTTATTAATTATTTTGTAATCATGTGTAATTTCAATAATATTTTCAACTTCTGTCAGTGTTTTCAGTTATGTTATCCAAATTGCAATATCAACAGAACTTGTTGTTGGATTTGCCTAGGGAGTGTGTCTTGAACTATTATATTTTTGAAGAGAATTTCCATAAGGCTTGATTTATTTGGTATATAGGTCCCATTGTGGGTGTATCTTGGAGGCGTTTTAGTTGAAGTTTACATGTACTAAATATTCTAATTTTTTTGTTAGTTTGTATCGAGATCTTCTAATAAACAATTGATTCAATTCAAAATTGATATATATATATATATATATATATATATATATATATATATATTCAATTTTGAAATATTTGTGAGGATGCAGCAATTGGCTTGGAAATTAAACTCCTATTTTAATTTAAAGAAAGCTTTCGTAATAATTTTATTACTTCGTCAGTCACGCTAAAATACAATGTATAACTAAAAATGAAAAATCAAAAAATGGGTACTTACATTAAACGAGTGAAATTTTTCGATACTACCTATAACGTTAACAGTTCTCACTGATTGTTTTTGTTTACTAAACACTACTTGTTTGTTTATGAACACACCTCACTTCGTTTAGTATTGTTTCTGCTATTGTATTTATACAATCGATTCTTATGAACGGTCTGTGTTTTACTGTTTTGAGATGTAATCTCACAATTTACGCCTTTTATTTCCGTTATTTTAAACGAACCTAAATAATGTGAATCGAACTTATTTCTCTCCTCATTCTTTAGAATGACTAATTCCCCTACTCTCAAATTTACAGGTGAAGATTCCTTTCCACTATTATTTACTCTAATTATATTATTTTTCATTAAAAACTCTTCTTTTGTTTCGTCGTTATTCTTTAGACGTTTTTCTGTCTGAGCGTTTTCTTTTCGCGTTTGTGCTCTTGTGATTGCCAAGACATGTGAATTATTCATGTATAAATCCTTGAGTTCTTCTATAGATATTCTTGATATAGTATCTGCGTAGTTCGCTACACCTTTGACATACTGTATTTCAAAATCGAGTTTTATTCTCGTGAGTTTCGACGTCGGGTCTTTCATTGCAAATATATGAGTTAGTGGCTTATGATCTGTTTTTACTATGAAAGGAGGTGAACCATATAAATAACACTTGAAATGATTGATTCCCCAATGAATCGCTCATACCTCTTTTATGATGGTGAGTTTGTTAAGCTCGCTTTTCTTGAAGCTGCGTGATCCAACTGCGATAGGTAGGTCAATCCCTTCGTAGTTCTGACTTAATATTGCGGAACATGCGCTATTTGAAGCGTCTGTAGTTAAGATGAATTGTTTATTGAAGTCTGGGTATTTTAGAATTGGTGGATTAATTAATGCATTTTTTAAGACCTGAAATGAGTTTTGGCATTCTTCCGACCACTCAAATTTCACGTTTTTCCTTGCTAACCTATTTTAGAGGGATACATATTGCGGCAAAATTCTGAATGAACCTTCTATAATAATTGCAGAATGCAACGAATCTTTTGACTTCGCTAGTATTTTTGGGTATTGAATAATTCTGAATGACTGAATATTTTGCTTTGTCTGGTGAAACACCATCCCTTGATAAATTATGACCTAAATATGTGACTTCTCGCCTGAATAATTGGCACTTTTGTGGATTTAACTTTAAATTGGCTTTACGACATGCGTCAATCACTTTCCTAAGATTGGTTAAGTGATGATTTTCCGAAATTCCTATCACAACTATATCATCCATATAAAGAAATGCTTTTTCTGGTGTGAGGCCTGAGAATGATATTGACATCATACGTGAAAAACTATTAGGACTTATGTTAAGCCCAAAGGGTAATCTTGTGAATTGAAATGAGCCTTTTTCTGTACTAAACGGAGTGTATTTCCTAGAAGACTGCTCTTAAGGTATTTGGTGAAAACCTGACATAAGATCTAAAACTGAAAACCATTTTGCTCTCCCTAATTGATCTAAATTTGCATCTATACGGGGTGCAGGAAATTTATCTGTGACTATTTTCTTATTTAGCTGCCTAAAATCTATACAAAGCCTTCATGTCTTATCCTGATTCATCGACTTCTTCGGTACTAATAACAATGGACTATTATAATCTGATACTGAGGGTTAAATTATTCCTTGTGTTATAAGTTTCTCTACTTGACTATTTAATTCCGTTGATTGTGAAGGTGGTGTGCGATAATTTTTTATGTATATCGGTGTATCATCTTTTACTGATATCCTTTGCTCATAAAAGTTTTTGTGCGTTAGTATATCATTCTTTAAAGCGAATATATCTACATAATTCTCACACAGTGTCGTTAAATCGTTTGTTACATACTCTGGTACTTCTAAATTTAATGACTTCCCCAATTCTTTCATTCTATTGTTGCTATCACTCGTTATTGTATATGCCTCGAATACATGTAAATCCAAAATTTCAATATCCTTAGTTTTTAATGAAACACTTTCATAATTTGTATTCAAAATTCTGACGTACGGATTTTTTCCCGATATTATGGATCTAGCTATAAATACTCCCGGTGCTACTTCCTGTTGCTCCACTACTGTATCCTTTCTCAAGTTTCTAAAGTTCTCCATTAGCCTGTTCACCTCACTTCTAGGCGGTATTGCTAAAGTATCGTATTCTGGATTCCCAAAAATTTGTATGGTTACCGAATTCTTAGACTTGCAATTTATATGCAATTCTGATTGTGAATAATCTAATACACAATTATTTTTAGTTATGAAGTCTCTTCCTATCAACCCATTTTTTGGTATCGGAAAATTTTCTTCCGCTACGTGAAAGCAATGACTTAAGGTTATGTTGTTAATATAGAGGTTAATGCTTATTTGACCCAAAGTTTTTGCTGAGCCTTCAGTTATCCCCTTAATGCGTATTTTATTCTCAGCTTTAATTAAATGATGCGGAGAATTTTTAGAAATTTTTATCAGAGAAATGTCTGCGCCTCCAACTTATATGAAGTTGTAGATATTATTGGATATGCTTGTCTGAATTTCTATGAAGTTTGAAAGCGATAAATCTAAATAATATGCTGAATAAGTTCCTGAAATCTTGCATTCGTCATTTGTTCTCTTATTCAAAACCGCAATTGTTTCTGATTCTCTCTTGCCTCTTCATTTTCTATCTCACATATTCTTACACTATTGTTAACTCGATTATTGTAATTTCCGTTCTTATTGAATTTCCTATCCTTATTGAAATCTGTATATCTGCCGTAGCCGTTTCCTTGATTAAACAGTCTGAATGTCCTTCCTGAGTGATTACCGTTATAAAATCCTTTGTTGTTTCCTTTGCTATGATTGTTCCTAAAGTCGAAGTTTGGCTTCCTGAAGAAATTCCTGTTATCCTTCACGTGCAAAACTTGTTGTTGTTCTACTATACCTTCTACTGATACTACATTGGATAGTACTTCTTGCGTAGTTTCAAAACTTCCCGGTCCTATTATTGTTTTTGTTGCATCCGTTGTGGCATTCGTGGTTACTGCTCTAATCGTTGCTTCCTTAGTATATTTTTCGGCTAGTCGTTCCGGCATCTTTTCCGACACGTATGCTGCCTGTAGTCTCTCTGCTAATTTTTCTATCTCTGTCCCGTTCTGTGTTACGTATTTTCCATTTCGTCCTACTTTACTAAGTCTCGCTAAGAGAAAGCTTGGGTTGTCTCCTCTTTCTGATTCTAGTTTATTCTTGATTTCTATAATGGAGTTTCCGCCGTTATCAAACTTCTAGCTTTTCCCGTTAATCTCGTTTTAATTAGTAAAATAGCATTTCCTCCATTACCTGTCGCGTTTATTTGTAGCAAATCTAATGAGTCCAAGAATGATTGAAACTTGCTTACTTCTCCGTTGGATTCCGTCGCCGTTTTCAACTGTTTGCTCATTGTTTGTAATACACTAGTATCGATTTCCTCGAATATAGAGGTAGGTATTTTAATAATACAATTTTACGCTTGAAATGCCCTATCAGTTTTATCTCTAATCCTATTTGAATCATTCTTACAACTGTCTTGTTGAAGTTAACTTGAATTTTTCCAATTTTTAGCTATTAACTTAGCAAAATTATTATACTATTAAGTACTTCAATACGAATATCTGGATTTTTAGGAGTTTCCTTTTTCAAGACCCCTTTTCCCTGTTTATTAATTTCTTCTACAATTGATCCTAACGTATCTTCAAAATCTTCCCACGTTATTGACATTTATGAGATTCGTTCATAAGAATAGTATGCATAAGTACTTACAATTTTTATACAGTCAGAGTTCCTGATGTCTGCTTCGCTGCAATGCCTCAATTGATGTCCCTTTTCAATGCTCTTCGATGCGGTTTCCATAATGACCAAATGAATTTCAGGCTGAAAGCTACTCTTTTGATATACAATAGAACCATTATGTGCGTTGCAAAACTGTCTTGCTGTACCATAAAAGTGTTGTTGACAGGGCCAGTTTCTTTTACCTCTTGTTTAGTGGGTGAGTCGCCCACAGATTCTCTTCTCCAGGGTCCTAAATTTAGATAAAAAACCATATACTTGGACTTGTCTGAAATAATTTGCAGGGTTATTAACCATTTATTGTCGAATACATGTACATTTACCATTTAATTTTACCATTACCATTATACCATTACCATTTCCATTTTACCATTTAATTTGCAGGATTATTTACCATTACCATTTGTTTCGCAGCATCTCCATGTAGGGGCGATGTACATTTTACCATCAATTTTACCATAATCATTCCGTTTGCAGGATCGGTATGTAGTGGCAATGTATATTTTACTATCCATTTTTCCATTACCATTTTACAATTACCATTTACTTTGCAGGATCGCTATGTAGTGGTTACTCAGTAAGTGACCCTCGTGGAAACTACGTTCACCATAAAACCATTATATCTTAGAGACAAACACTCACCTACTAACCGTTCTTCGGAGGTTGAATAAATAACATCATTTAGAAAACTCACTGGGATAAATATATTTAGAATTACTAACACAGATTATAATACACTATACATACATTTAAACTTATTCAAAATAATATTGATGAATGAATCATGAGTTTGTCGACACTTTGTATTTATAGGAAGCATTCGATCAGTGGCCTGTATGCATTCCCTTCCGCATATCAGGTGAGTGTGATATTTACATTTAATTGGAACGTGCTTTCCGTATGTCTCGCCTGACCTCCATAGATCAATGCTCGGTATTTACATTGAAATTATTATTAACACAATTTTATCTTTTTTCTATGATTATATCCTTTTACGCTACTGTTCTTTCGGGATCATCACATCTTGTGTGAGAGTTTTGCATTAGTTAGTTCGCTCGGTTTGACAAATAAACTCGGTTCATATTTCGTGTTGAGATAATATGCAAACTTTTCTTGGTATTCCAAGTGACTTTGTTAAATAATAGGTGATCGCACCTATTCGTACATTCGATAGTATTTTAATTTTTTCAGAAACGTGTTGGTTGGATTACGAGAATTTTTCTTACGATGACCATGGAAATCCTTCCCTCATGACTCTTCTGATATGTTGAATTCTTTACTAGTTATGACTAATTTTCCACATTATTGAAATTTCTCGAAGATTAAAAAACAATGATGAATGATAAAGAAGATGTACGAATATCGCGTGATGTCAATAACAATAACAAAGAAATTAATGAGTAATTCACGCTAAAACAAAAAGGGCTACTGAAATAGAGTGGTAACCGCAGACATGCATGTTTCGGGCTCATTTGCTATCCTCGATACGGTATAACCAAATGAGGGTGTAGAACTTGGGAGCAAAGCTGTTGATCGAAACATGGGAAAACACAAAACAACGGATTTCATCAGGGAAACCAAACGCACATTTGTGCCTTCAATTCGAAGATCCCGAATTTTCGGGACAACAACCAAGATCGACACAGAGGCGCATATAGCTTCCCTGCCTGAGCCTTCCGACCTGAAGTAAACAATAGAGAAGATGTACGACTATCGCGTGATGTGTAAATGACAATAATAAAGAGATTCATCGGTAATTCACGCAAAAAAGGCCTACTGAAACAAAGTGGTAACCGCAGTCATGCATGTTTAGGGCTCATTTGCCGTCCTCAGTATGGTATAACCAAATAAGGGTGTAAAACTTGGGAGCAAAGGTATTAATTGAAACATGGGGAAATACAAAAAAATGGATTTCAAAAGGGAAACCAAACGCACATTTGCGACTTCAATTTGAAGATTCCAAGTTTTCGGGACAACAATCAAGATCGACACGGAGGGGCGTATAGCTCTCCTTCCTGAACCTTCCGACTCAGAGTAAACATTACAGAAAATGTACAAATATCGCGTCATATGTAAACAATAATAACAAAGATATTCATGGGTAATTCACGTAGACAGAAAAGATGCTACTGAAACAGAGTGGTGTAATGAAGTGAGATGTCAGATATTCGTTGTCTACAGAGTAATAATTTCGGCTGTTTTTCAGTGTAATTAATTTATGGTAGATCTTATTTTTATTCTGCTGTCACCGGTAAAATGTGTTTGGTTCCTGTATTATCTCGCTGATTGTAGTGACCGGAAGGGCCCTACTGCATACTCCTATCCTAGAACAAAATCGTTGCAGCGTGCTGTCACCAGTACCTCGCGACACAAAAATTGTAGAACCAGGAACTCTCCCTGCGGGATTACCTCGAGGGAGGGGTTGTTCCAGGCTCGAGCGATCAAGGTGGTCGTGGGGCCCATTGGGCTTATACAGTGTGCCAAGCCCGAGTTCGTAGTGCAGGTTTAGTCAGTCCGTCGTATTTGACGAGTACGGGGGTGGTGAGGATTGAGGTTATGGAAATAAATTGAAAGGTTAAAATATCTACAAGCATATATTACAAAGAAAAAAAACGAAAATTATTAAAACCATACACGAACGCTTTGCAATCTAATACAAAACAATATACGAAGCTTTCTCCTGGCTTTTAGGATGGCCTACGTGATATACCTTACATAAATAAGAGAAAAACAAATGGTATATCTTTTGGTACTTGACCTGTATAAGTATGGTACCCTATCCACCTAATGTTTATGTTGGTTATCCTCCACAAAAATTAAGGCAATGAGTAGGAAACAACCGAAACTTTATGAATCGTATCAAATATGATGTCCTGTAAATCCTATATCTATATTGCCAAAAATTCTGGGATGGGAAAGAAATGAATACGGATCTTGTGAGATTTAATCCACTGGTAAATACATAAAAGGAAGGGGAAATTCTTTATCCCCTATTTCTAATTCTAATTACGTTTCTCGCAGTAAGAGGAAAAAAATAGCAATACACTCTATATCAATAAAATTCGGAAAATTAATTATGAGGATAGGACTAACTATGATCCCTAGTATAATATAAATATCTGTACGCTATTATCAAAACTCTAAGATAGGACTAACTATGATCCCTGGTATAATATATATATATATATATATATATATATATATATATATATATATATATCTGTACGTTATTATCAAACTCTAAGATAGGACTAACTATGAAATATCTATACGCCATTATCAAATAATCAAATACAGCAGAATAAAAATAGGATCTACCATAAATTAATTACACTGAAAAACAGCCGACATTATTACTCTGTAGACAGCGGATATCTGACGGTAATCTGACATCTCACTTCATTACACCACTCTGTTTCAGTAGCATCTTTTCTGTCTACGTGAATTACCCATGAATATCTTTGTTATTATTGTTTACAAATGACGCGATATTTGTACATTTTCTCTAATGTTTACTCTGAGTCGGAAGGTTCAGGCAGGAGAGCTATACGCGCCTCCGTGTAGATCTTGATTGTTGTCTCGAAAACTTGGGATCTTCCAATTGAAGTCGCAAATGTGCGTTTGGTTTCCCTTTTGAAATCAATTTTTTTGTATTTCCCCATGTTTCAATTAATACCTTTGCTCCCAAGTTTTACACCCTTATTTGGTTATACCATACTGAGGACGGCAAATGAGCCCTAAACATGCATGACTGCGGTTACCACTTTGTTTCAGTAGGCCTTTTTTGCGTGAATTACCGATGAATCTCTTTATTATTGTCATTTACACATCACGCGATAGTCGTACATCTTCTCTATTGTTTACTTCGGGTCGGAAGGCTCAGGCAGGGAAGCTATATGCGCCTCTGTGTCGATCTTGGTTGTTGTCCCGAAAATTCGGGATCTTCGAATTGAAGGCACAAATGTGCGTTTGGTTTCCCTGATGAAATCCGTTGTTTTGTGTTTTCCCTTGTTTCGATCAACAGCTTTGCTCCCAAGTTCTACACCCTCATTTGGTTAAACCGTATCGAGGATAGCAAATGAGCCCGAAACATGCA
The DNA here is from genome assembly GCA_963921935.1 of Galeruca laticollis. Taxonomy (NCBI): domain Eukaryota; kingdom Metazoa; phylum Arthropoda; class Insecta; order Coleoptera; family Chrysomelidae; genus Galeruca; species Galeruca laticollis. Next base: position 18,441,531 of record OY998182.1, on the reverse strand, counting down.
TGTCTGCGGTTACCACTCTATTTCAGTAGCCCTTTTTGTTTTAGCGTGAATTACTCATTAATTTCTTTGTTATTGTTATTGACATATCACGCGATATTCGTACATCTTCTTTATCATTTATTATTGTTTTTTAATCTTCGAGAAATTTCAATAATGTGGAAAATTAGTCATAACTAGTAAAGAATTCAACATATCAGAAGAGTCATGAGGGAAGGACTTCCATGGTCATCGTAAGAAAAATTCTCGTAATCCAACCAACACGTTTCTGAAAAAATTAAAATACTATCGAATGTACGAATAGGTGCGATCACCTATTATTTAACAAAGTCACTTGGAATACCAAGAAAAGTTTGCATATTATCTCAACACGAAATATGAACCGAGTTTATTTGTCAAACCGAGCGAACTAACTAATGCAAAACTCTCACACAAGATGTGATGATCCCGAAAGGACAGTAGCGTAAAAGGACATAATCATAGAAAAAATATAAAATTGTGTTAATAATAATTTCAATGTAAATACCGAGCATTGATCTATGGAGGTCAGGCGAGACATACGGAAAGCACGTTCCAATCAAATGTAAATATCACACTCACCTGATATGCGGAGGGGAATGCATACAGGCCACTGATCGAATGCTTCCTATAAATACAAAGTGTCGACAAACTCATGATTCATTCATCAATATTATTTTGAATAAGTTTAAATGTATGTATAGTGTATTATAATCTGTGTTAGTAATTCTAAATATATTTATCCCAGTGAGTTTTCTAAATGATGTTATTTATTCAACCTCCGAAGAACGGTTAGTAGGTGAGTATTTGTCTCTAAGATATAATGGTTTTATGGTGAACGTAGTTTCCACGAGGGTCACTTACTGAGTAACCACTACATAGCGATCCTGCAAAGTAAATGGTAATTGTAAAATGGTAATGGAAAAATGGATAGTAAAATATACATTGCCACTACATACCGATCCTGCAAAAGGAATGATTATGGTAAAATTGATGGTAAAATGTACATCGCCCCTACATGGAGATCCTGCGAAACAAATGGTAATGGTAAATAATCCTGCAAATTAAATGGTAAAATGGAAATGGTAATGGTATAATGGTAATGGTAAAATTAAATGGTAAATGTACATGTATTCGACAATAAATGGTTAATAACCCTGCAAATTATTGGTATAATTTAAATATCTATACGCCATTATCAAATAATCAAATATGTATATATATATATATATATATATATATATATATATATATATAGAGAGAGAGAGAGAGAGAGATAGAGAGAGAGAGAAATGGTCCCTGAACATGAGAAAAAACATACCTATCACTATTTAGGCCCTACCAGTAGATGAGGGGCGCCGATATATATGAAACACTAGATATGACCCAAAATACTGTGGGGTCCCTTACCTATTTTGGGACACCCGGTTAAGTCAAAGAAAATATAATATCACAGTTCGATACACAATATAATAAATAATTGTACGTTAAAAACTTACGTTTTGGAATATTACTAGTCACAAACTGCACACTATTACTATAGGGGGGTTGGGGCCCGTCAATACTTAGACTTGCCTCACAGGGGGAGAGATACTTTCTCTCTTTTGATTCCCATTTTTTCGTTATTTAGTTCTAAATTTTACCTTGTGTGAAGGTTAGTTTTCGATATCATTGTTTTTTTATATAGTAAACAAGCCTGACATAATTGTAATCTAATATGTTTTGTTAACCTTGCACTAACACATTTTTTTTGTATTATTTTCTTTAGTTGACGTTTACAATTAATAAATTATTTTGAATTGAGAAGAATTTGTCTATATAGGGCTTTCTTAAAATGTATGTCATATCTCGTGTTTATTACATCACTTCCCCTCTTGTAAAAGTGTTGCGACGTTTCAGGTCCAACACCTTTTTTATATCTTAACTAATACATTAACATTGTTTGTTTTGCGAGTACATTAACCTGAACTTTATATTGCTTATAATTTGTTTTTACGTACCGCGCACTTGACCTCGTTTCAATTCAACTGTTTTGATCCTGACCAAGGTCCCGATTATTTATACTCGCGACACTGCTGCTTAGTAGATCGTTCATGGGGTGATTTTTGTCTGTCCAGTGTTGCGATCTGGGGTGGCTCGTCTCGTGATGCTGTATCTGCTCCATTCCTATCGCCTCTTCGTCTTGTTTCTGGGTTCTGCTGTGGGAATGTATTACCCATGCCGTGAGGGAATCCCATATGCTGCATATTATTGCTATACTACATCCTACAGTCTGCTGGATGCGAATTGCATTTATTATCGTGTCTACTATGTATTTTAGTAGTTGATATGTGCAGTATATACCAGTTATACCGCTTATTATTAAACCTATCTCCATGAACCATTCCCAAGTGTGTTTTAGGGTGGATTCAGCTAGGTTTTTGATTTCCTTTGCATCGAAAATATCTGACACTGTGTATTTTTGGCTGTTCTGCGTTCAGTCCGGCTGCTCTGCTGCTGCTTCTCTTCTTATTTTTTGAGAATGTCTCTCTTCGTTATGCGTCGTCTATGTATTGCATGCTTACGTGACATTTGTAGGCTTGCTCTATTTATGAGATCGACATTCTGGGGTAGAATTGGCATTGTCGGTTGAAGGTTTTGGTTGTCTTCAAGGCAATGGCAATTTTCGGGTGCTCTGTTCGCTATATTTCGATGGTAGGTTTCTCTTTTATAGTGTTAAAGCGAAACCTTTGTCTTCTTCTTCTATGACTTAAACTTTTTCTTGGGTTTCGATTGATTATTCGTGCTCTGGTTGATACAATTATATTACTTTGTATCTGTGCGTGGCTCGGCATCTTCTTCTGCTGCTTCGTCGACTACGGATGTGTGGCTATGCATCCCGCCGAAAAACATGAGTCTGGTTACAACTAGTAGGCATGCCCATACTGGTTGTCGTTTGATTTCGTTGCTCTGGATAACTTAAATGTTTTTGCTTTCACTCGCGTACGTCGTCTCGGGTTCCGGGCACTTTTGTACGTATTTTAGGGAGATCACTGTAATGTTTGTATTGGGGTTCAAACAGTCTTGAGAAATTAGCGTAACTGCTGTCTGAAGCCCGCACATAACGAATGTTACCCAGGTCAGAAAACGATCTGTCGTTTTATTGTCTCGCACTCATTATACCTTTACACTTTTTTGAAAAATTACATTTGTTAACATTCATCATTTATATAATAATTATTTAATACAGTTATTTATTTTTTTTCTTCGGAAAAATAATGTTTTATTTTTCCCATGTTAACGCTACATTTGCGTTGCTGCCCTTTGTTTATTTTTCTCAATTGACCGATCTGTACAATCAATCAGGACTGTCAATTGAGTTCCTTGTGTAAAATTATTTTTAAATTTTTTTGTTAGTGACTACAATGTAACTTATGTGTTCACCTTGTAGTTCTTAAAACTAAATCTTTTTAAACTCACTTTGAGTTGACCTTGCAACGGTGCAAAATTTTCTTGAATGGATTACCTACAATGACCTTGTATTTGTCGATGTGTTATAAGTAGTAACGTGATTACTGAAATTTTCTTTCTTTTTTATTTGTCTGAGTCGACAATAACACAATATATTTATTGTATGAATTATGGAATAATGACTAAATCTGTGTCTCTAATCTGATTTACCTATCTTAAAACATATCGTGAATTGTTTTATATATATATATATATATATATATATATATCTTTTTCCTGGACCTATTCAATAAAAAATGTTTTTCAACGTTACGATTTGTTTGTTTCAATTATCGTTGTTGTCCTATTTTATCACATACTTGATTATTATTTAACTTACTTTGTAGACAATATAAAACTAATTATTTGCAGCTTACGTAAAAAAATAGAATTGGTATATACAATTTGATTGTGACGTTTTGTGTTACGCTATTTTATCTTGGGGTTAATCCTTTACAAATTTTAAAGCTACTATCTACAATATCTATTTTCGACTTGATTTTGTTTTGGGACTTAATGTTGGATTTACTAGTTTTAGTTATTCCTTTCTTTCTCTGTTAGCCTGTGTCTCTGAATTTTTTTTCCTCTTTGTTACTTATGTTTATTGTGTCACCTGTAATTCTTATTTCATCTTATCTTTATTGTATGTGGTTCCTTTGAACCTAATTTGCTCCGTAATCCCTGTTTGGCGTACTCCTTGATTCTATTTATTTTTCTTTGGCTCCTGCAGCCGCTATAATTCCTGTAATTCAACTGTCGCGTGTTTTCCTCATATACCTTGGCGCTTTTGGTCACTGTATTATTCCTCCTATACCTTGGCGCTTTTGGCCGCTGTATTCTTCCATACAATTTCTATAATTCCACTGTTACGTGTCTTTCGCACGTCATTCATCTCTATGCCTTGGCACTTTCTGCCACTGCATTATTTCCCATATCCTTATGTCGTACTTCTTTTGGCACGTCTTATCCTCATATACCTTGGCGCTTTTGGCCACTGTATTATTCCTCATATCGTACTCTTTCGGCACGACTATTTTTCATACACTTTGGCAACTCTTAGCTACTGAAATCATCTATATATATAATAGTATACAATAAACAACCTTATGAAAACGTCTCTCTTTGCCATGCATACCACTGAATTATCCTCAGTAACCTTCAAGACACAGCTTCATGTGCTTTAGCAATTTCCCAAATTCATTGGCTTCCGGCGAGTGTGTTGTACATCTTGTATTTTCCGCGATCTAATTATGAGCTAAGTACTAATGAAAAAAAAATGATTAGGCGAATATACCTGTTTTAAATATCTGGTTAAAACTTATACTACTTTGACTATATATGATTGTTGCAATATTCATTTCGTGATATAAATACGATCTGAATAACTTATGACATTGAAAATAATTGGTTTTAGCGAACGTAACTATCCTACTTATATAGACGAAATTTGTTAATTAATCTAATTGAACTTAGTTATCTACTAATACCTTTTTGTTGTTTCTATGATGCCTGGAATGGATAGTTTAGAAGGGAAAAAAAGGATTATTCCAAGGACTTCCCCTCTTGTATTTCCCTGTCGTACAGACTCAGGATCTGGAACACCGCTGTCACCAGTGTAATATATGGATCGGTATTATCCATAGTATTACGGCGAAGCAATGATCAACTCAGCCGATGTTGCTGAGTAGGATTGTTTTTCGACCTTCTCTGGTCTAGATCCAGTGTGTTCTGTATCGGCAGTGACACCTCGTGCAGGATGTGGCTCTTCACCATGCACACTAGTCTGGATCTAGCAGAAGCTGTGGTCCCGAAGGCTCTATGTTGCGCTATACTAGACCCTGGTTGCGACCATCGATTTTTCTCCCTCCTAGGTAGGGTAGCTGATCCGCTTGTCACCGCTCGTGGGGTGTGGTTCCAGACAACCAGATTTACCTCTCGGAGGGGAATGGTTTTGGACAACCGCTGTCACCTTCCCTGGGTGAGGTTGTTTTAATAGGGGATGGTACGCGAACCGCTGTCACCAGTGCCTCGCGGCACAAAAATTGTGGAACCAGGAACTCTCCCTGCGGAATTACCTCGAGGGAGGGGTTGTTCCAGGCTCGAGCGATCAAGGTCGTCGTGGGGCCCCTTGGGCTTATACAGTGTGCCAAGCCCGAGTTCGTAGTGCAGGTTTAGTCGGTCCGTCTCATTTGACGGATACGAAGGTGGTGAGGATTGAGGTTATGGAAATAAATTGAAAGGTTAAAATATATACAAGCATATATTACAAAGAAAAAAAAGAAAATTATTAAAACCATATACGAACGCTTTGCAATATAATAAAACAATATACGAGGCTTTCTCCTGGCTTCTAGGATGGCCTACGTGATAAACCTTACATAAATAAGAGAAAAACAAATGGTATATCTTTTGGTACTTAACCTGTATAAGTATGGTACCCTATCCACCTAATGTTTATGTTGGTTATCCTCCACAAAAATTAAGGCAATAAGTAGGAAACAACCGAAACTTTATGAATCGTATCAAATATGATATCCTGTAAATCCTATATCCATATTGCCAAAATTTCTGGGATGGGAAAGAAATGAATACGGATCTTGTGAGATTTAATCCACTGGTAAATACATAAAAGGAAGGGGGAATTCTTTATTCCCTATTTCTAATTCTAATTACGTTTCTCGCAGTAAGAGGAAAAAATAGCAATACACTCTATATCAATATAATACGGAAAATTAATTATGAGGATACGACTAACTATGATCCCTAGTATAATATAAATATCTGCAGGCTATTATCAAAACTCTAAGATAGGACTAACTATGATCCCTGGTATAATATAAATATCTGTACGCTATTATCAAACTCTAAGATAGGACTAACTATGATCCCTGGTATAATATAAATATCTGTACACGATTATTAAATAATCAATATATATATATATATATATATATATATATATATATATATATATATATATATATATAGAGATAGAGAGAGAGAGAGAGAAATGGTCCCTGAACATAAGAAAAAAAATACCTATAACTATTTAGGCCCTACCAGTAGATGAAGGGCGCTGATATATATGAAACACTAGATATAACCGAAAATACTGTGGGGTCCCTTACCTATTTTGGGACACCCAGTTAAGTCAAAGAAAATATAATATAACGGTTCGATACACAATATAATAAATAATTGTACGTTAAAAACTTACGTTTTGGAATATCACTAGTCACAAACTGCACACTATTACTATTGGGGGGTGAGGGCCCGTCAATACTTAGACTTGCCTCACCGGGGGAGAGATACTTTCTCGCTTTTGATTCCCATTTTTTCGTTATTTATTTCTAAATTTTACCTTGTGTGAAGGTTAGTTTTCGATATCATTGTTTTTTATATAGTAAACAAGCCTGACATAATCGTAATCTAATATGTTTTGTTAACCTTGCACTAACACATTTTTGTTTGTATTATTTTCTTTAGTTGAGGTCGACAATTAATAAATTATTCTGAATTAAGAAGAATTTGTCTATATAGGGCGTTCCTTAAATTTATGTCATATCTCGTGTTTATTACAGTGGTAACAGTAGACATGCATGTTTCGGGCTCATTTGTCGACCTCAGTTCGGTATAACCAAATAAGGGTGTAAAACTTGGGAGCAAAGCTGTTGATCGAAACATGGGAAAATACAAAACAACGGATTTCAACAGGGAAACCAAACGCACAAGCAGGGGGCTATATGCGCCTCCGTGTGTTTTCCCATGTTTCGATCAACAGCTTTGCTCCCAAGTTTTACACCTTTATTTGGTTATACTGTACTGAGGACGGCAAATGATACCGAAACATACATAGCTGCGGTTACCACTCTGTTTCAGTAGCCCTTTTCCTTTTTGCGTGAATTACCCATGAATTTCTTGGTATTGTTGTTTACATATCACGCGATACTCGTACATCTTCTCTAATATTCACTCTGGGTCGGAAGGTTGAAGCAGGGGGGGGGCTATATAGGCCGCCGTCTCGATTTTGGTTGTTGTCCCGGATACTCGAGATCTTTGATTTCCCTGTTGAAATCCGTTGTTTTGTGTTTTCCCATGTTTCGATCAACAGTTTTGCTCCCAAGTTTCACACCCTTATTTGGTTATACTGTACTGAGGACGGAAAATAAGCCCGAATTATGCATGTCCGCGGTTACCTCTCTGTTTCAGCAGCCCTTTTTGTTTTTGCGTGAAATACCTACCCATGAATATATTTGTTATTGTTGTTTACATATCATGCGATATTCGTACATCTCCTTCATTGTTTACTCTGGGTTGGAAAGTTCAGGCAGGGAGGCTATATGCGTCCCCGTGTCGATTTTGGTTGTTGTCCTGAAAACGTGGGATCTTCCAATCGAAGGCACAAATGCGCGTTAGGTTTTTCTGTTGAAATCCGGTATTTTGTGTTTGTGTGCTTCGATAAACATATTTGCTACCCAGTTTTACACCCTTATTTGGTAATAACGTACTGAGGACGGCAAATGAGCCCGAAACATGTATGTCTGAGTTACCATTCTGTTTCAGTAGCCCTTTTGTATTTTTGCGTGAATTACCTATGAATCTCTTTGTTATAATAAATGATGGTAGCTTAGTACTAGACAGTCAAATGGTGGCAACTGGAATGAAGGATGGTATTATTCTTATTTATTGTGGAGTCATAGCTTCCACAACATTATCGAAAATTTTTGGCATTCACAAAATTTTATGTCACATAGCATACAAACCTACGTGAACTCTCTCAAGTGTTTTCAGTAGCTTCCTATAGTTTATCACAGTTGGCCGTACTAATGAATCCTTGATCCATTATTGTAACTATGAAGCTCCATGCATTTGGATTTTTTCGCTGAATAATACAAAATATCCATGCAGTTGTTTCTAACCCAATTGAGCCGAATGAGGTGAATAGGTATATGTTAAAATAGGCCGAAAGAAAGTTTCTTGTTGTGATTGTAACAAAACTAGGAATGTTAATATTTCCACATTCTAATAGAGTCAGAAACGTTTGCATCATGACTTATTATTAACAAACTCGAATATTTGTACAGTACACTCTAGACTTTTGAGGTATGAGAATTCGAAAGTATTCTTATCGGAAGTTATACCAAAGTGCTCCTTTCCCTTGCAACTGAAATTCATTTGAGATTTGATTTTCCTAAGTTCATTTTGTATGTTTGAGTTCACTCTGATCAATAACGCAGTTTTCGAAGTGGGCAAAATATTTTGGTTTCGTATATCTTGCACACTGAGCGTTTGTTATCTTCATTTCTCTAGCCTGTATCCTCCACTGTAGAGCATGCAACTGTTACCGGCATCTAAATCAGCAGATTTTCTACTCAAAGTTCTATTTCTTTCCAGTTTTTTTCCTCAATCTTGACTAGCATAACTATGTACGTACCTTATACAGCCCAATTGGCAGTAGATAATGTTACATCAATATATTTGTCTAAATACTATCAACTGAGCTACTGAGAGTTGAAACTATAAATTGCAATCACTATGCAACTTTCCGATTATTATTAGTCTACAAATTGTATATTTCAACCTGATAATTTCCTGCACTGTTGCAGAGAAGCTACTTTCATCCATATGCATTCAATTTGGAAGAATTCGAAAGATATACAGAATATTTCAAAGCGTTGGCAACAGAACGAGTATGAGCATGAGAACTTAAATACGAGTATAATGATAATGATAGTTTTGACCTGCTACAGAATTCTGTTGTACCCTTATTTGCATCACATGAATCGTTTCATTTAATTTTACATTTAACATGTAACCTAGAGTAATATACCTACTTCATAGCTCAATTCTCTTCAATATAATAATTCGCCAATTATTCATTAATATTCCTTTGATATAGTTTAAGATCAGATATTCTAAAATATGTAGGTTATGTCTTTGATGAGTCTGATATATGTGTTAGTAAACTGTAGATATATAGGTAATACATTGTTCCAAATTCATCACAAAATTAAGTGTCCGAAGTATAGACAGTTGACCACAGGTGTTTAAATTGAAAAACAATACGACGTCGATTAAAAACATAAAGAACTAGAGTATATGTTGAGTTGCAGTAGAAATCTACGATACAATATATTTTGTATTACCATTAGTTACTAATTGATAAATGCCCAAAACTTTGTTATCAGATACTGTGAACTATGTTGATTTGAAATATTGGATAGCTTCTAAATAACCTTCGATTGATTGGAATAGGATACGTTTGAAAGCTATTCATTCGAATTCTTAGTAAATTTTTGAAAGTTGCGAGTTTTGTCATAATTGAATATATATGGAGGATATAAAGCAACTGAATTTCTCTAAAAAGTTATAGAATAACTAAACCTGTATTTTTAATGAGACATCGTTATTCCGAGGCAACGTGTTGGTTCATTGAGCCGGAATGCTTTGTTTTACGCCGGGTAGGGAACTAATCTGATCCGACAACCTATTTCCCTGAGACCAGCAACATAACCACCAAGCGATCATATAGGCGGAGAAAACTAAATACCTAAAATCATTCCAAACGCTATTAATCTGCAAACTGTAAGTAGAAGGTGAAGGCAGGAAATGGAATTCAAAAGTACTTGGATCTAGATATTTCAGGTTGTGTGATATTGACGGGGGGTAAGAACACCACGAAGGTAACCAGAATATCAGAAAGTTTGAGTGAAGTGAGTAATTGAAGAAGAAACCAAATCAGTAATTTACAAGGCGAGACCAACACAGCTAAAACAAGTCAGCTCTCTCTCTCTCTCGCTCTCTCTCTCTCTCTCTCTCTCTCTCTCTCTGTGTGTCAGTATCTGTCTTTTTGCTGCATGCACGATCTGTCACCATCTATTTCAGTACATCATATCGGCTCTCCAATCCTGAATACCAAGAGCATTCAGATACTTCAGGATATTATCCCTATATGAGTCTGGGTCTATTTAACGGCTTGCCGGGTTCTGTTCACATATTATTTCAATTAGACCTTCGTTATGCGCTCTTTGAACATGTCCAGTCCCCCTTAGCCTTTGGGCTTTTAGTTCATTAATTATGGTTTCTAATTCTTCGTTTGTTCGAATTCGATATTCCCCAGTTATCTCATCTACTATAGACCCATATATTCTTCTCAGTGTTTTCCGTTAGAATCGTTTTAATAGTAGTTCGTTCTGCTTTGTGAGGGTCCCGGCTTTTGAGCCGTATGTTATGACAGGTCTAATTCTTGCAAAGCATAGTTGCACTCATCCTTATTTTAAATTCCTGCACTTATTTCACCGCCTAAATCATTGTCTTATGTTATGGTGACACCAAGATACTAAAATTCTTTTTTCTACGCCAATGTCTGTAAACGTCAGAAATCCCACTATCAACATCCCTTGTAAATGACATTTGATAATAACATGCACATAATGAGATCTCATAACATAGCGTGCGTTATGAGAAGAAAACTCAAACTTCTTGGTTTAATTAAATTACAATCAAATTTTTATTTACGTAAGACTTTATTTGGTCAATTCACACACATTTAGTCAATTAAAAAACATAAAAACTGTTAGCATTAGCGAGATATATTTAGGATTGGAAGAGTGATGCCCCTAAATGTAGGCAGCACATTATGCAATTTCTTTGAAAATAAGACACGTTTTCTTAAGTAGCATGCTATGAAAATAAATGGCATGGCATTTATATTGTCAATTCCTTGAACAAAATATAATACAATTATAAATAACCGTTCCTCACCATTAAATAATAAGGCACAATCGATGTACAATAATAATTGTTCAATTGTTATTAACAACTATTATAATAAAGTTAAAATGATTGCGTTGTTTTTTATTTAATGGAAGAAAATGAATGGGCGTAGAAAAAGTATAGTACGATACACAAGTTGTAAGCCCATTACGCGATCATGAAATTCAAACTTTTTCATTTCGTGCGTAATGGATTACTTACAACTCTTGTTACGTAACATACTATTACACACTCAAAATTGTATACATCCATAGTTATATTCTCTTCTTTTCCGTCTATGCTTGTTTTGCGGTTAACATGCATATATTTCGTTTTCTCTTTGTTGACGTTTATGCCTATTTTGTTGGTTTGCATTACGGCAAATTAATTTCTGGACCCTGATATGAGACTTCCAGTTTTATGTTGGCTTCTTTTATAGCCATATCCAACACTATATTAAAGGTGTTTTTAAATGAAACTCAAGGTTTCTAGTTAATTCCACAATATAATTCAAGATATTGAAAATTCTAAAAAATTGACAGTTGTTTCGATAAATCAATATCATCGTCAGAATGACAGAAGTTACATTTCATTTTATGCCTACCTGATGTTTAGTAGTTATATTTGGCTAGACCAAGAAGTAACCTAACTTGTGATTGGCTTAATATATGTTTATAGAAAAAAGAAGAAGATGTGATATTATAAATATTGAAGCTTAGATATTATTAGCCCTATGGTGATATCCTGGATATCATTTTTCCAATTAAGATCAGTATAACTGTGCAATGATATAGAAAACCAGGAAAACTATATCTGCTGATCTTTACAATTATCACTTAAGAAGACAGTTTATTAGTGGAGAATTCCCTAGATTTAACTGTTCATTGACAACTTCATATTGTGGGTTTCTTAAATGTCTTATAATTTCCAGTTCTTCAAGGAAATCCAGTTCTTGTTTCTTTTCACAAATATGCAGTACTTCTAGTTCTGTGTTAGGTGTCAATGAATGATTGGTGTCAAGTAGATGTTTTGCGTAGTGGGATTTATCGGGTTGTTTTAATCTGTATGCTCGTAAGTGCTCAATGTATCGTATTTCAAAATTCCTAAGGGTCTGACCCAAATAGACAGCATTACATTCTGGACATTTGAGTTTATATATACCTGACTTCTTTAATAGTGGTATTTTTGTTTTTACATTTAACAATTTTGTACTAACGTTACTTTCTGTTTTAAAAGAAATTGTTGTATTCGTTGCTGAAGATATTATCATTGAAATATTATTAGAAATATTTCCTGCATATGTGATGGTTCTATAAGTTTTAATTTCATCAGCTTGTTTAGGATATATTAGTTGTAATGCCACTTTTTTCTCTTTTTTACTAATTAGCTTATTTATCATATCAAATGGATAACCGTTAGATGTTGCTATTTGTCCAATTGTATTAGTCTCTCTATCAAAATTACATTTGTTCATAGGAACTGAAAAAGCTCTATGTATCATTGAATTATATGCTGCTAGTCTGTGTGACACAGGGTGGTTAGAATTGAATGGAATTGTCACATCAGACTGTGTTGGTTTTCGGTAAATTGAATAATCAAGTACATTATTAACTCTTCGAATTTTTAAATCAAGAAAATTGATTGAGCTATTTTTTTCAATTTCTAATGTAAATTTAATTTTCGGGTGTAAATTATTGATGTGGTTAAAAAATACATCTAATTGTCGTTCACTACCCATAAAACAAGCTAATATGTCATCTACATATCTATACCAAAATAAAATATTTTTCGAAATATTACTTTCAAAGATCTTTCTTTCTAAATTGTCCATAACAATGTTTGCTAAAATAGGTGATATAGGGCTTCCCATTGGTAAGCCTTCATTTTGAATATATATCTTATTGTCAAAAGTGAAATAATTCTGATTAATGCATACATCAAATAAATTAAGTATATCTGATATTATTCCAGGATTAATATTTTTATCTTCTAGTAATTTTCTTACAAATATTAGACATTCTTTAGGAGGAATTTTAGTAAACATATTAGTTACATTGAAAGATATGAGTTTATAGTTATCTTGCAAGTGGATTGATTTCAACTTTTTGATTAGTTCTATTGAATTTCTAATTGAGTACTGAGATTCATATCCGTAATTATTGAGTATACTGTTGAGCTTCTTTGCCAATATATTATTAGGAGCATTAACATAAGGGACTACAGGTCTAATTGGTTTCGTTATTTTATGTAATTTAACTGTTCCATATAATTGTGGACAATGAGGATTCTTATGTATGATAGACCTCTTTTCGTAATCATTTAAAAGATAATTTGAATTATCAACAATATCCCTTACATTATCAGAAAACTTCTTTGTTGGGTCTGCTTTAAGAACTTTTACATCGCTGGATTCTATAAAGTTATATACTTTGGAATTGTAATTTTCAGTCGTCAAAATGACAGTAGCGTTCCCCTTATCAGATTTCGTAACTGTTAGGTTATTATTCTCTATCTTATTTTTTATTGCGTTTAAAACTGAAATGTCATTTTTTGTTTGACGTTTAACTTTTGAAGGTTCAATATTTTTGATTAAATTGGCAATTTTTAATTTCTCATAAAGAAAATTATTTGAATTAGATTTTAAAGCTATTTCTGACTCTGTAGCTATAATTTGTTTGATATTATTCGTAAATTTAGGTGGTATGCTGTACTTTAAACCTTTATTTAAAAATTCTATTTCACTATTTGTAAAATCAGTGTCTGAAAGGTTTTCAAATCGTGGTGCAAAGTGTGTTGGTATGTAGGTACTTACAGTTTCATGATGTTTTGAGTATTGAATTTTATGTTGTGTGTGTTCAAGATTCTGTAGCTTCTTTTCTTGTTTCTCAAATTTCATATGCTTCATCGTGCTGACATTTTCTCTAATTTTGTCATCCAAACAGTCAAATTCCACTGGATGTAATTGGAATGTGAGTTCTGAATGTACAACTTTTATGTAGTTGTCTAAAGAGTCTCTAACTTTGAACCATTTCTCACATTCTGATTTTATCCAAACTCGTTGAGCACATTTTATAGCTTTTTGTGCTTGTGGTGTTTTAGTGTGACATTTTATATTCACATAATTTGGTATTACCTTTTTCCTAAGGCATTCTTGGTTAAACCAAATGTTTTGTGATGCTTTGTAACGTTTTTGTAGTAACTTCTGATACAGTCGGGTCAAATCTTCTCTCGAAGTTTTTTTAAAGAAATTGACTGTCTCGACCCTTACTTCGTGGAATATGCTCATATAAGTGTTTTTAAATGAAACTCAAGGTTTCTAGTTAATTCCACAATATAATTCAAGTTATTGAAAATTCTTAAAAATTGACAATTGTTTCGATAAATCAATATCATCGTCAGAATGACAGAAGTTACATTTCATTTTATGCCTACCTGATGTTTAGTAGTTATATTTGGCTAGACCAAGAAGTAACCTAACTTGTGATTGGCTTAATATATGTTTATAGAAAAAAGAAGAAGATGTGATATTACAAATATTGATGCTTAGATATTATTAGCCCTATGGTGATATCCTGGATATCATTTTTCCAATTAAGATCAGGATGTCACCATAGGGCTAATAATATCTAAGCTTCAATATTTGTAATATCACATCTTCTTCTTTTTTCTATAAACATATATTAAGCCAATCACAAGTTAGGTTACTTCTTGGTCTAGCCAAATATAACTACTAAACATCAGGTAGGCATAAAATGAAATGTAACTTCTGTCATTCTGACGATGATATTGATTTATCGAAACAATTGTCATTTTTTTAGAATTTCCAATAACTTGAATTATATTGTGGAATTAACTAGAAACCTTGAGTTTCATTTAAAAACACTAATATGAGCATATTCCACGAAGTAAGGGTCGAGACAGTCAATTTCACTATATTAAAGAGTAGGGGCCATGTTTTAAACTACTTGTAATGGAAAATGCTTCGGTATTGTGTTTCCCGATTCTCACCTTAGCTTTTGAACTATCTACGATCATTTTCAGCTCAAGATCGATAATTTCTGGAGAAACTTCGAATTGTTAGCACGATATAGTCTCTGGAGTGTATAATTGCGGGAAGGTTAGTTTTAAACTTTAAAACCGTTCATTACTTTTCCGCTTAACCTATCTAATATACGAGAAAAGTATTGGTTTACCCCAAAAAAGTTAGAATTTTGAAAAACAACACGGAAAAATGGTTTTTACAAAAAAAATCCTGTGTGTATGTCGTCGTCGTTGTCGTCGGCCACTTTTCCTTATATGTCTTGTTAGCACGATACAGCCTCGGGAGTGCAATAAGTGTCCAATTTTATAATGGAATATTGTGAAGAGCATGTCACTGATTAACCATATTGATTTTAAGCTCACCAGAGCCAGTACAACGGGTACTGTGGTACTTGAAGTACGACATTTTGTCAGTTTTTGAGAAATTTCAGTTTGTTAGCACGATACAGCCTCCGGAGTTCAACAAGTCACCAATTTTATGATTGAATATTATTCAGGACATCTAAGTGATGAACCACGTTGATTTTTAGCTCACCAGTCCCAATACAACAGGTGCTACAGTACTTTATGTACGATATTTTTGTAATTTTTGGAGAAGTTTCAGATTGTTGTGACGAATTTTATGATTGGATATTATTCAGAGCGTCACAAAGATGAACCCTATTGATATTCAGCTCACTAAAGCCAGTATAACGGATGGTATGGTACTTGGAGTACCAAATTTTTGTCCTTTTTGGAGAATTTCCAGCCTCCAGAGAGTATACGATTGATCAATTTTATGATTGAATATTGTTCAAGGTGTCTCAGAGATGTACTCTATTGATTTTCAGTTGACTAGAGCGAGTACAGCGGGTCCTATAAATCCAGATATACTAAATTTTTTGTTATTTTTGGAGAAATTTCGGTTTGTTAGCACGATACATCCCCCGAAGTGTATACAAGTATCAATTTTATGATAGAATATTGTTCGGGGCCACAGATGCGGAAAAGTTAGTTTTAATCGTTAAAACCATTCATTTTTTTGTTCTATTGGTCGACTGCTGGTATTTTTATACTGTTGTAATAGCCAGTTCGATCATACGTTTTTTTGAATCTACTTCAAGTACGAAAATATCAAATAATATCCTCAGCCATAGAATATACGCCTTCGGTGACCATTATAGTATGATGGTGTAAGGGTGCAAAACTTGGTCCGAGTCTTATATAGTATATCAAGTACCAAGTGTCAGAAAGGTAACTTTAGTCACGAGTTTTACTAGGCACGAGTAGAGCGAAGCGGAACGAGTTCCTTGTAAAACGAGTGACTAAAGACGTTTTTAACACGAGGTGCTCACTATTCTTTTTCTTCGCCCGCGGGAAGGAGAAAATTATATTATATTTGAATTATATTCATTACATGAAGAACGATGGCTGACAGCTTACTGACAAATCGAATGACGCAGGATAACAAAATTATCACAGATAATGAAATTTAACATACAAAAGGTACACTGGATTTGACGTTTAAAAAACAAAAGATAAACGAGATGTGACTTTTCGCATTTTAAACACTAGTTTTAAAAAGTCGTTTTGTGCATGTCAAACCCGTGTTGAAAATGCGGTTTTAGTAACGGAGGTAGAAAAAAAAATTTTTCTCGCCAAATGATTTTTTAGATCAGCTTAGAATCAGTTGTAAAATAACTATGTATATATAAAAAGTTTATCTGAATAAATTTCAATCAATTTATTGAGAATTATTTGGATGAATGTTTCTTTGTAAGTATCAATTGAAAATATAGAAGTTGGAAAAATGTAATTACCGACATGATATTTTATGTGACTTCAATTTTTTTTTATTTAGATTCCATTTCTTTAATGGTTTATCAAATGGAAACTTTATTCTTTCTAGAGTAACTTGAGATGTGTACATGGCGCAAAGTTTTACTGACATCCGTAGATTACAGTTTAGGTAGTATTTCAATTATCTTTGTAGTGCAATCTTTTATTTCGCTCTATTGTTTATCAAGTGATTCATTTTTATACATGTGACATGATTATACTCCTTAATCGAAAAGAGTAGTATTTATTAAAAGACCCATATTTAAAAATGGAAGGGAATCTGAGTTAAATCAGAATTATGTACTTTTACTTACTTCTAAATCAATTAACAAAAATCAACATGGAAATATTTACATTCACTACACAGGTAGACAACAACAAAAAAATATTTCTATTCTATAAAAGCAGTGTACAACAAATTACCAAAGAATATGAAGCAAACAAAAGATTTTAATAAATACAAAACAATATACATGATATTCTCACACAACTGGAACCATACACCTAGTATTGAGGAATATATATATACGGGGTGGTCCTTAAGTAATTGTACATAGAAATATGGTAGATTCCTGACTTTAAAATATTAAAGGTTAAATTTTAAAATTTCTTTTTTGCAATAACTTCAACGTTTTTGGATATGTATACATGAAAATTTGGAAATAGAGGTTTTTGGGCACGGAAAATCATAATCTGGTATCTACTTCGATGTAGTTTATAGAGGGCGCTACATAGGCCACCTTTGTGGCATCAATGTGCCCTAAATTTTTTTGCTGTTTAAGTTAGCGGTATTTTTGTAAAAGAATATTAAAGCCACGTTATTTTAATAGAAAAAAGGTATACTTGTTATTAACCTTAAAACATAACGGTTTTCGATATAATCGCATTTTATGGATCAGCTGCTTGATTATTATTAAAAACATTTAAAAAACAAATTAAAAAAAAACTAAACTAAATAACATTATAACTTCAGTTGTGTCACATTAAATGATCGATATTTCCTCCATTCTCGTCGATGCATTTATCTACACGTTCCAGAAAAGATCGTCTCATATTAAACAACATCATTGGATCAAAAACACCCGCTGCTCTATTTATTTCTTCCCAAAGTAATAATTATTCATTTCGGAAACTATTAACATACTAGGCTGACGTCACGAATTATTTTGACAGCGAAGCATTCGATTTGTTTCAATATTATGTCAGTCTTGTAATATTTAGTTTGCATTTTATTAGTTAATTTGAAAAAAGCAGAAAATGCCGAGGCATAATAATTATTCTAATACAGATATGAGAGATATGGTTGCTATTTACTGTCAGCAAAATTTTAATGGGCGAGCTACGAAGAAACGAGAATATTTGAGAAGATATCCAAACAGGCAGCAAGCTAATCATCAAACATTCCAGAATCTATTTAGGAATTTAGGCGATAGTGGTTCGTTTCGTCCTAAGCGTGATAACTTAGGCCGACCAAGAATAATTACGCCTGATAAAGATGACGAAATAATGGTTCGCATTGAAGATGATCCTCAAGTTAGTACCCGGCGTTTATCTGCTGCTTTACAAATCAGTGAAACTTCTATTTCAGAAAGACTACCCCTCGAGAAGTATCACCCATACCATTTCACTTCGGTACAAAATTCATTGCCAGCAGATCTACCGTTAAGATACCAATTTGCAAGTGCTATCCGAAACAGGCAAAATCTTAATCACACCTTCGTCGACAGAATATTATTTACCGACGAAGCTACATTCAACCGCCGTGGTATTTTTAATTTAAGGAACAATCATCTTTGTGCTATTGAAAATCCCCATGATAAACGAGTAAGCCATTTCCAATATGAATTCAAAATAAACGTACGGTGTGGTATCATTGGTAACAATTTCTTAGGACCATACGAGTTACCTCGTAATTTGAATGGTGAGAACTACTTACATTTTTTGCAAAATGATTTCATTAATCTAGTGGAAGAATTGCCACTGAATATAAGAAAAAATATGTGGTTCATGCAAGATGGTGCACCGCCGCATTATACGAGAGCAGTCAAAACATATTTGAATAACAAATTTCCTGAACGCTGGATTGGTCGTGGTAGCCATTTTCCTTGGCCAGCACGTAGTCCAGACTTAAATCCTCTCGACTTCGGTGTATGGGGTGCAATGAAACAAATTGTTTATAAGGATCCCATAAATACAAGCGACCAACTTTGGGAAGAAATAAATAGAGCAGCGGTATTTTTTGATCCAATGATCTTGTTTAATATGAGACGATATTTTATGGAACGTGTAGATAAATGCATCGACGAGAATGGAGGACATATCGAACATTTAATGTGACACAATTGAAGTTATAATGTTATTTAGCTTAGTTTTTCTTAAATTTGTTTTCTAAATGTTTTCAATAATAATCATGCAGCTGATCCCTAAAATGCGATTATATCATAAACCGTTAAGTTTTAAGGTTAATCACAAGTATACCTTTTTTCCATTAAAATAACGTGGCTTCAATATTCTTTTACAAAAATACCGCTAACTTAAACAGCAAAAAAATTCAGGGCACATTGATGCGACAAATGTAGCCTATGTGGCGCCCTCTGCAAATTACATCGAAGTAGGTACCAGATTATAATTTGTGCCCAAAAACCTCTATTTCCAAATTTTTATGTATACATATCCAAAAACGTTAAAGTTATTGCAAAAAAGAAATTTTAAAATTTTACCTTAAACATCCTGTATATTTCTTATTAGCAAGATTTTATTAAAGCAAGTTGGTTTAAATCGTAATATTTTAAAGTCAGGCATCTACCATATTTCTATGTACAATTACTTAAGGACCACCCTGTATATATATATATATATATATATATATATACAGGGTCCGCCATTAGTGTGACAAAGTTCGATATATCCGTTATTATAGAAGATATGGAATAAAGTAATGTACGAAAATTGTAGACATCTGTCAACTTCACATTTCAAAATTATCTTCATTTGTACTGGGTGTTCCCTATCACCAGGGTGAAACAAAAATACCTTTTCATTAATGTGGCACCCTATATATTATTCCAGATTCAGATTGGGCTCAACTCCCCAATACTTACAATGTAGGGTTTCATATAAGTATATTGGGTGTTTCAGAAGCTATGCCCAGTTTTACGTGAAAATCATTGCGAGTTCAACACCTTGTATGGTCCAGATGAAACAATTTCACAAAAATAATTTGCAGACATATTTCATATTGGTCTGATTTCATGACACACTGCCATTTTTTGGATATTACAACATCTGAATACAGGGGGAGCCAAGAGTCGAACACATGATTTTCTCTATTTTTTCAAATGAATCACCCTGTATCTCATTTCCAAAAAAGTGGAAAGACATCTTATAAGCTCTCATTTTTATCAAGTATTTCTTATACCTAAAATCATTAATTTCTGAGATATTGTCAATATAATAAAAAAAGGTTGTTAAAAATCATTTGATTGTAACAAGTTAACAATTGAATAATGACAAGTATTGATTAGTAGCATGTCATTCAACAAACTTTTGAAATTGTGTATCAATTTGTGAAGACTCATTTACTACTATTTGAGATGAACTTTCCTGTTGAAGAATGAACAAACATGGTTCGGGTATTGGAAGAATGTAGTAGGAATTGTTTATTATCAATAAGAATTTACCAAGAGCGATAGATAACCCACAAAAATAACGTTGGAAAGGTTGATGGATCGTTTCTATCATATAGGTCCAGTACTTTGTGAAAAACACGAGATGACAAAACCTGTAGTTACTGAAGAAAATGAATTCAATTGTATGCTGGTAGTGGCGGACAATCCTCATGTTAGTATTCGTGAAATTTCGCGCCAACAGTATATCAGTGTAACGTCCATACGAAAAATACTGCAAAAAAACAAGATGCATCCATACCGCATTCAGTTATGTTAAGACTTACTCGACGATGACTTTCCGCAAAAAGTTGCTTTTTGCGAGTGGGCTCAACAACAAATACATAATCAGATCGATTTCTTTGATTTTGTCATTTTTGGGATGAAGCAACGTCTCATAAGAATGGTAGCATTACTATTCCACAAATAATCCCTATCTTACATCTCCTCAAAGCCAAACTAGGTGGTCTCTGAGTGTTTGGGGTGGTATAATTGGATACCACTTAATTGGACCACATTTTTTCGATGGAAAAGTGAATGGACTAGTTTAGTTAGACTTTCTAGAAAATCAGTTACCATTACTGCTGGAAAATGCTTCCCTCAACATTCCGCAAATAATGTGGATTTTATACGATGGAGCTCCGTTACATCACACTGCTTTAATTCATAATCATATGAATACCCATTTTCCTGACAGATGGGTAGGAAGAGGAGGACCTATTGCATGGCCACCTCGATCGCCAGACTCTTTCATGTGGGGTTATGTGAAAAACCGTGTTTACCAAATAACGCCAACTACACAGAACGATATGAAGGAAAGAATGCTAGAAGCACTTCAGAATATCAATGTAGAAACGTTGAGAAATGTAAGTCGATCTTTTAAAGATCGACTACAAGGTTGTATTGACGTTTTGGCTGGCCATTTCGAACATTTGGTATAGAATCAATTATCAATTCACAGTTTACCTTTGACTGATGTTTTATTATTTTTGTAAAAGAATTGGTCCTATTGTCATTTTTCTATACCTCACTTCTTTCAACTTTCTACTTTTTGTTAAATTAACAATATCTCAGAAATGAATGATTTTAGATATAGGAAATGTTTGATAAAAATGAAAGCTTATAAGGTGTCTTTTCACTTTTTTCGAAATGAGATACAGGGTGATTCATTTGAAAAAATAGAGAAAACCATGTGTTCGACTCTTGGCTCCCCCTGTATTCAGATGTTGTAATATCGAAAAAATGGCACAATGTCATGGAACTAGACCAATATCAAAATGTTATGTCTGCAAAATATTGATGTCAAATTGTTTCGTCTGGACTATACAAGGAATTGAACTCGCAATGATTTTCACGTACAACTGTGCATAACTTCTGAAATACCCTATATACTTATATAAAACTCTACATTGTAAGTTTGGGGGAGGTAAGCCCAACACGAATCTTAAATAATATATAGGGTTTCTCATAAGAAAAAGGTATGTTTGTTCCACCCTGGTGATAGGAAACGCCCAGTACAAATAAAAATGATTTTGAAATGTGAAGTTTATTGATGTCTACAAATTGTTTCGTCTGGACTATACAAGGCATTGAACTCGCAATGATTTTCACGTACAACTGGGCATAACTTCTGAAATACCCTATATACTTATATAAAACTCTACATTGTAAGTTTGGGGGAGGTAAGCCCAACGTGAATCTTAAATAATATATAGGGTGTCTCATTAGAAAAAGGTATGTTTGTTTCACCCTGGTGATAGGAAACGCGAAGTACAAAAAAAAATGATTTTGAAATGTAAAGTTTATTGATGTCTACAATTTTAGTTTATAACTTTATTCCATATCTTCTATAATAACGGATATATCGAACTTTGTCACACTAATGGCGCACCCTGTATGTCTGTTAATCTGTATCTACTGTTAAAGCTTGACAGTTTTATTCCATTTTGTTACTATCCCGTTGTCGGGATAAATTCAAATAAACATTATGTTTATTTTATATAGATATTATCGGGGATACCAAAAGAATAAATGGAGTTTTTGTCACCTAGGTGTTATGTGTTGAGAAGCTTGTATGAGATGTTGCCGTGCAATAGTACATTTACAGATTGTTACCTTTTTGTAATGTTTACGTCTTCTTATAATTTTCTCACTTGTTCCATTTAAAAATAAATAATTAAAAACAATATGATATAGAGTAAGGTATAAAGCCCTACTTAATAACACAATATTAAATTATCAATAATATAATTCAGTTTTGTTTTAGAATTTTTAATGTTATTGCCACTTTCATTTTTCTTTACCTTTAAACCTGTAGGTGTGTATTACCAAATATGTCAAATTAGTGAATATCGCCCTTATAAACTTTTTAAATTTATTATTTTAAAGATAACATGTCTTACATAATTTTCTAAATATCCTGGCTGCTTTACTACTCTACCCAAGCAAGTATCCTTATTTATTACCACTGGTGGTGGTTCTATATATTTAAGTACCATTTTCGGTCTCAATTGATCACTAGATTATGCCTTTAGGCTGTATAGTGAGAGTTCTATAATTGTTTCTTCAGTAGAGCAACTAGGATAATCAAATAGCTCATTTCTTTCTTGAAAAATTATTAGCGGCTGATTTAATAAAATCTTTCCTATTTTATTCTACCTTTTGATCTTCCTCCAACATCACTTTATATGACATAGCACCTCCTCCACAGCTAGGATAATTTTTACTATTACAACATCTTCCCGATGTAACTGTGTCAACTCCCTTTCATTATGATCATAAAATTATTTTTGTTGGCCTGTTCTTTCTCATAATTTAATTCTAGTTTCCGAACAATCTCTATTATTTTGGTTGAAAATTGGCAAAACCCCTTGAATTTTCCTACAATATAATAATTCAGCTAGTGAACGAGTAATATCTATAACTAGTTTGTTTCTTAACTCTAACAATGCTAAATACCTATCTTATGTATATAAATCAGCCTTTTTCAATATATGTTTGACAGTGTGTACTGTTCTATCAGATAAACCGTAGCATTGTTGATAATACAGATTATTTGCTTTGTGACTGAAGTTCCACGCTTTTTCACACTGTTGAAATCTACTATTTACATAACTGGTACATTTATCTGTATATATACGTCAAGGAATAAGTTCCGTACCTTGCAAAAGTTGACTTTAACCGGATAATCATATAGTACCTTTGTGTTGACAACGAAATTAGCTGTGCCATCTCTACAAACTTTGTGTAAGATAATCTCGTACTTATGAATAATGATATCCTTTATAATAAAAGACGTGAATATCCAAAATCTTCCATCATTTACTGGGTAAAATTATTGGTTCTCTAGAATTAGATCACCTTAATCGAATACGAATGTCACATTCATAAACTAAATTAGAAATATCACTACTCATGAAAGGCCAAAGCAACATTTCTCTTGCACTTGCTTTGCACTTTTCAACTCCTAAATGATTGAAAAGAATTTTTTCCTAAAAATTTTCTTAAGGAAACCGGAAACTGCTGTTTTACGAAATACTAGACCTCCCACAAATGATTCGTCTTTATATTTTTCGTAAGATTTAAATATCTCAGATATGTCATATGTCCACCTTTGAACAATGATTTTATTTATTTCTGATTCAGGACATTGTTCTGTTTCTTTAATAAATGACCCTAATATCATATTTGTCATGGGTAAACTAGATACTACCATACCTACATGAGCTTCAATGTCTGCTAATTGGTCTAAAAAATAATCTGTTTGTTCGAAACTTATAGACAGTGCATCTGATGAGAACATTTCTTTGCATATCTTATAATTTCCTTGCAAATCATACTTTTGTATTTGAAGCCACATTTTTTGTAACCTTAAGGGCCAATGGTCGGTGATCAGTTTCCACTACAACTGTGAATTTCACTTTATTTCGAACCTAATGGTTTTTTCAATTAGCTGCATCCAAAAAATTTCTCGAATTTTTCTTTGTTTTTTAACTAGTTAGCTTTGGTGAAATCTAACACACCCATACACTATAGTTAGTAGCTCTTTTACCTGTGCATATTTTCTTACTTGCTTCCACATTCAACACATTTTTTTTCTATTTTATAATATAGGTTTACTTTCTAGTTAATCCTTTATTCTATTACAGCTATCTTCATGTTTCTGTTCCCAAATCCATTTTACTTTTTTAGTAAATCCCTCAAGTGACACTTAACTCTAATCAGTTTGATATATATCTTGCAATATATGTAACCATACTTAGAAAAGTTTGTAATCATTTTACATTATTTGGATTTTCCAGATCTCAAATTGCCTATATGTTTGGGAATCTGAAAAAATGATGCCCAAGTATTTTACTTCAACTGCAAGCAATTTTCAAAGATAAATTTCATATTATATTCCATTTATTGGTCAAATACTTTTTTAAGTCTACTATCATGCTCTATTTGATCGTACCCATATATCAATAAATGAGTCATGTACACTTCACATCCATTAGTTCTTTCGAATATCATTTCATATTGAAATAGACTGTCTCGACCCCTTACTTCGTGGAATATCCTCATATTAGTGTTTTTAAATGAAACTCAAGGTCTCTAGTTAATTCCACAATATAATACAAGTTATTGAAAATTCTAAAAAATTGACAATTGTTTCGATAAATCAATATCATCGTCAGAATGACAGAAGTTACATTTCATTTTATGCCTACCTGATGTTTAGTAGTTAATTTTGGCTAGACCAAGAAGTAACCTAACTTGTGATTGGCTTAATATATGTTTATAGAAAAAAGGAGAAGATGTGATATTACAAATATTGAAGCTTAGATATTATTAGCCCTATGGTGATATCCTGGATATCATTTTTCAATTAAGATCAGTATAACTGTGCAATGATATAGAAAACCAGGAAAACTATATCTGCTGATCTTTACAATTATCACTTAAGAAGACAGTTTATTAGTGGAGAGTTCCCTAGATTTAACTGTTCATTGACAACTTCATATTGTGGGTTTCTTAAATGTCTTCTAATTTCCAGTTCTTCAAGGAAATCCAGTTCTTGTTTCTTTTCACAAATATGCAGTACTTCTAGTTCTGTGTTAGGTGTCAATGAATGATTGGGTAGTGAACGACAATTAGATGTATTTTTCAACCACATCAATAATTTACACCCGAAAATTAAATTTACATTAGAAATTGAAGAAAATAGCTCAATCAATTTTCTTGATTTAAAAATTCAAAGAGTTAATAATGTACTTGATTATTCAATTTACCGAAACCCAACACAGACTGATGTGACAATTCCATTCAATTCTAATCACCCTGTCTCACACAGACTAGCGGCATATAATTCAATGATACATAGAGCTTTTTCAGTTCCTATGAACAAATGTAATTTTGATAGAGAGATTAATACAATTAGACAAATAGCAACATCTAACGGTTATCCATTAAATATGATAAATAGGCTAATTAGTAAAAAAGAGAAAAAAGTGGCATTACAACTAATATATCCTAAACAAGCTGATGAAATTAAAACTTATAAAACCATCACATATGCAGGAAATATTTCTAATAATATTTCAAAGATAATATCTTCAGCAACGAATACAACAATTTCTTTTAAAACAGAAAGTAACGTTAGTACAAAATTGTTAAATGTAAAAACAAAAATACCACTATCAAAGAAGTCAGGTATATATGAACTCAAATGTCCAGAATGTAATGCTGTCTATTTGGGTCAGACCCTTAGGAATTTTGAAGTACGATACAGTGAGCACTTACGAGCATACAGATTAAAACAACCAGATAAATCCCACTACGCAAAACATCTACTTGACACCAATCATTCATTGACACCTAACACAGAACTAGAAGTACTGCATATTTGTGAAAAGAAACAAGAACTGGATTTCCTTGAAGAACTGGAAATTAGAAGACATTTAAGAAACCCACAATATGGAGTTGTCAATGAACAGTTAAATCTAGGGAATTCTCCACTAATAAACTGTCTTCTTAAGTGATAATTGTAAAGATCAGCAGATATAGTTTTCCTGGTTTTCTATATCATTGCACAGTCATACTGATCTTAATTGGAAAAATGATATCCAGGATATCACCATAGGGCTAATAATATCTAAGCTTCAATATTTGTAATATCACATCTTCTTCTTTTTTCTATAAACATATATTAAGCCAATCACAAGTTAGGTTACTTCTTGGTCTAGCCAAAATTAGCTACTAAACATCAGGTAGGCATAAAATCAAATGTAACTTCTGTCATTCTGACGATGATATTGATTTATCGAAACAATTGTCAATTTTTTAGAATTTTCAATAACTTGTATTATATTGTGGAATTAACTAGAGACCTTGAGTTTCATTTAAAAACACTATCATTTCATATGTTCATGGGAAACCCCCGGACTTGTTTTTAAACCGTTTAGCAATTATTTAAAACAGTACCTTGTAAATGACCTTGCAAAAGTACATTATTTATTACTATTTTCTGTTAACATGATTAAAAAAAAAATGCTGTTGCGGCATCTAATACACTCGATGTTCGCACTTTTCAGTTTTACCGCTATTCCTTCAAATGTCAGTAACTTAAAATATTCCTTTTTCATGTTATCATTTAAGTATTTTGGGTATAAACAAACTCATATTTTCACTGTCTACTTCCTTTACTAAAACTAAAGCAATTACGAATTCAGTTGGTTCTGTAACTTTTTCAATAACCCCCTACTTAATTATGTTTTTAAAGGTTCCATCAACATAAATAGTATTTTTCTACATGGTATACACATACCTTGAGCTCCTTCTCGGAATTTCATGTCATATACAACAACTTTTATATCTGTAATCTTCTGCTCGAATTACTCTTTATATGAAATTTAGTGTTTCGACCCTTACTGTGTAGATTCTACTCATATAACTATTTTAAACAAAACTAACTGTTTATAATTATGGAATTCCATTTAAAAAAGTAACCTCTTTATGTATTTCAACTAATTTGTTATACTCGCTTTGTACTTGTATACTATCTACACTAACTTTTACCATTTTCAAAACTTATTCGAATCTCACGCATACCTCGACCAGATAATGATGACATCGATAGGAATGAAATGGAACCGGGTCAGTTGTCAGCTGAAATAATTGCGAATTTAAAAAGAACTATTTCGATGGCATTATAACACCACTATAGCGGAACAGGAATCTAAGGCCTAATATTTTTCAAAAATAAATAGTATACGTTAAGATCATTAACCTGCTTAATGTTATTTTTCTAATATTATAATAAAGTTCATCGAAACATCTAAAAATAGTTGCTTTCCTTACATTGCATGGCTTGCCAACAGAAAACCATTATAATCTAGTAAAAAGTACGAATGTTTCTTCTGTTTATACTTATCTCTTGCAAATAATATTATCAAAATATTCATAGTGTTGTAGAACCATATCGACCTAAAACATAGAAGAATAATTAAAGTTTATAGAGTTATGTTGATTAGAATAGAGGTACCTATAGAATTCTACTTGTAGGATACTTTCAATGAATATTTGTAGTTATTCAAATATTGAAGGTATCTTAAACTTAGCTCATTCACTTACTGAATATAAATTGTGTAGGTACACCATAAATTGTTGACTATTATTACCAGAATATATGTGAATTGCTTGAGAGTTACAAAGAGCCACTTAAAAATACTATTTCAAATTTGTGCTAATATCATCAAACGGCAAATAAACTATTTCCTACCACATATTTTTCTCCTATATTAGTTAGGACTTGTGGTGACGAACCCGTACGATTCGTACGAACCATGTAAATAACGTTTCAATACCCATACAGACATCGCAATTTGTGTAGACCTAAAGTCCGAACAAAGGCAAGATATAAAAAAATCCAAAACACCATTTGCATCAAGTAAGACAACCGGAAAACGATACACGTTGTTATATAAGAGGTAATAAATTAAAAATTGACAATAAAACTTATTCTCCTAAGGATTTACTAGAATTTGAAGACCAAGAATCAGTCAAATATAGCAGTGCCCCGAATAAATCATCACAATCCTCAAGGGAATATCAAACAATTGACTCAGTTCTCTGTTCAGTCAGGTAACTCTATTATACAGACGAAGAGTCCCCAAAAAGTAGTAAAACCATTGATTTCGAACACATCCAGTAATGCATATAAAGATAAACCTTTCCAGCCTTGAACTCAGGAGACCTTAAATAAAGCGCAGTTTCTTCGAGAACTAAGGTCCAACTCTACCTCCTCCCAGAAGAAATAATTGCTACCATCGGTTTCTTTCGTATTTATGATTCTTTAGGTAAAAACTTCATAATTGAGATCCACTGACAACTTTTTGTTAGGTCTTATGCTATTAATTAGTTAATTTCCTATCATATTCTAATATTCAATATAAAGTTAATATTTGTCAACCTGTCTATGTTTTCGTTTTCTTATTGTGGCCTTAGAAAGCTATATGTAAGATATTTCTATTGATACATATTGTATAAAAAGTTAAAAATAATGTGATGAGCTATTTAAAGTTAATCAGCAAAACAGTAATTTCCCATTAATATCAGAAGCATAGCTAAAAATGTAGATGAACTGAAACTCCAACAAAACGACTTTCTGGTCTGGTTTTGACAGAAACCTGGAAAATTCTTGACATTAATTTACATAATATAATAGACTATAACATTATATACAACGAGAGTAATTTAAACCAGAATGACGGAATGGTAATTTATATTAATTGTAAGTATTCTGCCGACTATGAAATAATTAAGTTGGACCCCACAAACTTGTTAAAAATAATTGTGAACCTTAATACCAAAAGAAAAATTGTGATTATTGCTTGTTATAGATCACTAAGAAAGTTATAATCCAACTATTTCAGTGTTTACTAGTAACCTTCAAAACATAATAAAAAATATAAAGATGAGTTTGAAAGACCATTGCATTTTTCTAGGTGATATGAATATCGACTTACTTGATTTAAATAACTATACGGTAGAATATATAAGCATTTTTAGCGAATGCAACTTCATTTCCATGATTAACAAACGAACTAAACAAACAACAGGCTTAGACCATTTATTTCTGAAAATATCACCAAATATTTTAGATAATTTAATAAATCTAGTCATAGAGACTAACATAACAGATCACTCTGCAATAACACACCAAATAATATTTGATAATCATCTCGCTAAAATAAAATCCGATAATTTTACGGAATGTATAAATTATCAAAAACTTGCTTCAATTACTTCCCAAGAAAAATGTGACTTTATTTTTAACTGTACCGATTTAGATACTACAACAGATAATTTTATATGTATTATACAGAAGAACATTGACAAATATACCTATGGAAAAATAATGGAAAAAATACCAAAATAATAACACCATGGGTCACTAATGGGCTATTAAAATCAATTAATAAAAACAATAAATTATATCGGGAGCCAAAACCGTACCGTTACGACAACGTTTTGAAGGTGCGGTATCAAATTTATAGAAACAAATTAAATTCATTAATTGCGATGACAAAACGATATTATTATAACAGAATATGTTTGGAAACCACAAATAATAATAAACAACAACAACATACTGCAAAATTTATGCTGCTCAAAGAAACTAAAACTTAAGATAGAATCTATTGAAAGCCATCAAACACGAGCTATACTAACAAATCCTTATATTGTAAACACGTTCAACTTGACATTTTCAGAAATAGGTAAAAGTTTAGCAAAAACGATCAATGAAAATTCAGATCATGTCTTCCCGGAGCCTTCTACACAAAATTCAATACAAAAATAATGAAGGGACTTAAAAATTAACAGGAATTGATAATATTAGTGCCGAATGCCTGAAAGTAATATCATCTCATATAACTGATCCACTAACTTATATTATTAACCATAGAAAAGGGTAAGTGGTCCAAGTTAATTAAAAAAATGGTTGTTACTCCAACTTATAAAAGCGGAGTTAGACTCTAAATATACACTATCGGCCTATATCCCTAATTCCACATATGTTAAGGGTATTTGAGAAAATAATAAAAAACAGATTTGATTCTTATAAAATGAATAGACTTCAATTTCATCTCACCAATTTGGCTTAAACAAAAAAGTTCTAAGAAAATTACTAGAAGATAAAAATATTAATCCAGGCTCAATATCAAGTATACATAATTGATTTGATGTATGTATTAATCAGAATTATTTCACTTTTGACAATAAGATATATATTCAACATATTAGCTTGTTTCATCGGTAATTAACGACAATTGGATGTATTTTTCACCATAATAATAAATTACACCCAAAAATCAAATTTACATTAGAAGTTGGAGAAAATAACTCAATAAATTTTCATGATTTATGAATTCATAGAGTTAATAATGTAGTTCATCAATCAATTTACAGAAAACCAGCACACACTGATGTAACTATTCCATATAATTCCAATCATGCCATGTCACATAAATTAGCAGCATATAATTCAATGATACATAGAGCTTTTTCAGTTCCTATCAACAAATTTAATTTTAATGGAGAAATTGATACAATTAAAAAATAACAACATCCAACGGTTATCCATTACATATAATAAATAAATTAATTAATAGAAAAGAGAAAAAAAGTGGCATTACAACTATTATTTCCTGAACAAACTAACGAACTAAAAAATTATAAAACGATCACATACGCAGATGGTATTTCTAATAATATTTTAAAGATAATATTTTTAGCTGCAAATACCACAATTTCTTTTAAAACAGAAACTAATGTGAGTATAAAATTGTTAAATGTAAAAACAAAAATACCCCCTTTAAATAAGTCTGGTATATATAAACTTGCATGTCCAGAATGCAATGCTGTCTATTTGGGTCAAACACTTACGAGCATACAAATTAAAACTACTAGATAAATCGCACTACGCAAAACATCTACTTGACACCAAACATTCATTGACACCTAACACAGAACTAGAAGTACCTCATATTTGTGATAAGAAACAAGAACTGGATTTCCTCGTAGAATTAGAAAATAGAAGACACTCAAGAAACCCACAATATTAAGTTGTCAATGAACAGATAAATCCAGGGAGTTCTCCACTTTTAAACTGTCTTCTCAAGTGATAATTGTGATAGAGTTTTCCTGGTTTTCTATATCATTGCACAGTTACACTGATCTTAATTGGGAAAAATATATCCAGGATCTCCTCATGGTTCTAATAATATGTAATCTTCAATATTTTCTATTAACATATATTAAGTCGATAACAAGGTATGTCTTCTCTTGGTATAGCCAAAAATATTTATTAAACATCAGGGAGGCATCAAATGAAATGTAACTTCTATCATTCTGACGATGATATATATTATCGAAACAATTGTAAAATTTCTTAGAATTTTTAACATTTTTTTAGATATATATTGTGGATTTATGTGGAAACAGTAAGTTTCATTTAAAACAGTGATGTGATCAGATTCCACGAAGTAAGGGTCGAGACAGTAAATTTCATTAAAAGATTTATTTAGATTATTATGTTCAATTCCAGCATGTACCCTAGTGATGGCCTGTATAGGAGAAGCAACAAAATATTTGACGTAAATCAATTATATTTTCTATGTGCATCTGTAAAATATCATACTATGAAAAGTAAAATCAACTTACCTTCACATACATATGAATATACAAATAAACACTTATATGTAGTTTCTATGATGACAAACTCTTTATGTCAACGTTCATTTGATTTTTTTGAGCCCAAAATCTATAACCAGGACCCAGAACATATATAAAAGTCAATTATAATATTGCAACTTTTAAAAAGTAACTGAAATTCTTCCTATTAAGTAAACGTAGAAAGTTTTGTGAGATTATTATCGTCGCTTAAATTCAAACTGAGATATGAAGTTCAACCACAATTACACGTATTTGTCTGCAATATCTCTTCATTATATGCAATGTCTATCCACTTCATATATTTTATGTATAATCATAGTGTATTTTTATTCACCGAAACAGGTGTTGGGGTAAAATATTCATCTCTGGCGTGAACCATTTTTAGTAGTCATAAGTAAGAAATTGGCTTTATACGTTGTTCGGGATTCAAATGAATGGATTATTATTATTATTATTTGTGTGTCTCTTGGTTTTAGGTTTAATAATGATTATAAAATTCATTTTTGTAGTAGAAATTGATGAAATATTTGAATACTTTTTTACATTTGACAAACCAACAGGACAAATGACTTTTGTATTGTAACGTCAACTGACACTGAATTGCATTGTTGTTAAGTATATTTAGGCACGAGAACGATACCATTCATATGATTTTAAGAACGGTGCTCGATAATATCATTTTCAAGAGGTATTCATAAATATAGTATTCACAGGTTTGCGTATATATGACGTTGGGAACGATGTCAAGAATAGCGCCCCGTTTCGAGATTCACGGCTTATGAAACTGAATAATCGATGATCACATCTGCAAGAAGTGAATCAGCGGTGGCGACAGAGATTTTGTGACCGAAATATCGAAACTACAAAAGCCAAACTTTTAACTTTTAGAAATATTGTTACAAAAGTTTCAACTTTTATTTTTTAGAACTGAATATATTTTTAATAAATGTATGGAAGATTATCAATGATGCTGCAAATGAATGATCTTATAATAATTATAAGGCAAATGTATACGCAATTTGCTCGTAGATTATATACTTTTCCAGTAAATAAAAAAAAAATAGAATTGCGGGGTGAGGAAAAGGACAGAATTTTCGGTATGAGAGTGTCTGCTGTCCAGCCCATTATAACAAAAATAGAAAGAGTGCAAAGTCGAGATGTGACATTGCGCAAGTGCCGAGCAGTCATTCTTGATTTCATTGATTCTGTGATAAACTGTCAAATTTCATGTTCATAAATTTTGCAATGATTGATAAAATTGAGGTAGTTACATAATCAAACCTAATATCCTCACCGAATATAACACATTCACGATCAATTCCAAGAGTATAATGAAAACAAATTAATCATATCTTTTGTTTCAGAACGATGCCTAGGATTATGAGCTCAACGATTCCGGCGCACGAAGCCTCATTCTCTCCGACAGCCGGTTCTACGGGTTCTAAAAAAGAAAGAAAGGCAACAGCGGCTGCCAGATTTACAATATACAAGGTTAATAAAGCGAGCAGAAAAAAACGAGAAAAATCGTCAGCGAAGAAGGAAAGAAAAGCTACGAAAACTCTTGCTATTGTTCTTGGTGAGTGAGCATAAGTTTGAGAGCATGTTAGTTGTGATAGAATAATAAATTTGTCCATTCATTTCATAGTGTCATCTCCAAATTATGCACTATTTCCAAGAAATTTTCATCGTTTTTTTTTCTTTTGACAAAAGTTTCTGTTGTGCATGCTCAAGAACAAAGCATGCACCAAATGACTATGGCAAAATATGAGTAATATACGAAACGCAATAAAAATCTTGAATTTGAACCAAGAATCAAAAAATGCCATTCAATAAAATATCAGGTGAAGATATTTTGCAAATTTGTTCTATAGGAAAAGCGACATTCCGATTCGACATCATGGAAATCTAGAAGAAGTTCAATTCTGTCACCCAAATTTCTACTATAGATTCTTTCAGATAAATATTTTACTACGATACAGAAACTTCAGCCTGTCTAAAAAATTTCATTTACTTACAACTAATTCCTGAAATTATATATATTATATGAAATACTGCAAATGAATAACATTAGGATGAACAAAGATATTCAAGTTTTCATCGAACATGGGACTTCTTTAGCTTGTGAACGTTAATCTACATACAAAAGAAAAATCGTTTCGAGAGTCCTTAATTTTAATAATGATCACATAAGAACGAAAGTAAACTCACATATGATTGTGATTTCAGGATCTTCCTCAATAGTTACGTATTTCCTACCACAACTATGACATGACATTACGTTTTTTCGACAATGGTCTCATAAGTTTCTTAATCAATACCAGATCAAATTGTTGTGCTCCAGGCAATATGGTAACGTATGCAGTTGAATAAGGCAAAAAATCTTACAGTATTATCTCCGTTTGATGTCTAGAATTTTATCCACAGGATTTCTGGGTTTGAGTTAACTGCAATAATTAATTAACAACGTTTTATGTCGATATCAACCATCTCATTTCAATTGTATTGTGATTATATATCATTAAGAATTAAATATTCCATGTACTTCAGGATTACTCTTTAGGTAAGTTTATTACAAATATACCTGTTCCGTATTGTTATTTCACTACTTATTCAATAATTCATTTTTTCAAAGATTTTCCATGTGGGTAACTCATATGGAATATAAGATTGAATAAAATTCATTACTCCCACTTTCTCAAAATGTAGTGAAAATATTAAATAAAAATGTGTGATTTATAATCTTCAATTTTCCATATTGATTACGAGAGAACATCGATAATGAAAATCCGGCGTGCCACCTGTCGGAAGGCAATAGCAAACAAACGAAAGTATTCTGACTAGTACAGCTTCCCAACGTGGACGTTCGGATCCGTCGTTGCACAGTGAGAGGTCGCCTCCGTCCGATCATGATCACGGGTTCGTCGGTAAAAGTATGTTTCAAATAATTTTAATGTTACTAGAGTAAGGGTGCTTTTCTCCTATACTTTTTAGAGTTTATGCTGCAAAAGTTTTATTTTAATGGATAAGATGCAAGTGTATGGAAATACAAATATATGATGAAAAATACTTACAGTTTATTGATGATCAAGTTGTGTGTGCAAATGACAAACGCTAATACATGACAAAAAATTAGGATAAGAGTACACAAAAAGGGACTGGGGTAGTATATTTATAGGGAGAGGAACTTCGGGCATAAAAATGGAGAACGGTGGAGCAATTGGAAATTTCGGTCATTACGGGTATGTTTCAACATAAAAGGGAATAGTAACGCAGATGTTCTGAAGAGGGAAAAAGGAAAAGCAAGAAAAATTATAGGGTGTAGGTGGGTGAACTCTGTTAACACATTTATATGTTTCAAAACAATATCAAACAAATGCTAGGTTTTTTTTGGAATTAGAGAAACAATTACTTCCCGGCTCAATACAGCGTCGAATGTTGAAAAATTATGGTAGATAACAAATTATTACTTATTATCAAGGTTTTAAATGGATTAACTTCACTGATCTGGTTTGACATATGGAATGAGATTTACTATATTTGAAACCTCAAAAAATGGACTGTTTTGTTGCAGCCCGAAAATCGGATGTAATTGATACTTCAACACTCATATTCTCCCATGTTGGTAAACACTAGCGATTCTCTAGAGAAAGGAAGTATCACATCCTCTACAATCACTGTGAAAAGTATTAGGATTTGTCTGTTCACCAATTTCTTCAGCAACGAATACAACAATTTCTTTTAAAACAGAAAGTAACGTTAGTACAAAATTGTTAAATGTAAAAACAAAAATACCACTATTAAAGAAGTCAGGAATATTTAAACTCAAATGTCCAGGATGTAATGCTGTCTATTTGGGTCAGACCCTTAGAAATTTTGAAATACGATACAGTGAGCACTTACGAGCATACAGATTAAAACAACCAGATAAATCCCACTACGCAAAACATCTACTTGACACCAATCATTCATTGACACCTAACACAAAACTAGAAGTACTGCATATTTGTAAAAAGAAACAAGAACTGGATTTCCTTGAAGAACTGGAAATTAGAAGACATTTAAGAAACCCACAATATGAAGTTGTCAATGAACAGTTGAATCTAGGGAATTCTCCACTAATAAACTGTCTTCTTAAGTGATAATTGTAAAGATCAGCAGATATAGTTTTCCTGGTTTTCTATATCATTGCACAGTTATACTGATCTTAATTGGAAAAATGATATCTAGGATATCACCATAGGGCTAATAATATCTAAGCTTCAATATTTGTAATATCACATCTTCTTCTTTTTTCTATAAACATATATTAAACCAATCACAAGTTAGGTTACTTCTTGGTCTAGCCAAAAATAACTACTAAACATCAGGTAGGCATAAAATGAAATGTAACTTCTGTCATTCTGACGATGATATTGATTTATCGAAACAATTGTCAATTTTTCAGAATTTTCAATAACTTTTATTATATTGTGGAATTAACTAGAGACCGTGAGTTTCATTTAAAAACACTAATTTCTAGCAGCTTCTTTCACGCACCTGTTTCGTGATTCTTTGTAAATGACTATTTTGGTGTTCTAAATTTGAGCGCTGTAGTAATAGCACTTGGGTAATAAACTTTTCTTGAAGACTTGGATATATGTTTATGATTTTTGTGATATGTATTTTGCAGCACTCTAGTACTATATATTTCACATTGGATATAAATAATGGGGAGAACATCAATCAGCCGATCGACCCTTTTGTCAATGCATACATCTCTGCTGATTCGCAATTGTAAGAAGGAGGGCACAGTACGCTGACCGATTTCGAACTTTATGGGTCTCTCCACGATCGGCGTGATGCCTTCTCGTTCGGAGTCCCCAATCCGAACTGAAAATTACACCTTTCAACGCTTCTATTTGGTTCGTGGTGCTACACACTTAACAGAAGTCGTTAACAGGCGCCATCTCCACTTCTTATAGCGCACCACTTTCTCAAAGAATTATTCGTCCGTAGAATTCGTATGAAATGAAATTTTACCAAATAAGGGGTGTGTATATAATAATATACGTCAAAGCATATAACGACATTACAATATTCAATTTCTGATGTCAACTTGAGGACAACCCTTTCACCCAGTGTTACTTCTTGTTGTTGTATATATCTTTCCGAGTATATATTGGAGTCGTAAACGGATCCAGTTGCTGCGTCGCATCTTTGTCATATTTTTATACATCGCTTGATAGTCTTTTTTTGAAAGAAACTGTTTCATTGTGCAACGTCCTTTGATTTTTACCATTGATTCGTCAATAGATTGAAAAGTGGCTTCTATTCTTGCTATTTTGTAACTACTTTTTTGATACGGAACGAGATCATCGATGTAGTATGTTAATTTAGAGATCAACAACATACATATATCCCTAGAGATTGGCGACTTATTTGCCATATTTACCAATGAAGTGTTCGCACACCATTAATCATATAAATGTGGTACATGATTATAGCTCATAAAATGATCATTATTTCAAGGGGCATCTGCGTCATGAATTATATTATTTACAGTTGTTTTCCTATAAATATCTAACCTTTGGTTTGTACATTGTGCAATATATATCAGTAGGCTATGCACTACTACGGAAACTATACTAAACTACGAAAGCCTGGTGCAAACGGAAACAGTCGTGTAAAAAACTGAACCCATACGGAATGCAAGCGAGAGTTCACGGTCGATAAATGCTCTACTTTATGGGGATACAACATCAAACCCACGTATCCACGACTGTCACTGGGATATGGACACTAAGACTAAGTGCCCCCCGCAACAGTTTCTCCCCAATCGGGTCTGTCGAATGGCTTGAGGCCCAAAACATGACTACCACTGGGATGTGAATACTCAGTTCCTTCAGAGGAAATTTTCCCCCAATCGGTTTTATTGAATGGCTTAAGCCCCAAAACAGGACTACCATTGGATTGCGAATACTTAGCCCACCAGCAGCAGTTTCCCCCCACGGCTTGATTCAACTCTCTTTACTCACGCTTTCATACAATCGCCGGGTGAGAACAGTATACTCATGTACATCTTAATAACTCATCACCGACTCTGGTTCGGACATCTTTGGTCGGGCACCTTCGGATACGGATTTGCAATAATTCAGAAAACTTATTTGTAAAAATTGAATAGATGAGGCTTTTACTTGATGAAGATCCATACTGAACGATGAAATAAAACAATATAGTTTGTTTAAATCTTCATATATTTGAACTAATGTTCAATTTAAACTTGTTGACGCGTTTCACTAACACAGTAGCTTTGTCAAAACGAATGAGGGTAAAATATAAAAATGTCTTAATATATACAGTGCTAAAT
This sequence comes from Galeruca laticollis, assembly GCA_963921935.1. Lineage (NCBI taxonomy): Eukaryota > Metazoa > Arthropoda > Insecta > Coleoptera > Chrysomelidae > Galeruca > Galeruca laticollis. The sequence continues at coordinate 18,402,684 of OY998182.1, read as the reverse complement.
CTATTTACTAAGGTTAACAATGGTATTAAAAGAAATTACCTGGAAATTCATTCACTACAAACATTCATAATCTATCTTCTAGGTAAAGAGGTTCAATAAAGGAGACTGATTGTTATCTATTTGGTCGTTAAGGAGATTACCTGAGTATTTATTTTTGTTAATCTCTAGGGCTTCTAATAAATTTAATCTAAAGGATTTACCGACTACATGGAGAATTTCAAAATTTGGGTCGAAAATGTGTTGGTTTTCTAATAAATGATTTGAATAGTTAGAATCTAGTTTTTTGTTGTCATAGCTGCGTTTGTGTTCCGAAATTCTAGTTTTAAAATTTCCAAAAGTTCTACCGATATAAATTTTATCACAATTGTCATTACCACATTTTAATTTATAAACTTCTGATTTGTTCAATTTTGAAGATTTAGATTTATTATTTTTAATGAATTTGGATAAATTGTGATCAGTTTTAAAGGAAATATCCATGTCTAAAGTTTATAAAAATGATTTAATTTTTAAGGATGGTGTTCCAAAGTATGTTAAGCTTTTAAATTGTCTATTATTTTTATCTAAAGGGAATACTTGTTCTAAAGTCTGTTTTTTTATCTTTTTATTTATGATATTGTCAATTAAATTTGGATCGTAATTATCATTAACTGCTATTTGTTTTATGATATTAAATTCTTTGGTATAATTATTAATATTTAATGGGACTGTTAAGAGTCTGTGTATCATACTATTGAAAGCTGCTAGTTTATGACTGAATGGGTGGACCGAACTATTATGAATTGTAATATCTGTATGTGATGGTTTATGAAATATAGAAAAATCATGTTTATTATTTATATTTGAAATTGTAAGGTCTAGAAAGTTTATAGACTTATTTTGTTCAAGTTCTACGGTAAATTTGATATTATTGTGAATCGAGTTTATGTAAGTAATGAAGCTCTCTAATTGTCTATTTGTACCGATGAAGCTAGCTAAAATGTCGTCCACATATCGGTGCCAGTACATAAATTTTTTACTAAGGGGGTGTTCATGAATTATTTTTTCTATATTATCCATGAATATTTCTGCTAGAGAGGGTTGCCCATAATCAAACCATCTTTACTGCTATAAACCTCTCCATTGAAATGAAAATAATTTTGATTCAAACACACTTTTAATAAAGTAATGACATCAGAGTGAATTATAGGATTAACATTATTGTATGTGAGCAAGTTATCAACACGAGTTATAGTTTCTTTAGGAGGTATAGTAGGGAATAGATCTCTTACATCGAACGATATGAATTTAGAATTATGGGGTAGTATTATATCTTGAATATTATTAATTAATTCCGTTGAGTTTTCAACTGAAAATCGAGGTATGAATGAACAATATTTAGAAATGGCATCTATGAGAATCTTTGAAATTTTGAATGAAGGTGCTGTGAAATAAGAAACAACTGGCCTGATAGGGTACTCCTCTTTATGGAGTTTAATTAATGAATAAAGTTCAGGGTGTTGCGGATTGGGTAAAAATAATTTATATTTTTCTTTATCGTTAATTATTGATTCAACGTTATCTACTGCTAATTTGATTTCTCTCTGAAATTTATTAGTTGGGTCTTTTTTAAGGGTCTCAAAATTGCTTGCCTGAATAAAATTGTTGGTTTTTAATAAATAATCTTCTTTAGGTAATACTATCACCGTATTTCCTTTATCTGCTTTTGTGAAAATAAGACTATTTGACTTTGATTTTTGTTGAATTGATTTGGCGGCTGATAATTCAAAATTGGGTTTGTTAAACTTGACGAATTCTTTTTTAATAATTCCTGAAGCTTTGTGTTTTAGATTAGAATTATGCGGAATATTATACAAGTTAATTTCTGTTTCTATACCATATAGCTATTTGGCTATTCGGTATTTTAAATTACTTTTAAAAAGTGCAGTGTGTACGCAAAATTTGTGGTTCTTCGGGCAGTGTTCCAGAAATCACGTATTCCCTAGATACATGAAATTAAAAACAGACAACAAGAGCAGTCCAGCCAACAAAGCCAGTATCTTTGGCAAAGAAAAATGGTTAAAAGAAGAAAAGAACATTCAGTATAGTAAGAGATATATTTTTAGTATTTATGTTAAGGTAATTCATTCACAACTATCACATATACTACATCCCATAGAGTTTGACATTTTAGATAGGGACATAAGAGATAAGATCAAAGTAATTATTCACAAAAAGTACCAAGGACAAAAACGTAAATTAAAGTCATTATTAACCAACAAACCAGTATCAAGAAACCCACAAACCAAATTCTCAGAACATAAATTTTTCAATAGATTCGTCAATCTTTCTAATACAATTTTTTCAGATAAAGAAATTCAATTATTACAAAAAGGTTTTAAACATAATATTCAACCCACATGTTCATTGGATAACTTCAACAAACTAGGTATAGAAACAGAAATTAACTTGTATAATATTCCAAATAATTCTAATCTAAAACACAAAGCTCCAGGAATTATTAAAAAAGAATTCGTCGAGTTTAACAAACCCAATTTTGAATTATCAGCCGCCAAATCAATTCAACAAAAATCAAAGTCAAATAGTCTTATTTTCACAAAAGCAGATAAAGGAAATACGGTAATAGCATTACCTAAAGAAGATTATTTATTAAAAACCAACAATTTTATTCAGGCAAGCAATTTTGACACCCTTAAAAAAGACCCAACTAATAAATTTCAGAGAGAAATAAAATTAGCAGTAGATAACGTTAAATCAATAATTAACGATAAAGGAAAATATAAATTATTTTTACCCAATCCGCAACACCCTGAACTTTATTCAATAATTAAACTCCATAAAGAGGGGTACCCTATCAGGCCAGTTGTTTCTTAGTTCACAGCACCTTCATTCGAAATTTCAAAGATTCTCATAGATGTCATTCCTAAATATTGTCCATTCCTACCTCGATTTTTAGTTAAAAACTCAACGGAATTAATTAATAATATTCAAGATATAATACTACCCCATAATTCTAAATTCATATCGTTCGATGTAAGAAATCTATTCCCTAGTATACCTCCTAAAGAAACTATAACTCTTGTTGATAACTTGCTCACATACAATAATGTCAATCCTATAATTCACTCTGATATCATTACTCTATTAAAACTGTGTTTGAATCAAGATTATTTTCATTTCAATGGAGAGGTTTATAGCAGTAAAGATGGTTCGATTATGGGCAACCCTCTCAGCCATCTACTAGCAGAAATATTCATGGATAATATAGAAAAAATAATTCATGAACACCCCCTTAGTGAAAAATGTATGTACTGGCACCGATATGTGGACGACATTTTAGCTAGCTTCATCGGTACAAATAGACAATTAGAGAGCTTCATTACTTACATGAACTCGATTCACAATAATATCAAATTCACCGTAGAACTTGAACAAAATAAGTCTATAAACTTTCTAGACCTTACAATTCCAAATATAAATAATAAACATGATTTTTCTATATTTCATAAACCATCACATACAGATATTACAATTCATAATAGTCGGTCCACCCATTCAGTCATAAACTAGCAGCGCTTTCAATAGTATGATACACAGACTCTCAACAGTCCCATTAAATATTGATAATTATACCAAAGAATTAAATATCATAAAACAAATAGCAGTTAATAATAATTACGATCCAAATTTAATTGACAATATCATAAATAAAAAGATAAAAAACAGACATTAGAACAAGTATTCCCTTCAGATAAAAATAATAGACAATTCAAAAGCTTAACATACTTTGGAACACCATCCTTAAAAATTAAATCATTTTTAGAAACTTAGACATGAATATTTCCTTTAAAACTGATCACAATTTATCCAAATTCATTAAAAATAATGAATCTAAATCTTCAAAATTAAACAAATCAGGAGTTTATAAATTAAAATGTAGTAATGACAATTGTCATAAAATTTATATCGGTAGAACTTTTAGAAATTTTAAAACTAGAATTTCGGAACACAAACGTAGCTATGACAACAAAAAATTAGATTCTAACTATTCAAATCATTTATTAGAAAACCAACACATTTTCGACCCAAATTTTGAAATTCTCCATGTAGTCGGTAAATCCTTTAGTTTGAATTTATTAGAAGCCCTAGAGAGTAACAAAAATACATATTCAGGTAATCTCCTTAACGACCAAATAGATATCAATCAGTCTCCTTTATTCAACCTCTTTACCTAGAAGATAGCTTATGAATGTTTGTAGTGAATAAATTTCCAGGTAATTTCTTTTAATACCATTGTTAACCTTAGTAAATAGATTTAGCACTGTATATATTAAGACATTTTTATATTTTACCTTCATTCGTTTTGACAAAGCTAATACTGTGTTAGTGAAACGCGTCAACAAGTTTAAATTGAACATTAGTTTTAAACAAACTATATTGTTTTATTTCATCGTTCAACTTATTTGTATTTGGGTCATAGTTTGGTCGAATGCGATGTGTTGATCAGACTGCTAGCACTTCAAGAGTTAACTCTACTATTCGGAATATCATCATAGACTACCTTCATCTCCCTACTATCGATCTGTTTGTCCTGCGAGGGACTTATTTAGAACTTATTTAAAATGAGTTCACTTACAATGACTTCAACCTCTTATAAAAAATTTATTATTTTGGTTCTTTAATTTTATCAACATATTTGCCGGCTATTAGTTATCTCTTATCTCAGGTGAGTTCAGGTAATTATGGAATATTCCTATAAAATTTAAGTATTATATAAATTGAAATTTTTATTGATATTATTTAGTATTATTTACCCAGTTTCTAGTTGTTTTGAAAAAATAAAAGAACCTAGATAATAAATTTGTTATAAGAGGTTGAAGTTATTGTAATTGAAATCATTTTTAATAAGTTCCAAATAAGTCCCTCGCAGGACAAACAGATCGATAGTAGGGAGATATAGGTAGTCTATGATGATATTCCGAATATCACAGTTAGCTCTTGAAGTGCTAGCAGTCCAATCAACACGTCGCATTCGACCAAAAAATGACCCAAATACAAATAAGTTTACTAGATTATTGTAAGTCCGTAAAGGTGGAAAACTGTCTGAGCTCTGGTGAGGAGATCTTAGTAAGCAGATATCAGACACCAAAGAGAAAGCTAGTTGTGTTTTATAACAGCAGCAGTCCGCCACGCCAGCCGAATTACTCCGCCGTTTCCGAAGGTGCCCGACCGAAGATGTCCGAACCAGAATCGGTGATGAGTTATTAAGTGGTACATGAGTATATTGTTCTTAACCGGCGAGAGTATAAAAACGTAAGTGGAGAGAGTTGAATCAAGCAGTAGGGGGGAAAATGCTGCGGGGGGGCTGAGTATTCACAATCCAATGGTAGTCGTGTTTTAGGGCTTAAGCCATTCGATAGAACCGATTAGGGGAAAGCTGCTTCTGAAGGAACTGAGTATCCACATCCCAGTGGTAGTCATGTTTTGGGCCTCAAGCCATTCGACAGACCCGATTGGGGAGAAACTGTTGCTGGGGGCACTCAGTGTTCATATCCCAGTGACAGTCGTGGATACGTGGATTTGATGCTGCATCCCCATAAAGTAGATCTTTGATCGATCGTGAACTCTCGCTTGCATTCCGTGCGAGTTCCGCTTTTTACACGACTAGTTCCGTTTGTACCAGGCCTTTGTAGTTTAGTTTATTTAAGTGCTTTTGCCCCGTTTGTTGCTTTAGCCTTATAGAAGAGCTTGTGATGATTTTTTTTGTACCGTTAATTAATTAAACTAAAACTCGTCGTGTATAGCCTACTGATATGTATTGCACAATGTACAAACCAAAGATTCGATATTTATAGGAAAACAACTGCGTATAATCTAATTCCTGACACAGATGCCCCTGAAATAATGGTCATTTTAAGATGCTTGTTAGTTATGAGCTATAATCGAACACGTCTTTGGGAAACATGGCAATGAAGTCGCCAATATCTAGGGACATATTTATGTTCTTGATGTCTAAATTAACATACTACATCGATAAGCTCGTTCCATATCGAAAGAGTGGTTATAAAATAGCATATATATATATATATATATATATATATATATATATATATATATATATACGAAAGCTGAAGGGTAGTGATTGTTTGCAGTTTTATATATATATATATATATATATATATATATATATATATATATATATATATATATATATATATTATGAATATATATTTATTATTTTATTTTTAATTTATATTTATTTAGATTTGCTTGCATTTTTCTGTGGCTAGCTCAGTTATTTATTATTTGATATATATTATTATTTTATATTATATTATATTGGTTCGGGAGTATGAGACTTCCTCTACTCTTTGAGTCCTGGCTTTGTTTAGAGATATTTTGCTCATTCTGAATAAAAAGAAACACAAAACACAATATTTTCAATCATTTAATTTCATAATGAAATTTTTATATTCAAATATAAATTTTTCAAACAAAACGGTTACGCCTATGGAATTTACCAACATATAATTATCAAGAATATACACCATCTTATGCGCATGCCCAACGAATAACGAACATAATCGAAACGGAACGAACGTTTCTTAACGACGCTCTGCTCCTGCGTGAATATTAGATGTATAGCATCGTTGTCGTTACAACAATTATTATGAATTCTCATACAAGAATTTACGTTAGAAATTATATACATACACTAAATAGATTAATGAAATTGACTGTCTCGACCCTTACTTCGTGGAATATGCTCATATTAGTGTTTTTAAATGAAACTCAAGGTCTCTAGTTAATTCCACAATATAATACAAGTTATTGAAAATTCTAAAAAATTGACAATTGTTTCGATAAATCAATATCATCGTCAGAATGACAGAAGTTACATTTCATTTTATGCCTACCTGATGTTTAGTAGTTATTTTTGGCTAGACCAAGAAGTAACCTAGCTTGTGATTGGCTTAATATATGTTTATAGAAAAAAGAAGAAGATGTGATATTACAAATATTGAAGCATAGATATTATTAGCCCTATGGTGATATCCTGGATATCATTTTTCCAACTAAGATCAGTATAACTGTGCAATGATATAGAAAACCAGGAAAACTATATCTGCTGATCTTTACAATTATCACTTAAGAAGACAGTTTATTAGTGGAGAATTCCCTAGATTTAACTGTTCATTGACAACTTCATATTGTGGGTTTCTTAAATGTCTTCTTATTTCCCGTTCTTCAAGGAAATCCAGTTCTTGTTTCTTTTCACAAATATGCAGTACTTCTAGTTCTGTGTTAGGTGTCAATGAATGATTGGTGTCAAGTAGATGTTGTGCGTAGTGGGATTTATCTGGTTGTTTTAATCTGTATGCTCGTAAGTGCTCACTGTATCGTATTTCAAAATTCCTAAGGGTCTGACCCAAATAGACAGCATTACATTCTGGACATTTGAGTTTATATATACCTGACTTCTTTGATAGTGGTATTTTTGTTATTACATTTAACAATTTTGTACTAACGTTACTTTCTGTCTAAAAAGAAATTGTTGTATTCGTTGCTGAAGATATTATTTTTGAAAGATTTTTAGAAATATTTCTTGCATATGTGATGGTTTTATAAGTTTTAATTTCATCAGCTTGGTAAGGATATATTAGTTGTAATGCCACTTTTTCCTCTTTTTTACTAATTAGCTTATTTATCATATCTAATGGATAACCGTTAGATGTTGCTATTTGTCTAATTGTATTAATCTCTCTATCAAAATTACATTTGTTCATAGGAACTGAAAAAGCTCTATGTATCATTGAATTATATGCTGCTAGTCTGTGAGACACAGGGTGGTTAGAATTGAATGGAATTGTTACATCAGTTTGTGTTGGTTTTCGGTAAATTGAATAATCAAGTACATTATCAACTCTTTGAATTTGTAAATCAAGAAAATTGATTGAGATATTTTCTTCAATTTCTAATGTAAATTTAATTTTTGGGTGTAAATTATTGATGTGGTTGAAAAATACATCTAGTTGTCGTTCACTACCCATAAAACAAGCCAATATGTCATCTACATATCTATACCAAAATAAAATATTTTTCGAAATATTACTTTCAAAGATCTTTCTTTCTAAATTGTCCATAAAAATGTTTGCTAAAATAGGTGATATAGGGCTTCCCATTGGTAAACCTTTATTTTGAATATATATCTTATTGTCAAAAGTGAAATAATTCTGATTAATGCATATATCAAATAAATTAAGTATATCTGATATTATTCCTGGATTAATATTTTTTTTCTTCTAGTAATTTTCTTACAAGTATTAGACAATCTTTAGGAGGAATTTTAGTAAACATGTTAGTTACATCGAACGATATGAGTTTATAGTTATCTTGTGAGTGGATTGCTTCCAACTTTTTGATTAGATCTATTGAATTTCTAATTGAGTACTAAGATTCATATCCGTAAGTATTGAGTATATTGTTGAGCTTCTTCGCCAATATATTATTAGGAGCATTAACATAAGAGACTACAGGTCAAATTGTTTTCGTTATTTTATGTAATTTAACTGTTTTCTAATAATGTAAGGGATATTGTTAATAATTCAAATTATCATTTAAATGATTACGAAAAGAGGTCTATCATACATAAGAATCCTCATTGTCCACAATTATATGGAACAGTTAAATTACATGAAATAACGAAACCAATTAGACCTGTAGTCTCTTATGTTAATCCTCCTAATAATATATTGGTGAAGAAGCTCAACAATATACTCAATACTTACGGATATGAATCTCAGTACTCAATTAGAAATTCAATAGAACTAATCAAAAAGTTGGAAGCAATCCACTTACAAGATAACTATAAACTCATATCGTTCGATGTAACTAACATGTTTACTAAAATTCCTCCTAAAGAATGTCTAATACTTGTAAGAAAATTACTAGAAGAAAAAAATATTAATCCAGGAATAATATCAGATATACTTAATTTATTTGATGTATGCATTAATCAGAATTATTTCACTTTTGACAATAAGATATATATTCAAAATAAAGGTTTACCAATGGGAAGCCCTATATCACCTTATATCAACATTTTTATGGACAATTTAGAAAGAAAGATCTTTGAAAGTAATATTTCGAAAAATATTTTATTTTGGTATAGATATGTAGATGACATATTAGCTTGTTTTATGGGTAGTGAACGACAACTAGATGTACTTTTCAACCACATCAAAAATTCACACCCGAAAATTCAATTTACATTAGAAATTGAAGAAAATAGCTCAATCAATTTTCTTGATTTAAAAATTCAAAGAGTTAATAATGTACTTGATTATTCAATTTACCGAAAACCAACACAAACTGATGTAACAATTCCATTCAATTCTAACCACCCTGTGTCTCACAGACTAGCAGCATATAATTCAATGATACATAGAGCTTTTTCAGTTCCTATGAACAAATGTAATTTTGATAGAGAGATAAATACAATTAGACAAATAGCAACATCTAACGGTTATCCATTAGATGTGATAAATAAGCTAATTAGTAAAAAAGAAGAAAAAGTGGCATTACAACTAATATATCCTAAACAAGCTGATGAAATTAAAACTTATAAAACCATCACATATGCAGGAAATATTTCTAAAAATATTTCAAAGATAATATCTTCAGCAACGAATACAACAATTTCTTTTAACACAGAAAGTACCGTTAGTACAAAATTATTAAATGTAAAAACAAAAATACCACTATTAAAGAAGTCAGGTATATATAAACTCAAATGTCCAGAATGTGATGCTGTCTATCTGGGTCAGACCCTTAGGAATTTTGAAATACGATACAGTGAGCACTTACGAGCATACAGATTAAAACAACCAGATAAATCCCACTACGCAAAACATCTACTTGACACCAATCATTCATTGACACCTAACACAGAACTAGAAGTACTGCATATTTGTGAAAAGAAACAAGAACTGGATTTCCTTGAAGAACTGGAAATAAGAAGACATTTAAGAAACCCACAATATGAAGTTGTCAATGAACAGTTAAATCTAGGGAATTCTCCACTAAAAAACTGTCTTCTTAAGTGATAATTGTAAAGATCAGCAGATATAGTTTTCCTGGTTTTCTATATCATTGCACAGTTATACTGATCTTAATTGGAAAAATGATATCCAGGATATCACCATAGGGCTAATAATATCTATGCTTCAATATTTGTAATATCACATCTTCTTCTTTTTTCTATAAACATATATTAAGCCAATCACAAGCTAGGTTACTTCTTGGTCTAGCCAAAAATAACTACTAAACATCAGGTAGGCATAAAATGAAATGTAACTTCTGTCATTTTGACGATGATATTGATTTATCGAAACAATTGTCAATTTTTTAGAATTTCAAATAACTTGTATTATATTGTGGAATTAACTAGACACCTTGAGTTTCATTTAAAAACACTACTAAATAGATTGTTCAGAAGAAATATGTTACAAAATTTATATATACAAATGGAAAATTATGTGAATGAAATGAGATGCATCTTTCTTATATGATTTGAAAATACGTAAGTACAAGCATTATTATGTCATAGAATATGCCTTTTTAATTAATATTTAGAATTTGTCTAGTGAATTAAATACATAAAGTCTTTTTTCTTTTTTATATATGGATCATAAAGACGCAAGAATTATTATATATACATGGAAATAGTCACTGAATTTATACTCAAGAGTTATTATTTTTATTATTGGCCAATAATATCTAAAGAATCACTGACCTGATGCCTGGATACAGGATATATCCCGTCTGGATACCGGACTACGCCTTCCGAAGTTCTAGCTGCTCGATTTATTGAGAAATTTGGATATTCTCACGGGAAAAACTGGTTATAAATACATGTAAGTGTTCTAGGTTTTATCTTTGTTAAGAATTTGTGGCTTTTATTATGAAAATTTGTAATTTAACTTAAAATTTCGGTAAAAGTTCCTTATCACATCCTCACTATTTCGACGCCAAGAACCAACTCCCTAACGCTTCTATTTGATCGTCTATTTTTTAATCAACAACCAATATATTGAAATTGACTGTCTCGACCCTTACTTCGTGGAATATGCTCATATTAGTGTTTTTAAATGAAACTCAAGGTCTCTAGTTAATTCCACAATATAATACAAGTTATTGAAAATTCTAAAAAATTGTCAATTTTTTAGAATTTTCAATAACTTGTATTATATTGTGGAATTAACTAGAGACCTTGAGTTTCATTTAAAAACACTAACCAATATATTGTTTCTATGCACACTAATTATCCATAAGTTTTTTGTTAAATTTTAGTAAATCGAAATTTGTCATGTCTTTTTCCACCAATCACATTGTTTCTGGAGATGTCGAACTATTTTCACAATTGCTACACTTTAGGAGTTTTTTTGAAAATATATATAAATGTATATTCCACCCGAAAAGTATCTGTTTTCTTTTACTGTTCAAATAATTTCAATAAAATAAATATTTTACTGATAGTGAAATTCCTTTTATATGTCGACATGGCAATGTCTAATCTTGTTTTGACATATACATATGATAATTTGAAAATAACATTTATTTTTATGAACATAAATTCTTTTATAAGATCTTCCGCTCTGATTATTTATACTATTCAAGTTCTCTAGTAGCAAATATTCCTTTCAATCCATCATCATTTAATATTCATTAATTTCATAAAATTTAATATCTATTATGACATATAAATTATCTTTATGTCTTGATATTTTTCTATTATAAATTTATCTATTTCTAGAGACCTTGAGTTTCATTTAAAAACACTTATCTATTTCTGGTTACTAAATATGAAATTGATTTATATTATTACTGTTTCAACTAACTACTTATTAAATTAGGTAACCAAACTTGTTTAATTTCAGGTGAAACAGCTGATTTCTTCATGGCAACTAAACATACATATTTGGGCAGATTCCATGTTCTCCATTATACTTGTTAAGCATTTTCTAAGTTAAGACAATTATTAAGGTAATTTCTTTATTTTTATTGTTGTTCTTTTAATTATTATAAACAAATGATTTAACATATTCTGATTTTATATGCATTTTTACTTATGATTGTGTTTTTCCTAATATGTTTTTAACTACATGGTTTGAATTCATTTCAAATAATAAGCAAAATATTTTCAAACATTTGATACTCTTTCGTATATAAGATATATGGTTCAATTCCCCTCAAATTTAAATTTAAATGATATCAATACCATTGAGAGCTATTTAAATTTCAATTTACTTTTTTTTATGATTGTTATATCTTTATTTAAATATTTATAAATCTATGGCATAATCTCATATTTCCTTGACTTTATATTCAATTCTCAAATAAATATTCACATACTTCCTATTACAATTTCTATTCATATCAATACCTGCCAACTTATTCTTTCCCAAAATATATTAGATTCTTATCAATGTCAATAGTAAAGGAGCAACACCGGTTCTAGACCATTCCTTATGTAAATTAACATGGGAAATCGCCAAGGTCCATCGTGGTAATTTTTGACGCAATTTCAATCTGCGCAAGCGTCAATCATAAGTCGGCCGTTAGCAATCTTGTTCCGTGTGCGCATCCTGTTCTGACGTTAGATGTACAGGATGTACAAAGATGCCATAAGGGCCCTAACATCTCCGATTGGTCGGATTGAAGTGTAATAAACGACATTATGAAGAAGAGAGGACAAGAGGTAAACATGTAAAGCCATAAGGGCGCAAGTGTACCATGCTGATGACGTCACCCATGCTCAGTCAGTCGATATTGGGGTATCAAAATAAAGAACAATTGAATAAATATTTTATTGTACAATATAAAATTGTAAAATATAACAAAGGAAAATGATAACAATACTTTTTATATAAATTTTTAAGGAATAATGGCATCGACATCCATATATGCATCAATGGAATGTGGCCCCAGGGTAAGGTTTCATCGGAACCATGAACAATATAGCGTTTGTTATCCTCCGGACTGAGTGCTACTTTATCTTGGATAATTGAATGGACCAGATGTTTCTCGGCACGAATTAGATTTTGGGAAACTGTTTTCTGTGTGAAAGTATCAAGGTATTCTTCATAATCTTCAAATGTGATTACGGTCTTCACAACTGACGACTTTACCCCTTTAGCTTTTTTAGTTACTCCAACATTTCGAATAAGAAAGTCTATTTCTTCTTTATCATAACCATCATCCACAAGACGTTTTCGTTTTTCCGCTAGACCATCTTTATTTGTTAGTAACCGCGTTGCATACAATTTAGACCGTAACCCAATATAATCGGTCATTATGATACCATTGTTCTCATCCTTCATCATCCCAAGAACCTTCTTATTAACTTGAGGAATTTCGTAAACGTTATCAATAGGATAGTCTGAGGTGTCGAAATATTCATAACAATCAATCTTCATTGCTTCATAGGGATCTTGATCTCCAATCTCATATATAAGACTATCGGTATCAGTATACAGCACAGTACAGTTTTCACTAAAACGGTTCGCCATGTACTCATAGTGAAAATCATAGATCGTAGTTTTAGCCAGATCTAAAATTGCCATTCCTACATATATCGGTTTATTCAACCATATTTGCAGTTTCCGCAATTCGATGGCAATTAGGTTTTCACTGAAAATTGTACTATTTTTAAACTCGGGCTTAGCTATGTACAATTCAGCACCATATCGACCACTCCAATGAAAAATCGGCTTTACATCAACGCGTTTGCGCACGTTCTCCAGGCTTTTACCTGCAACAATTAGAAAAAAAGTGATTAGTATAGAAATATTTAAATAAAACTAGCAATACTCACCAAACACTGCATTGTTCATCAGTTTCAATAGGTTCTTCTCAAACTCATTCTTCGCAGCCTTACGTAACTCGGTGTTTAAGTCAATGTGGGGCTTTAACCAAGAACTCTGCTTGAATTTCAATACTCGATGTATTTTTGTTAATACAAGCCCATTCTGTAACGCTTGCTTCAATGCTCGGTAATGTATAACGTATTTTGTTTTATTAGTTAGGGTACTCATCAACTTAGTCTCCTCATATAATCTTGTAGCAGGCATCATGGTCTTAGGATTTAGGTGTTCAGGACAAAATGGAATATCCTTATGCAAATCATGTAAATGAGAAGGATACTCCAAATCAACCTCGAGCATGTACCCCTCAGAAGCGTCATCAGCAATTTGTGTAACGTCTATATTAGAGCCACACCATTCAAATCCTCCATATGGTAACGCTTGACTCATCGCCCATCCATACTAAAACATTAAAATTAATTGAAATAATTACCTGAAATGAAAAAACTAAACACATACCTGATTATTCACATCATAGTACATTAAATATTTCGATGGATTTGAAGGATTATAAGTGGGCATATACTTATTGTTGGCTCGAGCACGACGTTTTCCGCAAACTTGACTAAGTCCACCGCGTATACCACGCTCAACAAATAAAAACATGTCTACATCAGTGAGAAGTTCCAATTCTTGTCCAATATGTTCCAGGCATCATTTAACAACCGCATCAGAAATGGCACCACCTCGAACCTGAGCATAAGGATCCTTTTAAATTTCTCAAAGATTGTAAGGCTATCTTTAAACGACGTATACATAATACATGTAAAAAGGAGGTAGCTGTCAAGGTAAATGTAGCTTTCGGAGGTGAATTTGAAATTGTTAAAGGAGATCAGATTCTTAATGAGTTCAAGTATTTTACGACAACTAATTCTCCGATATATAAGGATACAAACATTGATGATTGGTTTGATACTAAAATCATTGCGCCTATCCTTAAAGACCTGGAGGAGTTTCAAGAACGTGATAGTGGTTGGGCATTGAACACAAAAACGGTAAGAAATTTTGATTTATTTGTAAATTGATGAATGATTTGATAAGAAATAAAAAACTAAACTACAAAACGAACAAGTACAAAATTAGTATTTTGACAAACGACATCGTCCTCCACATAAATATTGCCAGGGAGATTATGTAATGATTAAAAATCTAGACCTGACACCTGGAATTAATAAAAAATTGCTGCCTAAATTTAGAAGTCCTTATTAACTAGAAAAGGTGCTTGATAACGATAGGTATGTAGTAGTTGATGTTGAAAAATTTCAGGTAACACAGAGACCTTTTGAGGGCATTTGCCCTCCCGAGAACATGCGCATGTGGTTAAAGTCTGATTGATATTTTATTTCTGTATCTCTAAACTTACCTATCATTTTCACTTACCTCATGAATTATGCTGAACTTATTCACCTAATTTATGATTATGATACTTATGTATGTCTTATTTTGAGTTATTATTCTTATGTTATGAGAATTTGTTTTAAGTTTTGAGTAATTTTCAGTCGAATAAGAATTTGGTATTTGTTGATACTGTTTTATGAATTTTTGTTGAGATTATGCAAGAGATTATGTAATTTTTAGTTAACCATGACTTACACTTACTTTATGATTTATTTTTATGATTATGATACTAATGTATGTGTGTTATTTTGTGTCATTATTTCTTATGTTATGAGAATTTGTTTTAAGTTTTGAGAAATTTTCAGCCGAATAAGAATTTGGTATTTGTCAATACTGTTTGATGAAATTTTGTTGAGAACTGAACAACCAATCAATGACTATCGTATTATCCGTCGTACGAATAAACTTAGTATCGATAAATGGTACGGAGTTATCAATGTCCTCCTTTTCAATTGTGAACTGGATATAAGGATCATAACTATTGAATGTATTCAGAACTTCACCCAACCCTTCTCTAGGTAAAGCTAATATGATATCATCAACATACTTCTTAACAAAAAAAGGTGTAAAAGATAAAACTGGAATGACAGTATTCAGCACATAGTCTATGCCGTAGGTCGCTAGGATAGGTGAAATTCATGCACCCATAGGTGTACCAAAAGTGTGTTTATAAATTTTATTATCAAAAGAAAAATATGTACTATCAAAGAGGAAAGATATTAAATGTAAAAAGGTCTCCTTCTGAATGGAACAGTGGTGCCAATTCTTCTCAATTGCGCTCAAACAGGCTTCTAAATACATATTACTAAACAGTGAGACAACATCAAGACTTGCAAGTACAAAATTATCAGGAATACTGAGGTTGTTGAATTTCTCAGATACTTCAAATGAATCTTTAATGGACTATTCGTTATCAATATCATATGCATCTGTTAGTATTCCCGGCAGAAACTGTGATGAATTTTCAGTGGGTGCTCCTATTGAAGCGACAATCGGTCTTACTGCTAAAACAGGTTTATGTACTTTGGGGATGCCTATAATTTTGGTGAAACACCGTTATAATTTGTTTCTTTTTTATCGTTAAATCGATTTGTTTTATGTCAAAAAGAGATTTAATTAGAGAATTTCCCTTCCTTTGAATTGAAGAGGTGGGATCTCTTGGTAATTCAACATATGGAGAGTTGTTAAGAATAATATAATTTGAAAGTTCTAGGTACTATTCCCTATCCATGATAACTAATGCATTACCCTTATCTGATTGGGTAAGAATTAAGTTGGGGTTGTCTTTAAGAAACTTTTTCGATTTCGATAGAAGATCACGGAAAACCGAATTTTGGTGTGGTTTATGTATATAATTGGTAATAATGTTAGTAGCTTTAGCTATAGTGATGTTTCTCTGTGACGAATCAGTGATAGCGGAAGTGAGGAAGTCAACATCTGCCAAAATTTGTTTAATAGAAATATCCTTCAAAATAACCACAGAACATGAACATTTTCCAATGTACACAAAATAACAACACATCATTACTAACATTCAATTAATTATCAGGGTGATGATATTGTCAACTCCAGTGTTTTTCAACGTCTATTTTTATTATTGTTAATAATAATGTTAATATTATTATTGTTGTTACCTTAATAATGCCTTTTTGCAATCAATATGTGTATACGATAATACATCAACAATCCATTTGTTTACATATCAGCTGTCATTCAATTCATCTTTTCCAAAATACATAGAGAGTCACGTTTAATGGGGACTCTTCTTCTTGCTGTATACACGGAAGTTTCAGACGGGAGTATTATATGAACCTCCGTGTCTATGTTGGTTGTTGTCTCGACTATTCGAGATCTTCTAATATTACTGACACAAATGTTGTGTTTGACTATCCTATTGAATTCTGTTATATTTTCTCATGTTTCATTCAACATCTTTGCTTCCAGGTTTCACACCCTTTCTTGGTTGTACCGTACTGAGGATGGTTAATGAGCCAGAAACATGCATGTCTGCGGTTACCAATCTTTTCAGTAGCCACTTTTTCTATTTGCGAGCAATACCCACTGATCTCTTCGTTGCTTGTTATTATATATATATATATATATATATATATATATATTTATTATATATATATATATATATATATATATATATATATATATATATATATATATATATATATACAGGGTGTCCCGGGACTAATGGGAAAGAAGTCGGGAGCGTATAATCTGAGTCAAAATAATGTTAGTACTTCATATAAACTTTTTCTATTCAGGCCCTCGTTTTCGAGTTATGGGCCTCCAAAGTTTCAATTTTGAATTTGATTTTTATTTTTATTTTTTGTACTAGTTATTTGATCTTTATAAAATTTACGGCGAAGCTATAATGTACGTGCATGTTTATTTTGGAAATGTGAACAGATTTACAGTAGTGCCTTGAAGCCAGGGACGGACTACTCGCAATGGTTAGTGGTCCAAAAATTTTGCACGGATGGCACACCCTGTATGAAATTATCGAAATTCACTTCCCCACACATTAAGCTAACGAAAAGATACTCTTGCTGGAATTGTATAAAATAAGCCGTTTGGCTAATATTTACTGTTTTATTAATGCACTACGTACAAATTTACTTAGCTAACTTATTAATACGATGTCGAATATTTACCTACAGTACTACATAAGAATAATTTGATGATAGCAGGTGATAAAAACAGTAGGAACTTATTCAATGGGAATTTAATAGGTACGCAAACAACGTAATTAGTTGCTTTTGATCAAAATTACGAACTCAGCATTATTAAACCATTAAGAAAACCTAAAAAACACAAGTTATAAAACATTGGACTAAAACTAATTTCTAAACAACAACAAAAACTAACGTTATTCTAATGAATGTTCAATATGAGCTCCTCCTACTTCCACGCACATTCTAAGTCTACGAAGGTTGTTTCTTTGCACTTGAAAGAGCAATCCCACATTATTTCTAATAACATTGCAGTTTAACACAAGTCTGTCTATTTAATCTTGCCATGTTTGCACAAGTGTTGCGTATACCTCACTTTTGAGATAACTCTAGAGAAAGAAATCCATAGTATCAACGTCTCCTGATCGCGGTGGCCGTTGAAAAGGGCCTCCACGACCCATCCATCTATTAGGAAACCTTGTGTGTAAATGCTGTCGTACATCTACACTGAAATGAGTAGGGGCCCCAACATGTATGAACCATAAATTCCTACGAGTTTGTAGTAGCACATCATCAAACAGGTTCCATTACTCATTTTGAAAAAACTCCAAATATATCTGGCCGGTCAAAGTACCGTCAATGAAGTATAGCCCTATCAAATGATTGCCAACTATTCCTGCCCAAACTTTAACCATGAATCTATGCTGGCTTCTAGTTTGGATAATGCCACGTGGATTCACATCATCCCATAAATGCGTATTATGAGAATTTATGACTACATCTCTGGTGAAACCGGATTCGTTCGTAAAGAGAACGTTACTAATAAATGCATTGTCTGCTTGTTGTTGTCGCAGAAACCACTGGCTATACTCAAGTCGTGAAGGATAATCACCACTGTTATACTGTGTACTTTTTTCATGTGGAAAGGATATAACAGCTGTTGTTTTAGGATGCGATGAACAACTGATTTCGAGAAGTTATGTTCTCTTAATAATTTTCGTAAACTCGTTGATGGTTCATTATCAACTGCATTTAACAAGTCTTGTTCAACTGCCACAGTACATACGCTTCGTACTGGACCTTCTCCACCTTTTTTTGGCAAAAAACTTCCTGAAATTCAAAACTTTGTTCTGTATACATGGAAAATTACATTTACTTATTCATACCTGTTTCTCGTAACCTGAGATCAATACGCTCAAACATTCGTCTGTCTGGAAATGATCTGTTTGCAAAATGTTCTGCATAAAGCCTTCTGGCCTCTAAACAGTTTCGAGAAACCAATCCATACATCAAATGCATATCTGCGTACTCAATAAAAGTGAATTCTGCCATTGTAACTGTTGAATTAAGGACTTATGAATTATTGACAAGTACTGACTACTAACTATTGTACACAATGTTTGACAACTAATCCTATGGTTACTTGATAAACGGTAAAAATACTTTTAAAAAGTCCTTACCAATTATTAAGTCGTTAATGGTTTTTATTTTCTGCTATCGTTAAATTATTTTTTTGTAGTACTGTAGGTAAATCTCAGACATTGTATTAATAAGTTAGTTTTACCTCGTTGTGTACTTATAAAAATGGTGAATGCATAAATTGGTACGTAGTGCATTAATAAAACTGTAAATATTAGCCAAACGGCTGATTTTATCGAAGTCCAACAAGAGTACCTTTTCGTTAGCTTAATGTGTAGGGAAGTGAATTTCGATTATTTCGTACAGGGTGTGCCATCCCTGCAAAAATTTTGGACCTCTAACCATTCCGAGTAGTCGGTCCCTGGGTTCAAGGCACTACTGTAAATATGTTTACCTTTCCAAAATAAACATACACGTACATTATAGCGTCGCCGTAAATTTTATGAAGATCAAATAACTAGTACAAAAAATAAAAACCAAATTCAAAATTAAAACTTTGGAGGCCTATAACTCGAAAACGAGGGCCTGAATAGAAAAAGTTCATATGAAGTACTAACATTATTTTGGCTCAGATTATACGCTCCTGACTTTTTCCCATTAGTCACGGGACACCCTGTATATATATATATATATATATATATATATATATATATATATATATATATATATATATATATATATATATGTATATATATAGGGTGTCCCGTGACTAATGGGAAAAAGTCAGGAGCGTATAATCTGAGCCAAAATAATGTTATAATATTTAATATTTTTTATGTTATAATAATGATTTAATTAATTGGATATTTGAATAGCCCACTACGTTGGGACGAAATTATTATGATGAATTTTTATGTATGTATAGAGTATGAGATTCTTCTGTTATCTGGGTTTTTACGGTTGTGAATAAATTCAGTTGATAAATAAATAAAGAAACATTTTACTTGAAAAAAATATTTTAATTTTATTTATAAAAATTTTATGCGACGCCCATGTATGACTCAAATGAAATTATGGATTTTATCATTATGTGTGGCGTTCCGTGCGCATGCTCAAAAACATGAGGTAACGGTGCGCTAGAGTAAACATTTGATAGACGCGTCGGGTCTGTTCAGTTTCACAGCGAGCTTTTATGCTGTGTCATAGAACGTGTTTCAAATTATATACAAGTTAAAAGAATTTATGCTGGGAGATTTATACATACAGAAATACAAATAATATGTTACAAGAAATAATTATGAAATTTATATACATAGAGTTTAAATGTTACATAAAAGAGTTGGATGTATCTTTCTTAAGTTTCTTAATTGAGAAATGCGTAAGTATTAAATTTTATTTCTTTAGATTGGCCATTTATCATTTAGAATTATTTAATAATATAGCTATATTGAGTCTTTAATTTTAATTCTTTTTCAGATCGATCATTATTTCAAAGTTTATTTTACTCATGAGATTTTAAAGAAAACATTTGATTGACGTTAATAATTTTTTTATAACTCTTGTTGTACAAAAATACACTGACCTTGTGTTCAGGAACCAGGATCTGCCTCTCGATACTTCTGGAAAGCAGCTTCCGAAGTTTACAGTTGAATAAATATGTGAAAATATGATTTTCACTCTGGAAAATCAGCTACAATCATTGGGTAAGTACATGTGCATGTTTTATCGATAGTTTGCTATGTTTTTATCCTCATTTTGAGAATAATTTCTTAAATTTCTGGAGCACTTCAAAACCCAACCTTCTAGAAACGAAGCCAAGCCACCGACTCTTTTTCTTCCACTTTTTTCAACAATCAGTCTTTTGTTTAATTCAGCTCACTATATTCAAAAATATTTGTTACACTTGTTGTGGTTTGAAAGTTCCTTCTGTCATGTCACATAAACCAATCACCGTTTTCTTTTTTAACGCACTCAAATTATGATTTCACTTTACATTCTAATATCTTTACCTACATACAAAAAATTAGTCTCACTAAAAATTGTTTATTCAATATTGAAGTTCATCTTGTTATTATGGGACGAATAGTTTTTCTTAGGCGATATACAATAGTCTTTAATATCAATGTTCAGTTCAATTTTCTTATTATAATTAGCAATTGTGTTTAGCCATCAACATAAATTCTTTTAAAACATTTATTAATATCCCTTAATCTAATTATTTATGTTCATTATATTCAATTAAACACGTTAATTAATTTCTATTCATTTCATCTATGAAATCACTCTACTTTCAACGTTTGTCGCTGATACATATTGACATCTATATTTTGTCGCTAGCGTATGTCGCTAAGCGTATTGGTATTACAGCGTTAAATATTCTAACCCATATGTTTCTAGTAAAAATGCGTTATAATATTGGACAATATCCTTTTTATTTCGAAGATTATATGTTCATCGTTTTTTCTGACATGAGGTATTTAATACGATGGACGATATTTACTCTATGGCTTTTGGACATATGATCAAGGTAATGTTTCTTTGTTAATTCTATGTGAGTCTTCTCAGATTATTAATTATATACATAAGTTGTATTACTTTTTTAGTTAATATGAGCAATTTTAATGTCTCGTATTTATGATTCTAATTAAATATAGTCTAATGTTTTAATTTCTAATCAGTTTCCAACTAATCTGTTTTACACCAGTGTTTCTATCTTTATTTATACGTTATAATATATATATTTATTTATATTTATATATATATATATATATATATATATATATATATATATATACAGAGTGGAAAGTCTAACTGGAACAAAAATGGATTATCGCAAAATTCCTGAAACACGTCAATTTTAATTTTCAATGGGGCATCTTACAAAGAGATTTGTTTATCTCTTTAATTATCTGGTGGGGTTGCAGACAACCCCAACTTTTTTTTTTAAATGGAAGAGTATGTTGATTAATTTTTTATTTTGAAGCTTTTTCAATTGTTAATACAATTCCACTTTTTCTTACTTTTTATAAGCAATGTGTCGGAAAAAAATGAGTTAAGGAAATATTTACTCGAATCACTTTAATGTATAGGTACATTTTTTCTTACTTGATAAGCCCAACAAAAAACCTGCTCTATAGTTTTTTGGTCAATTTGGACTGAATGTGATTGATTTGTTAGTACTTGTTTGTATTTCAACGTGTAAATAACAAACGAGAAATAAGAAAATGTCCTATTTAACCGAGACGCATCGTATCGAAATTTTAATGATGATCGGATATGGGGACAGAATAAAATTTAATGAACAGGAAGTAATAAAATCTAGTGATTTTCTTGCCAACCTAAAATCATTGCTTTGGAATTGAATATAAAACATAAAAGGTAAATTTGGAAATGAATAAAAGTTTATGTAAGTGTGCAGAAAGAGTATTTTTTGATAAGAAATTCTCAAGAAAAAGAGACGCTTTGCAGCAGTTCCACAGTGCCGAGAATTGGAAATAAGGTCGGTGGTATTTAAGTTTTTTTAATTTGGAATTCCAAAGAGAAAGAAATAGTGAACAATAAAAAATATTATTTGAACGTTTTAAATAAAATTTCTAAAAAAAGGCCAAAAACAATGAAATGATGAATATCTTTCCATATCCATGGATATCCATGTAATTTCGATTAGCATGTAACTTTAATAATAGTTATAATTTGTACTTACTTGTAATTTTTTTTTATTTCACATCATCATTGTTTACATTGCACGTAGAGTACCATTCCACTTTTATTTTCTACTAATGCATGCCTAACTATTTCTATAACTATTCATCATTCACTTTACTTGCATTTTGATTTATGTATGTAACTGTATAGTGTAATTTCCAATAATATATCGATGATTGCAATGAATTTAAGAACGTTAAATTTATAAAAACATTCATATAAACAACGTCGACTGTGAACCATACGTTATGTGTCGTTGTGAAACGATATACGAGTATGTGTTTCTCCTATGCGCCGAAGCAGTCAATCTAAGCATTCAGTGCGCATGACCAGTCAAGAATGCAGGAGCGGTGTAAAGAAAATGAATGTAAAAAGAATTTGAATATAATCTCAACAATTTATTAAATCATTTTATTAAAGTGTTGGTATTTTTTTATCATTCTATTTAATATTCATAATACATTTAGAAAATGGTGCTTAATTCATCCATTTTATAATAATATTTAGAGTCGATAAAAACAAAGGTATATATTTTATTCGGGTATATAACATACGAAAAAAATTTCAAAATTCAATATTCAAATGTGTATCATCAAAGTTATACATATGGGTCCAGAACTCAAAGGGAGGAGTCTCATGCTGCCGACTATCATATAAATTATAAATAAAATAAATTTCACAGATTATCATCAGGAGCTAGCCGAAGGTAAAGTGAAATAGGTAAAATATATAATACAATAAAAACAAATAAAAATATATAAAATTCTCATCAGTGAAAAGTAAAAATTAAATAATTATTATATATATATATATATATATATATATATATATATATATATTGAACCATATATCTTATATACGAAAGAGTATCAGCTGTTTGAAAATATTTTGTTTATTATTTGAAATGAATTGCAACTATGTAGTTAAAAACAACAATAAGGAAAAACACAATCATAAGTGAAAAAGCATATGAAATCAGAATATATTAAATCATTTGTTTATAATAATTGAAAGAACAACAATAAAATAAAGAAATTACCTTAATAATTGTCTTAAGTTAGAAAATGCTTAACAAGTATAATGGAGAACATGGAATCTGCCCAAATATAGATGTTTAGTTGTGACGAAGAAATCAGCTGTTCCACCTAAAATTAAACAAGTTTAGTTATCTAATTTAATAAGTAGTTAGTTGAAACAGTAATAATATACAATTTCATATTTAGTATTAAGAAATAGATAAATTTATAATAGAAAAATATCAAGACATAAAGATAATTTATATGTCATAATATATATATATATATATATATATATATATATATATATATATATATAAAATTTTATGAAATTACTGAATATTAAATGATGATGAATTAAAAGAAATATTTGCTACTAGAGAACTTCAATAATATAAACAATCAGAGCAAAAGATCTTATAAAAGAATTCATGTTCATAAAAATAAATGTTATTTACAAATTATCATATGTATATGTCATAACAAAATTAGACATTGCCATGTCGACATATAAAAGGAACTTCACTATCAGTAAAATATTTGTTTTATTGAAATTATTTGAACAGTAAAAGAAAACAGATACTTTTCGGGTGGAATTTACATTTATATATATATATATATATATTTTCAAAAAAACTCTTAAAGTGTAACAATTGTGAAAATAGTTCGACATCTCCAGAAACAATGTGATTGGTGGAAAGTGACATGACAAATATCGATTAACTAAAATTTAACAAAAATAAACTTATTGATAAGTGGTGTGCTTAGAAACAATATATCGGTTGTTGATTAAAAAATTAACGATAAAATAGAAGCGTTGAAAGTTGGTCCTTGGTGTCGAAATGATGAGGATGTGATAAGAAACTTTTCCCGAAATTTCAAGTTAAATTACAAATTTCCATAATAAAAGCCACAAATTCGTAACAAATACAAATCCTAGAACACTTACATGTATTTATAACCAGTTTTTCCCGTGAAAATATCCAAATTTCTCAATAAATCGAACAGCTAGAACTTGGGAAGGCGTAGTCCCGTATCCTGACGGGATATATCTCCAGAATCCAGGCATCAGGTCAGTGCTTCTTTAGATATTATTGGCCAATAATAAGACTAATAACTCTTGATTATAAATTCAGTGACTATTTTCATGTATATATAAGAATTCATGCGTCTTTATGATCGATCTATAAAAAAAGAAAAAGACTTTATGTATTTTATGCACTAGACAAATTCTAAATATTATATAAAAAGGACTATTCTATGATATGATAATGCTTGTACTTACGTATTCTCAAATCATATAAGAAAGATGCATCTTATTTCATTCACATAATTTTCCATTTGTATATATAAATTTTGTAACATATTTCTTCTGAACAATTTATTCAGTGTATGTATATCATTTTCAACGTAAATTCTTCTATGCAAATCCATCAGCATTCTTCTAAAGGAAATAATGCTATGAATCTAATATTTACGCAGGTGCAGAGCGTCGTTAAGAAACGTTCGTTCCGTTTCGATTATGTTCGTTATTAGTTGGGCATGCGCATAAGATAGTGTATATTCTAGATAATTCTATGTTGGTAAATTCCATAGGCGTAACCGTTTTTGATTAAAAAATATATTTAAATATGAAAAAATTTTCATTATAAAATTAAATGATTGAAAATATTGTGTTTTGTGTTTCTTTTTATTCTGAATGAGTGAAATATCTCCAAACAATGCCAGGACTCAAAGAGTAGGAAGGTCTCATGCTCCCGAACCAATATCATATAATAAAATAATAAAAGATATCAAATAATTAATAACTGAGCTAGCCACACACAATTATAAATAAATATCTATCTAAAATTAAAAATTATAAATAAATGAATTGAAACTTTGTTTAATTGGCACCCAGAACGTAGGGCGATTTAAAAAATTTAGGAAGCATTTGTAAATTTTAAAACAATTAAAATGGCAAAACGGATGACGTTGAGAGATGGAAGGCAGGTAGGAGCAGAAAGTGATTCAGAAGAGGAAAGGGAAGAACGAAGTCATGGTATGGGAGATTACCAAGCGGTATATTTCGAGCATCAAACAACAAGAGAAGAAAGCAAGAAAAAGGTTAGAAAAAGAATAGCACATTTAATAATAGGACATGAGAATAGTAATGAACTTTGGAGACGAAAATGCAATTCAATGGAAAAGGGAAAGGATACAGAAAGGAAGTCGATATAAATAATGTACATAGAATTTATTATTAATGAATAACCCCATTCTAGATTATGAAAATAAATGGTGATATGTTACGAATGAAACTTAGAAGAAAATAATAGTCATAAGTATAGTTTTGAATTTTAATATTAAGTAATGTACAAAACCCTATCTACTATATTGTTTTGTTTCCATTTGGCAGATGGTGATCCAATAAGATTCTGCATTTTTGTTTCTTCGCAACCTAAAAAAATTAATAAATGAATAAATATAATATAAAGAAAAATTTATTAGGTAAAACTTATTATAAAAACAGCTTTGAATATAAAGAAAGGGAAATTTGAATATGGCAAATCAATATATAACAAATAAAGAAAAACAATTTATAAGAAATACCGGCTTTATATAGAAGGAAAATATAAAGATATGAGATAAAGGGGATAAACATAAGAATAACTTAAGTATCAAATAGAATTTCACATTTTTTAAAAAATAAGGAAATAAGACGCGAATAATAAAAGGATAGGAAAGGAGAATAATGAATGATATTGATTAAAATATAGGAGGTAATGTTTGATGTCAATTAGAATTTTTTAGAATACTTGAAAATACATAAAAGAATAAGGAAATTGATGTTGATATATATATATATATATATATATATATATATATATATATATATATATTATTATAATTAACACCTTAAAGCGACAAATTCTATTATGATTGTGATTATATCTATATACACAATTTATTTTAATTAACTTTTGATATATATAACGGACGCCAACTTACCATAAATAGGTAAGTAAAATTTAATATAGTGATTCTGACTTAATTCAAATTATCATAAGAAAAAATAATGTAAATGTATATGCTCCGGCTATATATAAGACCTCTTATTTTCAGGGAGTCGGTTCTCGAATGAATTGCAGTGTTCAAATATATCTTATCTTTTTATTTCCTGTTTTTTTTTATATAAATTTAAATTAACATTTTTACACAGTTCTACAATTAAGCTTTTATTCTAAATTTTAATTCAAGAAACACTCTGTATGGTAATTTTCACTAATTTGACCTAAATTTATTACTATTAAAAAGTTTACCATCACTACCTCTAAATTGTATACTAAAAACTCTTACCTTTCTTCATACAGGACTGCTTATTTTGAATTCCTCAAACAAAGATCTTTGTTCTGGATGAATTTCAATATCTAGCTTACCTTATAAAGAAAATCTATCAAAATATCAATTAACTAAACAAAATCTCTATATCCAATGATCCAATAATTAACAAAATTTCAATAATTTATACGACTTCAATCAAATCAAATAGAACTTTCTCAAAGTATCAACGAAATAACCTAATTTAATAATTAAACAACTTGAAAAAAAACTACTATAAAATTGACTAGATCTTTCTCAAATGGTTAACGAAATAACCAAATTTAATATTTACACAACTTTAGATAGAAACAACTAACTAGTATAAAATTTAAACCGACCTTTTAACTTAATGTTCTTTTTCTGAAAACTCGTCGGTATATGTTTATTTATGTGGTTCCGCTGTCTTATATTAGGTTCATGTATTTCTTTACCATGTTGCTTATTTCCAAAATATTTATTTCTGTTTTCAATATAATGTTCTTCTTCAAATTATTAGTTACCGTCTCCAATTATTCATTTTGCTCACAATCTTCTAAATATGTTCTATTTATGTCTACTATCTGTGTTAAAATAATCTCACGTGCTATTTTCCCAGTCTTACATCATTCCATAATATTTAATCTCTATTTTCCATGTACTGTTTCAATTTTCATTTACATTTGTTCTATTCCTTGTATTGACTATGTTATTTTAATTTTCAATCCCTGAATCGTCTCCAATATAATTTATTTAGTTATTTTTCCGTCTTTTTTGGATGAAAAACTTCCGTCACCAAAATATGTCAAGTGAATAGTCTCCCGTTTCAACAACCTCTCTCCTCACTTCCTTTCCTAGTTTCCTTAAAGGCTTGTTCAAATAAATTTTTATTTTTATTTTCATCAATGTCATGTATTGTCCAACTCAGATTTTATTCGATGGAAATTAATAGATCCACTATCAACAATACAACCACATCGAACATATCATTTTCCTTTCTAATCATAACAATTCTCAGTTAAGACACTTCTTATTTCCTACTTCCGTATACCTTTTCAGACGTTAACACCCGTTTCATAGCTTTTTGTAATTCCTACACTAATAAATTTCTCGGTACACTCAAAATTATGTTTCTCAAAATATCACTTTCTTTCAAATAATTAAATATGTGATCAACACATGTCACTACAACGGTGGGACAACCTGTATGTGACATTCTCCCCCCAGAACAATGAACATCTTTGTTCAGTTTCATAATAATTTGTGTTGACCATCCTTTTTTCATGTTTTTGTCTCATTTTCGTTTTATTCATAGTATTTATACAGGAGTTGTAAATGATATTTCCCTACGTTCTTTTGTGTTTCTGGTTCCAGTAGTTCATATACGTTATTTCCTAATAACCTTTTTATAATGAATGGTCCAATATAGAGTTCTTGCAATTTAGCACATGTTTCATTCCTTTTGTTGCTCACCCTATGTCTCTTTAATAATACCTTGTCTCCAATATTAAATTTAATTTGTTTTTTTATCTTCTTGTTTTCCTTCTTCTTATATTTTTCATTATATTACATGATGTTTCTTTTTGCCTTCTCCTGTAACATTTCTATATTTATATTATCTATATTCCAGGGTTTCTCTGGTTGTACATTTTTCATTAAAGTGACTGGTGCTACATTTGTCACTAGGCTCGGTGTGTGATAAATATATTTTTCTATATTTCCTAATTTTTCATCCCATTCTTTATGTTTGTTTATACATTCTGATCTCAAAAACTTGATACATTCTTGTACCTGTCTCTCCGTTGGATTCGCATTTGGTCTTCTTATAGATGTATGTATAATTTGTATACCTTGTCGTGCAAAGTGTCTTTCAAATTGTTAATTCCTGAAATGAGTTGCATTATCCGTTAGTATTTTCTTTGGCTTGCCATATTCATTTATATACGTTTCTAAACATCGTATTGTTTCTTTTCGGTTACATTTTACTGTTGGATACAGCTTGACATATTTTAAAAATGAATCATATATTACTTAAATGTTCTTATTTCAATTATAACTCATTATGAGATTGCTAAGATAATCTATCGTGATTAATTCTAAAGGTTCGTTAACACTGATACTGTGTACCGTATGTAAATTATGATAGTTTCTGTATTTTGTTCTTATACACACTTGACAATTCTGACATATACTTTTGGTACTCGATAAATCATGCATAGAAAAATAATTTTCTCTGAAAATATTCCACGTTTTCCGCACACCAACATGTCCATAATCTTGGTGAATTTCTTTTATAACTCGCTCGGCCGTTTTTTCATCTAACACATACAATTCTTGATTTTTAATGACTTTAACTAAATATCCCTCTACTAATTTGATTCCGCGATAACACATCTTTTCTTGTACCTTATTCTTCACTTCTCCTAGATTTTCTTGACTTCCAATAATCGTTCTTTTTGAATGAACCCCTGTTTCATGTTTCAATTGATTTAAACCCATTAATACCGTGTTTATCTTGTTATGTGCTATCAATAATTCTGTCGTTTTTTTAGTTTTCTCAGTATCTTTTCTACTTAGAAAATCTGCTGTGAAGTTAATACACCCAGGCCGATATTTTATTTCAAAATCATATTCTTGAAGTAGCAAATTCCACCGATGAATTCTGCTGTTTCCATATTTTGTTATCCTCATAAATGATAAAGCTTTACGATCTGTCTCCATTGTAAATTTATTTCCTCTAAGCCAATATCCCAATTTTTGACAACAGTATACAATAGCCAACATTTCTTTCTCTCCCACACTATATCTTACTTCAGGTCCTCTCAACATTCTTGACACAAAGCATATTGGTACTTCTTCTTTCCCTTGCATTTGCACCAATTCTCCTCCTATTGAATATTCAGATGCATCTGTACGTAATAAAAATGGTTCTTTCAAATTTGGAACATATACCGAAATGTTTTTATAAAATTCATTTTTAATTTTGTCAAACGCCTTTATTCTACGTTCATCCCATATCCACTATTCATTCTTTCTTAGCAACTCTATTAATGGCCTTTCTTTTTCTGCCAAATTAGGTACAAATTTAGAATAGTAGTTAATCATTCCAAGAAATCCTTCAAGTGTTTTCAAATTTTTAGGCTTAGGAAATTCTTGTATTTGTTCTAATCTTTTCTCATCTATTGTTATTCCATTATTCGTTATTTTAAAACCCAGATACTGTACCTCGCTTTGATAAAATACACACTTATCAATATTTAACTTCAGTCCAAATTTGTTTAAAATAATTTCAATTTTTTCTATATGTTTTAGATGTTCCTGTGAGCTATTACTAAAGATAAGGATATCATCAATGTATGAATGTATGAAATGCAAAATTCTTGATATGGCTCAAGTACCTCCCTCAAAGCTCGTACTAGTGCTGAAGAACTTGATTGTAATCCAAATGGTACTGTTAAAAATTCGTATACCTGCCCATCCACTTGAAAACCAGTGTATTTTCTAGATTCTGGACTTAATGGAATTAACCAGAATGAATTCTTAAGATCTAATTTGGTGAATATTGTTGATTTTCCTATTTTTGTGGTGCCTCATATTGTGGTTTAGAAATTTCATTTATTCTTCTTGCATCCAGGCATAGACGAATGGAATTATCAGACTTCTTGACAATTATTAACGGACTAATGTAATGTGTTTCATTTTTGAATAATCCCATCTCTTTCCATTTTTCATAATTCTTCTTTTACCTGTTCCTCATATGCTTGATGTATAGGATAACCCCTATAAATAAATGGTTTTTCTGTATATATTTCTATTTTGTGTTCATAATGATTTGCTTTTCTCGGTGAATCGTCAAAAAGTTGCCTATTATTATTCATTATTTCTGAAATCTTCTTTTTATATTCCGGCATACATTTTACTCTTGTTATCCATTCTCTTCCTTCTTCCACCTTCATTACATGCATTGGAATTACATATTTATTTTGCTCTGCATCCAAACTAGCATTTACCTTCAAATTATCATTATTTAATTGTATAACTTCATGATGCAAATCTATTATACTCTTATTTTTACGCAAAAAATCTATCCCTAGAATCATATCTTGATCCATGTCTGCCATTATCAAAAGATTAACCTGTACCTCTTTATTTTTAACTAATAAGATACTACAATACATTTTTCCAATTTCGGCTAAATTCTTATTGTTTGCAGCTATAATAGTAATCCTTTTAATTGGTATTATATGTTCATTAAAATTGCTAAATTTGTCTAAAATTATCTTCTCTTTTATTACTGATATTTGAGCTGCAGTATCGATTAGTGCTTCTATTGGTAAACCTTGAATATTTATTTCAATATATGGTAACCATAATAAATTACTTTCTTTTGTTTTCATGCTTCCTATGCTGATATAGTTATTATTTCTTGTAATTATACTATTAGTATTGTCATCTAATTTTAGGTATCCTGAATCATGCTCTTTTTTCCATTTTACATGTTTTCTATACAATCTACTTCCTGGTTTGAGTATATTATTGTGTATTTTAAAACGAATATGCTTTCTACATAATTGGTTTCGCAATAGTCTTTTTAGTTTTATTTAAACAAATTTATTTTCTTATTTTACATGATTATAAATATTAAAATTCATTTTCTCTCTTGTCTCTGGTCCTGACGTGTATTGTCTATAAAACTGATGTTTTTCGTAGAGCAGATCAAATCGGCTAGGATTTTTCAAGATTTCAATGTTTAATTTGTTTACATTCAAATTATATTTACAAATTTACTTTGTTTCTTTGATAAAATTGATATAAGTGTTGATTCCTAATTCCCTTTCTATATTCTCTTTTTTATTTAATTCAATTTCCTTTATATTGATATTGGTATTTTCCTTTTTATTGTTATTTAATATTTCTATTGACTGTTCTTCTATTATTGTTTCTAATTTATTACTCATGCTTTGGATTTTATACTTGCTGTTTGAAGTAGTAGATTAACTCTCCCCCCCATATTTTAATTCCATTTAAATTGACTGCGGTGCCCATTTGCTGCCGTTCAGCCTCATCATTTTCATATTTATTTATATTTATAACATTATCATCAATGAGTACTTTTTTATCTCTTGATTCGATGATAAAATCATGTTTCCCTATAAAACCTACTCCCAATATAGCATCTACTTTTAATCCTGGCATAACAAAAAATTAATTTTCCTTTTAATTCCTTTTATATCAATTTCTGTTGATATAATTACTTCAACATTTCCCAGCTTTTCATTATTGAAACTAACCACTTGTTTTTTATAATTTTTCATAATTTGTTCTTTCTTGAACTTATTTTTGTTTTCTTTATAAAATTTTTCTTTACACATTGAAATTTGACTTCCGGTATCTGTTAATCCTAATATTTCTATTCCATTCATTTCCAATTTGAGATATATTAGTTCATTATCATTATTGGTCATGTTTTCTTCTTCAGGTTCGATTTTTATAAATTCTTTTGGATCACAATAGGTGCTTTTTATTGCATTCACCTGAACATGACATAATCTGCTCGATATTAAAAATTTTGTCTGCCTTCTGCTCGCTCATGTACCATTGCAGAGGTCATTATATCAATCTTATCATAATCTTCATTTAATTTTTCTCCATCTTCTACCTCTTTTATTCGTGTATAATTAATTTCTGCCCCGCAATTCCTGGGTTCAGTATGCTCTTGTTTATTGTGTGTTCGTCTTTGGTTATACCCATCATAATTTCTTCTTTCATCCTCATATTTGTCCATAGGTGCATTTCTATTATAATTTCTCATATCATTGTTATTTTCATACCTATTTTTATATGAACTTCTTTTATGAAAATTATTTTTATCATCAAATCTCTTCTTATTATTATCATAACTGTTACTATTATTTTCATCTTCCCGTCTCTGTTGATTATTTTCATATCTTGCTCTGTTGTCCTCATAATTATTGTTTCTATGTTTTAGATATCTATGTCTATTATGGTCATCTCTACCTGGAAAATTCTGTCTAGAACTTCCATTATCATATTTATGGTAATTATTCCCATAATTATTTCCATTATTACTATTTCTCTGGGGATTGTTTTTTTTGTTCTTAGGGTATCTTTCTTCCCTATTATCTTTCTCTTCCTACTTGTTCCAGGAAGCTCTCCATCCATCCCTCCTATCATTCTCTTCTCTGTTGTTATTCGTCCTCATCGATTTCATGTCATCTATTCTACGGAGATAATCTAGGAACCTTTTCTTGTCTTTTAAATTATTTACCATAATAAATTCGTATATATCATTCGTGAAGTGTCTAGCCAAATATTTTATCGCATCCTCTTCCAGTATTTCTGGTGTTAAATATTTAATATTGTCTAATTTTTTCATTGCATAATTCTTTCTGGGCATGCCTCCTTCCAAGTATTTTCCCGTGTATAGGTTTTCCCTTATTTTACTTTGAAGTGCATCACTCCAGAAATATTCAATAAACATATTCTCAAATTGTACCCAGTCCTCGCATTCTTCTCTTATAATTTCCCACCATAATTTTGCCTTTCCTTTCATCGTTTTCGATACTACTACTTTCCAGTTTTCCTTCTGATTATTTTGCTGTATTGTGTTCTTCATGTCCCTTAATATTTTGATAGGATTTTTTTTAATATCTCCATAATATTCTAAATCCATCCCTCTTCCTGCTTCCATATAGATTACCTGTTTGTCTCCTGATGGCAATTCTTCTATCTTCTTATTTATATTTTCTATTTCCCTTTTCACTATGTTTATTTTTCTTCCAACTTTATTGTCAATTACTATCACCTCAGCTTCTATTTTTTTATCATTCTGATTTATTAGTTCTAGTCATTTATCTTTTTCTTTCTCATTATGGCATACATACTCTTCAAATTTTTCTATTTGAATTTCCTGTTCACGTTTAATATCTCCCACTTTTTCTATTACATGTTCTCGTAATTTTTGTATTCTTTTCTCCATTTTGTCAATGTTTTTATTTGCTTCTCCCATCTTTTCATCTATATTCTTTTTCATTTCTTCCTTGGTTTCATCCATCTTTTTCTTCATCTCTTCTTTGTTCTCTTCTAAATTTTTCTTCATTTCTTCCTTGTTCTCTTCCAAATTTTTCTTCATTTCTTCTTTGTTCTCTTCCAAATTTTTCTTCATTTCTTCTTTGTTCTTGTCCATTTTTTCTAGCATTTGTTTCATCAGGTTTACCATTTCACCTTGTTGTTCCTGATTCCCATCTCCTTGTTCTAGATATGTAAACCGATACTCTTCTGGATCTTTTCCCTCATCAATTAACGCTTGCCTCAATCTGTTCTTCAATGTTATTTTAATTCCAGTGTGTCCGGGTTTCTCTTCACCAGTTCTGTTTTGATCTCTTGTATTTTTAAATCGTCTAAATATTTTTCAATTTCCATTTCTTATTTTGTTTCATTTATTTTTTTCTAGAAATTTTTTATGTTACTTCTGCCACTGGTAATCGCCCCACTTTGTTCGGATGCCAGTTTTTATTATGCCCCACGTTTCAGGCGACAGATTTTATAATAATCAACACCTTAAAGCGACAAATTCTATTATGATTGTGATTACTTCTATATACACAATTTATTTTAATTAACTTTTGATATATATAACGCGTATTGCTATATATTCAATAATTTATGGACGCCAACCTACCATAAATAGGTAAGTAAAATTTAATATAGTGATTCTGACTTAATTCAAATTATCATAAGAAAAAATAATGTAAATGTATATGCTCCGGCTATATATAAGACCTCTTATTTTCAGGGAGTCGGTTCTCGAATGAATTGCAGTGTTCAAATATATCTTATCTTTTTATTTCCTGTTTTTTTTATATAAATTTAAATTAACATTTTCACACAGTTCTACAATTTGGCTTTTATTCTAAATTTGAATTCAAGAAATACCCTGTATGTTAATTTTCACTAATTTGACCTAATTTTATTACTATTAAAAAGTTTACCATCACTACCTCTAAATTGTATACTAAAAACTCTTACCTTTCTTCATACAGGACTGCTTATTTTGAATTCCTCAAACAAAGATCTTTGTTCGGGATGAATGTCAATATCTAGCTTACCTTATAAAGAAAATCTATTAAAATTACAATTAACTAAACAAAATTTCAATATTCAATGATCCAATAATTAACAAAATTTCAATAATTTATACGACTTCAATCAAATCAAATAGAACTTTCTCAAAGTATCAACGAAATAACCTAATTTAATAAATAAACAACTTAAAAAAAACTACTATAAAATTAACTAGATCTTTCTCAAATGGTTAACGAAATAAACTTCCGTCACCAAAATATGTCAAGTGAATAGTCTCCCGTTTCAACAACCTCTCTCCTCACTTCCTTCCCTAGTTTCCTTGAAGGCTTGTTCAAATAAATTTTTATTTTTATTTTCCTCAATGTCATGTATTGTCAAACTCAGATTTTATTCGATGGAAATCAATAGATCCACTATCAACAATACAACCACATCGAACATATCATTTTCCTTTCTAATCATAACAATTCTCATTTAAGACACTTTTATTTCCTACTTCCGTATACCTTTTCAGACGTTAACACCCGTTTCACAGCTTTTTGTAA
The DNA here is from genome assembly GCA_963921935.1 of Galeruca laticollis. NCBI lineage: Eukaryota > Metazoa > Arthropoda > Insecta > Coleoptera > Chrysomelidae > Galeruca > Galeruca laticollis. The sequence goes on along the minus strand of OY998182.1, from coordinate 18,366,610 downwards.
TTCCTACACTGATAAATTTCTCGGTACACTCAAAATCATGTTTCTCAAAATACCACTTTCTTTCGAATAATTAAATATTAAATATGTGATCAACACATGTCACTACAATGGTGGGACAACCTGTATGTGACATTCTACCCCCAGAACAATGAACATCTTTGTTCAGTTTTATAATTAATTGTGTTGACCATCCTTTTTTTATGTTTTTGTCTCATTTTCGTTTTATTCATAGTATTTATACAGGAGTTGTAAATGATATTTCCCTACGTTCTTTTGTGTTTCTGGTTCCAGTAGTTCATATACGTTATTTCCTAATAACCTTTTTATATCGAATGGTCCAATATAGGGTTCCTGCAATTTAGCACATGTTTCATTCCTTTTGTTGCTCACCCTATGTCTCTTTAATAATACCTTGTCTCCAATATTAAATTTAATTTGTTTTTTTATCTTCTTGTTTTCCTTCTTCTCATATTTTTCATTATATTTCATGATGTTTCTGTTTGCATTCTCCTGTAAATTTTCTATATTTATATTATCTATATTACAGGGTTTCTCTGGTTATATTTTTTTCATTAAAGTGACTGGTGCTACATTTGTCACTAGGCTCGGTGTGTGAATAATATATTTTTCTATATTTCCTAATTTTTCATCCCATTCTTTATGGTTGTTTATACATTCTGATCTCAAAAACTTGATACATTCTTCTACCTGTCTCTCCGTTGAATTCGCATTTGGTCTTCTTATAGATGTATGTATAATTTGTATACCTTGTCGTGCAAAGTGTCTTTTAAATTGTTCATTCGTGAAATAAATTGCATTATCCGTTAGTATTTTCTTTGGCTTGCCATATTCATTTATATACGTTTCTAAACATCGTATTGTTTCTTTTCGGTTACATTTTACTGTTGGATACAGCGTGACATATTTTGAAAATAAATCATATATTACTAAAATGTTCTTATTTCCATTATAACTCATTATGAGATTGCTACGAAAAGCTATCGTGATTGATTCTAAAGGTTCGTTAACACTGATACTGTGTACCGTATGTAAATTATGATAGTTTCTGTATTTTGTTCTCATACACACTTGACAATTCTGACATATACTTTTGGTACTCGATAAATCATGCATAGAAAAATAATTTTCTCTGAAAATATTCCACGTTTTCCGCACACCAACATGTCCATAATCTTGGTGAATTTCTTTTAAAACTCGCTCGGCCGTTTCTTCATCTAACACATACAATTCTTGATTTTTAATGACTTTAACTAAATATCCCTCTACTAATTTGATTCCGCGATAACACATCTTTTCTTGTACCTTATTCTTCTCCTAGATCTCCTTGACTCAATAATCGCTCTTTTTGAATAAACCCCTGTTTCATGTTTCAATTGATTTAAACCCATTAATACCGTGTTTATCTTGTTATGTGCTATCAATAATTCTGTCGTTTTTTTAGTTTTCTCAGTATCTTTTCTACTTAGAAAATCTGCTGTGAAGTTAATACACCCAGGCCGATATTTTATTTCAAAATCATATTCTTGAAGTAGCAAATTCCAAGAATTGAATATAAAGTCAAGGAAATATGAGATTATTCCATAAATTAATAAATATTTAAATAAAGATATAACAATCATTACAAAAAAGAAAAATTGAAATTTAAATAGCTCTCAATGGTATTGATATCATTTAAATTTAAATTTGAGGGGAATTGAACCATATATCTTATATACGAAAGAGTATCAGCTGTTTGAAAATATTTTGTTTATTATTTGAAATGAATTGCAACTATGTAGTTAAAAACACATTAAGAAAAACACAATCATAAGTAAAAATGCATATAAAATCAAAATATATTAAATCATTTAATTATAATAATTAAAAGAACAACAATAAAATAAAGAAATTACCTTAATAATTGTGTTAAGTTAGAAAATGCTTAACAAGTATAATGGAGAACATGGAATTTGCCCAAATATAGATGTTTAGTTGTCATGAAGGAATCAGCTGTTTCACCTGAAATTAAACAAGCTTAGTTATCTAATTTAATAAGTAGTTAGTTGAAACAGTAATAATATAAACCAATTTCATGTTTAGTATTAAGAAATAGATAAATTTATAATAGAAAAATATCAAGACATAAAGATAATTTATATGTCATACTGTATATAAAATTCTATGAAATTACTGAATATTAAATGATGATGGATTCAAAGAAATATTTGCTACTAGAGGACTTAAATAGTATAAACAATCAGAGCAAAAAATCTTATAAGCGAATTTATGTTCAAAAAAATAAATGTTATTTACAAATTATCTTATGTATATGTCAAAACAAAATTAGACATTGCCATGTCGACATATAAAAGGAACTTCACTATCAGTAAAATATTTGTTTTATCGAAATTATTTGAACAGTAAAAGAAAATAGATACTTTTCGGGTGGAATTTACATTTATATATATATTTTCAAAAAAACTCTTAAAGTGTAACAATTGTGAAAATAGTTCGACATCTCCAGAAACCATGTGATTGGTGGAAAGTGACATGACAAATTTCGATTAACTAAAATTTAACAAAAAATTTATTGATAATTAGTGTGCTTAGAAACACTATATTGGTTGTTGATTAAAAAATTGATGATAAAATAGAAGCGTTGGAAGTTGGTTATTGGCGTCGAAATGGTGAGGATGTGATAAAAAACTTTTCCCGAAATTTCAAGTTAAATTACAAATTTTTATAATAAGAGCCACAAATTCGTAACAAATACAAATGCTAGAACACTTACATGTATTTATAACCAGTTTTTACCGTGAGAATATCCAAATTTCCCAATAAATCGAGCAGCTAGAACTTCGGAAGGCGCAGGCCTGTATCCAGACGGGATGTATCTCCAGAATCCAGGCATCAGGTCAGTGCTTCTTTAGATATTATTGGCAAATAATAAGAATAATAACTCTTGAGTATAAATTCAGTGACTATTCTCATGTACATATAAGAATTCTTCCGTCTTTATGATCGATCTATAAAAAAGGAAAAAGACTTTATGTATTTTATTCACTAGGCAAATTCCAAATATTATATAAAAAGGCCTATTCTATGATATGATAATACTTACGTATTTTCAAATCATAGAAAGATGCATCTTATTTCATTCACATAATTTTCCATTTGTATATATGAATTTTGTAACAGGTGCAGAGCGTCGTTAAGAAACGTTCGTTCCGTTTCGATTATGTTCGTTATTAGTTGGGCATGCGCATGAGATAGTGTATATTCTAGATAATTCTATGTTGGTTAATTCCATAGGCGTAACCGTTTTTGATTAAAAAATATATTTCAATATAAAAAGATTTTCATTATAAAATTAAATGATTGGAAATATTGTGCTTTGTGTTTCTTTTTATTCTGAATGAGTGAAATATCTCCAAACAATGCCAGGACTCAAAGAGTAGAAAGGTCTCATGCTCCCAAACCAATATCATATAATAAAATATTGAAAGATATCAAATAATTCATAACTGAGCTAGCCACACACAAATATAAATAAATATCTATCTAAAATTAAAAATATAAAATAAATAAATTAAAACTTTGTTTAATATATATATATATATATATATATATATATATATATATATATATATATATATATATATATATAGCCATCCTCGTATATTGTAAATAAATAATGTTACACCATCCTCATATAAAAATTTAGACATTTGGAACAACAGATTATATTTAAAAAATTATTGTATCGTTATGAATAATAAAGCAAAGAAAATAAAATTAAGCATGTGTTCAGGTAGATAAGTTAATGTATTCAAATAACGATACAATAATTCAGTTACTCCAATCACAACACAATATTTCATTTTTATTAAACATACGCACAATTTTATCATCCTATGTGAATGCTAACGCTGTTATTATTTCGACAAACGAAAATCTTTAACGAGATGAAACGAATGTCTTTTGAGTTTGCTCACTATCGATTATAGATAGATATAATCATATCAATACCATTGTGACCCTTAGTAAATAGATTCAGCACTGTATATATTAAGACATTTTTATATTTTACCTTCATTCGTTTTGACAAAGCTACTGTGTTAGTGAAACGCGTCAACAAGTTTAAATTGAACATTAGTTCAAATAAATGAAGGTTTAAACAAACTATATTGTTTTATTTCATCGTTAACCAGAAAATTGTATATTAGACAATGCAACCTATTTTAATAATATCAATTTCATGGAATTTCTAAGGAAGAACGATATTCAAGCAAAATTCATAAGCATAAGACATCCACAGTCAAACCCAGCAGAACGTTATATGAAAGAATCGATAAAATACTTACGCATAATGGTTAAAGAAGATCACACAGAATGGGATCAACATCTAACGGATGTATCATATTATATAAACAATGTATCAAACTCTAACACTGATGTAGCTCCAATAACATTATTTTTGAATATCCAACCAGACAGACCTTGGGTAAATAGTAATCCTGAAAGTTATAACGAATTAATAAATAAAGTAAATCATAGACTACAAAGAGCAGCAGATAAATATAAAAGGAGACAAGAAAAGAAATTGAAGAAAACAATGAATTTCAATAAGAGAGATCTAGTAATAGTTAAGACACTTAGAGTAGCAAATTTCAAGAAAAATCGAGATGCGAAATTTGTACTACCATATGAAGGGCCATATATTATTAACAATTCGCATGGTATAAATGCGTATGAATTAGAGAATCCATATAACGGATTATAAAGAGGGATTTTTCATACCTCACAAATATACAAATATTATGAATAAATAAGTTAAGGAATTTATCGAGTTAATATAATCAGTATTAGATTTTGGTTAGTATTAGTTTAAAAAAAATTTATATCATTTCTTAAACAAGAAATGGATATAAAAACTTTTGGGGAATTTGAGCCATCCTCGTATATTGTAAATAAATAATGTTACACTATCCTCATATAAAAATTTAGACATTTGGAACAACAGATTATATTTAAAAAATTATTGTATCGTTATGAATAATATAGCAAAGAAAATAAAATTAAACATGTGTTCATGTAAATAAGTAAATCAAAGTAGATACACAACAATAATCATAACAAAGGTGCTTGGTGATAAGTGCGCGACATGTAAAATGAAACGCGACCAATGACAATCAAGATAATAAAATTTGCGGAAAAATATATGTAAAAACAGCTAGTAGGAATTGAAAAAAAAGGAAGGTGGGAAGTTGTTGATTTTAAATGAATGAAAAAGTTGGAGTAAAAATATTGAAACATGGAAGAATTTAAAAGATAAAGTACAAAGATTATATTTTAAAGAAATGATTTATTTGATTTTCAATTAACAAAAAACACAGGTAAAATATTATAAAAGATTTTTGAAGATATTTTAAATATACGAAACCAAATTGCAAAGGAGAGAATTGTTTGATTGTGAAATATCCAAATAGAAACGCATAAAGAACCTAAGAAGAAGTAAAAAGGTTCGAAAAGCATATATGAATGTACTGAAAAATATATTCAAGTTAAATAAAAAATTAACTTACGTTATATATATATATATATATATATATATATATATATATATATATATATATATATCAGTGACATTATCGGAAGATAAATATCCATCATCATATCCCTGAAGAGCATCATCTTAAACTATTAGACAATTTTGCCATCAACACGTAATATTTTGGTATCAAGTAATTTCCTAAATCAGAAGCTTGGAACATAGATCCATCGTGTATCTGAAAGGTGATTACAATTTACTATCGAGCCGCCATTCCAACAAAGACAAATGTAAATAATTTTCCTTTTTAGTTGTAGGTTGTAAATAGTTTAATTATTATTACTGATATATCACAAAAGGAAAGCTTACCTTTTTATTCAAATAACGATACAATAATTCTGTTACTCCAATTACAACCCAATATTTAATTTGTATTAAACATACGTACAGTTTTATCATTCTATGTGAATGCTAACGCTGTTATTATTTCGACAAACGAAAATCTTCAACGAGATGAAACGAATGTCTTTTGAGTTTGCGCACTATCGATTATATGTGAGGAACTATAAATATTAAATAGTTATTTGGTCCATGATAGTACCAATTGAATTGTTTTGAAAGTTTTATTTGATTGTGTGTTTGTATATATATATATATATATTATATATATATATATATATATATATATATATATATATATATATTTAGTTAACATACAAGGTGGGCTCCTCCCATGTTAAATCTGAGGTATAAGTGAGCTCCGCGGTAAAATGGGCTCCGATATACGGAACCCAGTTTACCAAGTCCTAAAAAAAGCATCAACTACCTTATATTTATGTCTAGATTGATTTGGCATAGTTTTTAGAAGGAGCTAATTTTGGCCGTTTCCGTGAATTTGTATATTTTTGTAGTGCGCGTGTATATTTCTAGATGGCGATATGTTGAAAACTTGATATACATTTTATGTTATATTTCTAGGTCAAACAAGGATCCGATAACTTTGGCACCACTGCAGTTGAGTACCACATCACTGTAGCGGTCAGAGTGAGCTCCTTCTAGTATTATTATACTAAATTGGTAAAGACTTACATCATCGGTTATTTCTTGTTACAGTTAAAGTATTATTCAAGAAAATCAAAGCTATGAGTCTGTTTTTAAATATATATTTACGAATGAGATACGTATACCATGCAAGGGCTCACAAGTAATTTGACATCTTCAACGATTCGGTAACGGGAGCTTTGGAGTTGGCTGTTTTTTGTTTTAGATATGAATGCAAATCATAATTATTTTAATTCATTTAGATAACATAACTCTGTCATTTTGAATCTTGAAAGTAATTTTAATAAAAATATTCAAAACGTTTCAATTACATTGTATATCTTATTGACTCGAGGTGATAACAATTTTTATTATATTGTAAATAGAAAGTGTGAAATTAATAATCTACTTTTTCGGATTATAATTTTACTGATTTAATAGATAAGTTCTTCTTGAATTATAAAATGGCTGATTAATCACGATGTTCATTTCATTGCCTTTTTGTTCCTATTTAGGTTTGAGTTCAATTTGGCATATATATATTTTCGTTTTTTTCATTATGTTTATAGATTATATCTACCGGTTTTAATTTTATGGCTAGATAGACTGAATGAATATAACCAAATATTACGTTAATTACATATAGAGACTGTTAAACTATACCAATGAAGAGGGACAATTACCTAAGCTGAAGCCTTAGGATATCCTAAAAATTTTCTAGGAAATATGACTAAAGGAAATACTCTAGTTGCTCAGACTTTCCTCAGGAACTAAGTAGAAAAAAGGAGGCACAATAGATCTCTTAGGTCTCAGTGAATATCACCCCAGTAAACATTCATACATACACGATACCAAAAATTATTTACTAAATATATCTAATTTGCATCCCAACTGAGCTAGAGTTTTTTTCCAATTCTAGCTTTTATTTCTTGTACACATACGATGTAAACATCAAAATTCTTTTACGCGATTTTCGTTTTCTTCATATAATTTTCATACTTGCATTTTAAGTTGGCGTCATGAAATTATGAGAATTTTAAGTGTCCAAACACAACAAAAATTCAAGTTGTTTATAAATACCATAACAAACATTATACTTGTTCAACCCCAGTATATTTTTAGAGCTAAAAACTTATCATGCTTCGCTACACTGATTCTTAAAATGGGAAATACTAAGAACAAATTATTCATTTCTGAAGCTAAGTATTCAAATTATAGCATGATCTTGATAAACACTCTTCTGTTTTTGTTGATTCGACATAATTTTGAGATTACTAATCTAATTAAAAATCGAGAGCTTCCGCTCGAGGGCTTTGATAAATTTACTATTAATATAACATTCCATTGACCAATGAAATTTCATAAATTTTAAAACAAACCAATCGGTAATAATTAATAGCAACTATTAGCGACTACAGAAATAGTAACTTTCATTTGGAAACGTTGAATATAACTTCAAATGATTCTGACAATTTTGGCAGTAATTAAATTGTCATGTCATAACAAAATTTGTCCACGGCTGTTTGATAATTGATAAAGTTTACATTTTACGTGTGGAGCTTCCTAAGAATGATGACGTTCATTATTCACTAGTCAATAATAAGTATTGATAATCAACAAATCACAGACAGGCCGTCGCAGGGCGAGTTCCAGCGACTACAATACAGCTGATAGCTAGTATTTTAATTATTATACTGAATTAAAATTACCAGAAAGTTTAATATGAAAAATGAATCAGACGGTGAAATGAATGTTACCCTGCCGAACATAAGGGAAGCAGCACAAATATGTAGACTCATTAGCTTGTACCCGCGACTTCGTTGACGTAGATCGTCAAATTAAATATCATGCTGATATGTAACTTATCTTGCTGCAAAAGATACGTTTTTTTTTATTTTAACAAATTCAATATTTAAAACGAAACAAAGTGGAATTTTATTATTATATATTATTGTGAAGTTAAATAAATTTTTGCAATTATACATATCCACACATGTAGTAGTGTGTGCGCAACATAAATTTAGTTCAGCTCGTAAGTTTGAAAAACTCCAAAACTGTGTACTTTTTTAACTTTACTACTCCATATCTAGCAAACTAGGGTAAATATAACATACCAAAGTCCTAAAAAATGGACGCCTCTTTGCATAAAACAGCGCGATATCTTTTCAGTATATATAGCAGTTATTTCGGGCTCCAGTGGAGTACAAACATGTACTGTACAAGGCACGTGGTTAGAAACAATTATTGTATAATTGTTATTTGTATTGTGTGAGAATGTCCACGATGACATTTCAATTTGGGAGAATATTAAATTTGGCTTTAAATCGGGTTCCAGATTGTAAGTATTTTTACAAAGTGTGTGATGACAAATAATGTTTATATTATTACTTTTAGAAAATGAGTCAATTTTTCTGAAACATTTTTACATTGTTTTCAAGCTAATCAAAAGCCATCATATAACACATCCACAATGTTTTTGAAAAAGTATTATTTTTGTGGAAGATTGAATTACCATATAAAATCTGCTATTACAAAGCTGGTCAGAATTAAATACATTGATAAAATATCCAATGGAAAACAAAATATTTTACTTCTTAAAACTTTTCCATATCGAGTAGGACGGCTGGCTGTATCTGAAGAACCGATAATCGTGGATAGAGGAATTACTGAAAATTGGATTTAAATTAAAGTATTATGTATTATGGAATATCAACAATACCTCTTTTGTTATCATCAATCAATTCTAAATTATTTTGAATAAAAAATCCTCAAATAATTGGTGTACGGAAGGACAAAATTAATGAATGATTATAACCCGTTTATTTCAATAGAATTTAACAAAATTGGTTGAATTTTTTACCAAATGATTAACAAATCGGATAGTTTCAAATCTCTTTACGGAGATATCCAACAATTTCATCATTTCATTTCAAAAGGTTTAACAAGGTCTTTAATTTCAATAGTGATAAAGTAAAACAGAATTTCAATTTTTCTTACGAGCACGAGATACTTTTAACAAATTATGTTGCATCTGTATATGCTTTTTATGGGGTGTTCCATTTAGAATGGTTCATATGGTAACTGGATCTATACCTCCTTACCGATACCCAGAAAGTTTTATTATAAATATTATAAAACGATTTAATCCCGTTGTTTTGACACCTTCCAATATTTTTGTGCGTACTTGGCAAACCATTCACATATGCATTTAGTGGTAACATATTCCCGCTATAACCATAGGCGTCCAGTGGGATAGAATAAAAATAATAGTTTTTAATGTATATCTTCTTAGAGTGAAAATTTGATAAACATCAATATGAAAAGATCATTTGAGATGGAATCAACTAAAACTTATAAATTTCATAACCAAATTAGCAAAATAGTGTTGACTAGTGCGAAATAAGAGATAAAATAAAATTAGGTATTATAAACATTCCATTTAATCTCGAATAACTTGAAAACTTCGTACTGTATCGCATAGAGACAGGAGGTTAATATTCACGTGGAAAGTAACGGAGTATCGAGAAAACATGCTGAAATCATTTTTACGATAGTGGCGTAGATTGTAGGGGGAAAAGAAGTATTTATCCCTACCGCATGCCTCTAGTGATAGAGGAAAATTATATTTTACCACTAATTGAAGTAACCTAATATATAAAAAGTGGAAGGTGTAAAAACAATGGACTACAATCATTCAAAATAATTATGATATAACACCCTAGATCTCAGTAAGAAGGAATATTTTACTGAAGTGTTCTCGAATCTTCATATTTTGTGCTAAGGTTTCTCCAGTTACTATATGGACAATTGTTAATGAACCACTCTGTATAAATATGACTGTTGTACAAGTGAAAAACACCATTTTTACGATAACGTCAAAATTCTACTAAATTATGTTAAATCAGAAAGTTTTTACGTAGATGTGAGAAGTTCTGTGTTTGCTTGTATTTAGTTTATGTAGCTTCAATTACCTAGAACGATCGGAATAACTAATTTAGTAAAAATAATGAAAAACTGTTACACCTGAACTTCAATAAGTGAGAATGATAAAAAGGTTTATGATAACCCTGAAAAATATGGTGGTTCAAGGGTTGATGTATGCGGTTGGAAAGGAATGAAAAATGGTATTCCTGCTATTTACATTGAAATGTAAAGTCGTACGAAAAACTATCCAGTGGAATAATTGTAGATACTAAAAAGTCTACAATTATTCAAACACATGCTTAAATCTTCTTTTTCTGTGTTGTTTTTCTTTGTCGTCAAAATAATTTAATGTGGAGGAAATTAAGTATACGAGTATGTACACTATTTCATATCTCAAATGAAATTATTTTAGTGAAAACAATTGATAAGCTTGCGAGATATTAATTTTTTCTGGTCTGAAACACTTTGTGAAGAAAATTGAACTGTGAAATATCATTGTACAGAATAACCATAAACATCTTTCTTAAGCGCAACAAAGCGGTACAATAAAAGATACTTCGAAGATAGGGCGTTGAAAAATGACTATTAATATACAAATAATAATTATTTTTTAATAAATAATAAAGACAAAAAAATCTCGAAAACCATTACATTCAGGCATAGGGAAATGTTAAGAATATATGGTTGAAATCTAATATAGAATTGAGGCGACAAAAAATATGTTTGCCATTTAAAAACACACAGTTATTACTATTATTCATTATCCAAAATTTACGTTAATTATTCTTCACCCTGTATAAAAAATGGAACACGTTTTTCTGAGATATTATTAAGTTACCTTACAGTGACCGATGTAGGTGGTGGAAATTCAGTAATTATAATTTATCATCAAATTTATAGTTTATAAATAACAGTCAAACAGGAATGTCCGTAATAAAATAATTATCATCTCGCCATGAGACTAAAGTATATTAGTTTGTCATAATAAGTTGTTGATAATTATATCAGCAATTTGGAAAGTTGAAAATATACTGGGTGTTTCATTTGGAATAACGAAGTGGACTGCAACATAACTATGAGTATGTATCAAATAAATCATAATATATTAGGGGTAAGCTGTTTACTTAATAGCAGATAAATATTGAACAGTTTGTTCATAACTATTATAGATGAGAATATTTTCTTGTTTCATACTTTTTTCATTAGTCGGGTTTTAGTTTTTGAATACTTTTTATTCCGTATGCGACTACATTCTCTAGCGGGTACTTTAAATATACTTTGTTAATTTTGAAATGTAGAGTCATGGGTTATCTGTTTACAGAATACAGCAGGCATCATTTAAATTTGCACACCGCCTAAAGTTGTGCAGATTAATTATAAGTAATTAATCTCGTGTACTGACAAGAAGTGTGAATATTGAAACAATCCTTAAAATTCATAAAATTTAAAAATGGAAACTCATTTGACATAAAACATAAAATTGGTAGTTTTGACCAAAGTTTGATACTGTATTATTTTCATAAATGATTTAAATTGTCTAATTTCATAAAAGACATTGTTTGTTAGCACTGGACAATGTCTCAGTATCACGGAAACATCTGGTTCTGAATATTTACCATCCGAGGAAAGTTTTTTTCCAATAATTCAAACAGAGAAAACAATCTTTTTGACTCATCAGAGCGTATCACGATCCCACAAAATAAAGTGCCGTTGACAAGCTATGCCGTTTTACAAAACTCTTCCTTGGATTTCCACTACAATTCCAAAAATGAAATCGTAACACGTCATTTAACACTGGGAGATTCTACGTTTTAAAAAAATAATGATTCACATCTAGAAAAGATGTCGTTTTCATTTGAACTTGATACAGTATGCTCTTTAATATCCGAATATAATTCATCACTTAAACAAGTAAAACATACAGCACTGTATAAATCAACAGAAAAATCCAAACCTCTTGGATCTGATGTTCAAGACTTGCCAAGAATATCTAAGAAAAAGCGACGACCACATGATTCCCCATATTGTATACAAGATGTTCGGAATTTTGGAAGGCATTTGATGCGTCATCATTCCGATGAATTTGATGTTCAAAGTTTTTTATCTTTACACAAGGGCTTAAAACTACGAACGGAAACACGCTTTGGATCAAATTCGACGTCATTGAAATTTTGTAATGATATAATTCCGATTAGCGAGAACAAGAAAAGCAATGTGAACCGTAGTATTTCTTGTAAATTTTGCAAAGGATATTATACCAATAAGTCTTTAAGGCGGCACGTAAAAAAATGTCCTTCGAATCCTGATCCCAAAAAACCTTTAAGATCACAAAGCGAGGGTGAAACGGTTATGCCTAAATGATCCTCTAAGACTGAGCGGAGTACTAAACACACTGACAGGTGATGTAATTCTCTCATTGCTAAAATAAACCTAACAATTTGTACGATACAAGCCGTTAAAGTTGGAATGTAGCGGTTTATCGAAAGTACTATTTCGTTTTGGTAAGACTTTTTATTATTAATATTTTGCAGGGCTGTTAATCCTTACTCATTCGGCATTAGTTTTAGACTGATTTTCGACCCAAAAATATAGATAGTTATAAGGTTAGTGAAAAAATATTTGAAATGAAATTCTTAGGAGTTCTTATTTTTTGCTATTTTCTGCAATACTATTTCATACAGTGTGAGACAGAAAATAAAGGACGGTAAATATTCCGAAATTGCAATTTTATTATAAATGATCCTATATTTAGAAATGTCGTCGGTATATTTCTGCATTTTTGTGTTATTACTGTTAGTTTTGGTACTTGTTAGAGATATACGTTTTTAAAGTTAGTGCCAATCAGGATTTTGTTTGCGTCAAAAATTACCATGTAATACAAAATAGATAATATACTTAATTTTTTTATATTATACAACTGTATATATAAATAAAAAGAGGCATATATTTGAGGGATATTTTTAAAATAACATACTAAACACGTATGGAAGCTTTTTAATTTTTTTATACTATATAAGTGATATTCGATAGCCTACCTATGTGTAAAGCAATTTTGCCGGGTTTTTCATTTACGATTTTAGCCACCAATTCTTAAATGTTTTAGTTTTTGACACAGGAGCTATTGAGAACTTATTTATTTCACTGTTGATCACTCGTACAACGAAAACAATTTGAAAAAGCGTTTAATTGATTAAATAATGGATTTGAACCACTTGATATCACTTCAGAAAAAAATCCTCTGTTATGTGTTGAGCATGTTAATTTAAAAATACTCATTAATTACTTACCTAGTCGATATATTTAAGAACACTCTGTATAAATAAGCATATTTTCATATTATTGTACGATCTACAAAAACTGCATCTAAAATATATTTTCTATATTGTATTACACTGGGAATTATCATAACAGAATCTTAATTGTTCATGACTTTAAAATGTATATTTCAAAAACTGATCATAGGAAAATCTTAAGAATTCAACACTTTCATTGAGTACCAAAACTAGTAACAAAAACTTACAGACATTAACCAGAATTGAGCTGAGCCTATCAGAAAATTAAAGTAACTGGATCGAGTACAAATGCATATCAAGTTTTCAAAGAAAGATACCAGTCGCCACTTTCCATAAAAATTGTAGGGTCCTTATTCGGATCAACTATTAATACAAAATAAATTAGGTGTGCATAAAATGGGAGGGAGAAGGTAGCATATTCTTGTAAATGCATCAGTCAAAAATGTAAATGTATATTTCCATAAAAATATATAATATAAGCTCGACTATTGAGCTTATTTTTGTCAACAGGTTTTTATATGATATGCAAATATGCTAATTTATAGGTATTATTACGTATTCGTTCTTTCATGTTATAAACAATCTCAGTTTAATATAAGTCAATCGTTTGTAATTTAAAAATTTTATTTCTCATAGTTGTTGTTTCAAATTAACAATTTCAGTCTCAGATAAAAATTTCTTACGAAGAACGCCGATTGCAATCGTTTTATACAATGTCAATACCAAACTGGCAATTATTCTTTTGATTGTATGTATTAACTGGCCGATAGTATATGTGGCAATGCCGCAAGGAGTCCATATTACCTGAAATGCATCATATACGGAGCCTACCTTGCTTTTGAAGTATGGAAATATACACCAACGGAGCCTACTGTAACCGCTACATATAACGGATCCCACTAAGACGTCAACTTATATAGTGGTATACATGAAATATACGCTAGGAGCCCAAATTGGACTACAGGTATAACGGAGTCCACATTGGCCTGCAACAATATATATATATATATATATATATATATATATATATATATATACTAAACATAGGTTTATTGGGGAAGCGGCAAATTAAAACGAGTACCCTTCATACTTTTTATGTCCAAGCTTTCAGAATTTATTTATTCCATTATCAAGGATGAAGTATATGAGAATGTATATTATAATAGATGTAAATGGTAAATTGTATACAGCATCAGAAGAAATATTTGAATTTTTTAAAAATAATTGTCAAATTGAAAGTAAATAAAATCGTTCTAAATTGTTATTCTTTTTTTTATATTGGAACATAGAAATAATTAAAGAAATTAAGGTTATGATTAAATTAACCATAGATCTATATACAGTTAATGTATTTGTGGTTATCTTCTTTTTTTTTTGATTATAGAAATGTCATTTTAATAACCTACAAAATGTTTATTTAAACAGAAGAAGAATTTGAAATTGAAAGACATTTATGGTTTTTATCAATAGACAATAAGTAATAATAAATATCACTTAAATTCTTATGATCACTTTTCTTATTAATGATATTAGTTTCTTGAGAAATGTGAGCCATTTCTAAGAAAAGTCTTTTTTGAATATTTGATTGAATATCTAAAATACTTACAGAATCAAAGTCCATAATATGATCTTTATCAATCACATGTTTTGCCAAAGCACATCTATCGGGATATAATCTACAATCGCTTTTATGTAGGGATATACGATTCTTTAATTGTTGACCAGTGTGACCTACATATTTTTCTTCACAATTTTTACAAGGAATACAATATACTACATTTGATAGGTTAAGAATATTAGTTTTATCTTTGACTTTTGTGAAAATTGATTTAATTGTTAAACATGTTCTATTTGCAATTTTTATGTTATCTAATGGTTTAAACGTTCTTATCAATTTGGGAGTTATTTCCTTAATATATGGAAGAGAAATATAATATTTTTGGATTTCAGAATTTTCTAGAGTACTGTTTAAATTTGAAGAAAAATTATATAATATGTATTTTACTAAATTATTTGGATATCCATTATCTAAAAATAATTGATGAAGAATTTTTAAGTTCTTTTCGTGGAACATAGGGTCTGATATATTAGATATTCTATTTTTCATTTGTTTAATTAAATTAGTTTTCATAGAATATTTATGATAAGACCAAAAGTTCATTAATCTCCCAGAACTTATTGGTCTTCTATACCAGTCAATCGATAATGTGTTATTATCATTTCTTATTAATTTAGTATCCAAAAATGGTATACTTTGTGATTCGTCTTCCTTTTCCATTGTGAATTGTATATGTGGATCATAGTTGTTAAATATGGAAAGAACATCATCTAATGTATTTTCTGGTAAAGATAAAATAATATCATCAACATATTTTTTTATGAATATTAAATTGAATGGTAGAGTTGGTATAACTGTGTCTAACAAATTATCCATAACATAACATGCTATAATTGGTGAAATTGTAGCTCCCATTGGAGTACCAAAAGTTTGTTTATAAATTTGATTATTGAAAGTGAAATAGGTACTTTCAAATAGAAATGTTATGATTTCTTCAAAATATTTTTTTGATATTTTGCAATGTTGATTTATTTTATTCCAATTTCTATCTATTGCTTCCAAAGTAGAATCTAAAGATATGTTACTAAATAAACATACAACATCTAAACTGCAAATTACATAATTGTTTGGTAGTTGAAATTTATTAAATTGTTTATATACTTCAAAAGAGTCTTTAATGTAGTATTTTGTATTAAAATCATAAGCTTTAGTTAAAATATCTGTAATATGAGAACCTAAAAAATTAGTAGGGGTTTCTAAAGATACAACTATTGGTCTAACTGATAAAGTTGGTTTATGAATTTTCGGAAGACCATAAAATTTTGAAGGAATACCATTATAACAAGATAGTTTTTCTTTCGTAATTTTATCTATCTGTTTACAATTATATAGTTTTCTAATAATAGTGTTACATTTATTTTGTATAGAAATAGTTGCATCTTTTTCTATTCTGATATAGGAAGAACTGTTATTAATAATTTCTAAAGAAAGTTCAATATAGTTGTCTTTTGGAATGATTACGGTACAATTACCTTTATCACTATTAGTGACGACTATATTAGGATGCATTTTAAGAAAATTTTTTGTTTTGTGATATAAATTACGAAAAAAAGAACTATTAGATTTTTTGTGTATATGATTAGTGATAATATTAGTTGATTTTGCAACTAATGTTTTCCTTAAATTTTCATCTGAAGTTTGTGTAGTTATGTATTCAATATCTGTTAGTAAATGTCTAATCTGAATGTCTTTTCTAAGAATTGGCTCGAAACTAAATTTAGGTCCCAATGATAAAAAACATAAAATGTCATGTGGAATTTCAATATTAGTTAAATTTTTAATCCATTTTGGATTTGTTTTTAGTTTAATTTCAAATTCTTTCTCTATTAGATTATTCAATTTCCTAATGTTTTTATTCTTTGTTGAATGAAAGATCTTATTATAATTTCTTTTTTGATAATATTCAAAGTTATTGAAAATATATTCTGAAGTTGATTCAATTATTTCTGATTTTAAAAAATTCAAATTAAATTCTAAATTTACAATATTCTTTTGATTGTTAGAAATTTCAATATTTATAATTTTATTACCTAGCCTTAAAATAAAATTTGAATTCTTGTTAATCTGCACATCTTGACGATGAAGAAGATCTGTTAATGGGTATATTGAGTGTTCTATATGCTTCGGAGTTATACCCAATATTCGAGATCTTGTAATATTACTGACACAAATGTTGTGTTTGACTATCCTGCTGAATTCTGTTATATTTTCTCATGTTTCATTCAACAACTTTGCTCCCATGTTTCACCTCTTTTATTGGTTGTACCGTACCGATGACAGCTAATGAGCCAGAAACATGCATGTCTGCGGTTACCACTCTTTTCAGTAGCCCCTTCTTCTATTTGCGTGCAATACCCACTAATCTATTCGTTGTCTATTGTTCACATGTCACGCACTATTCGTACATCTTGTTGTTATTTCATTAATCTGGGTCGGAAGTTTCAGACGGGAGTGTTATATGCACCTCCGTGTCTATGTTGGTTGTTGTCTCGAATATTCGAGATCTTCTGATATTACTGACACAAATGTTGTGTTTGACTATCCTGCTGAATTCTGTTATATTTTGTCATGTTTCATTCAACACCTTTGCTCCCATGTTTCACCTCTTTTATTGGTTGTACCGTACCGATGACAGTTAATGAGCGAGAAACATGCATGTCTGCGGTTACCACTCTTTTCAGTAGCCCCTTCTTCTATTTGCATGCAATACCCACTAATCTATTCGTTGTCTATTGTTCACATGTCACGCACTATTCGTACATCTTGTTGTTATTTCATTAATCTGGGTCGGAAGTTTCAGACGGGAGTGTTATATGCACCTCCGTGTCTATGTTGGTTGTTGTCTCGAATATTCGAGATCTTCTAATATTACTGACACAAATGTTGTGTTTGACTATCCTGCTGAATTCTGTTATATTTTGTCATGTTTCATTCAACACCTTTGCTCCCATGTTTCACCTCTTTTATTGGTTGTACCGTACCGATGACAGCTAATGAGCCAGAAACATGCATGTCTGCGGTTACCACTCTTTTCAGTAGCCCCTTATTCTATTTGCGTGCAATACCCACTGATCTATTTGTTGTCTATTGTTCACATGTCACGCACTATTCGTACATCTTATATATATATATATATATATATATATATATATATATATATATATAAATAACTGTATATAATTTATTTCGAACGAACCCGACCCAAATGAGATTCAGAGATTACTACTATACGTGATTAGATAAAATTTCATTTATATACAAATTATTTGCAGTCACGTGTATGTAGTAATATATATATATATATATATATATATATATATCAGCATAGATGTCATCTATGCTTATAATACATTCAAAGGTAAGATTCACAAAGGATTGTAGATCCATAGATATTTTTACATAATTCCGTGATTCCAGCGTACCCCGCGTTATCCAGATATTTCTCGGTACATACGGAAAACTATGATTTTCTATATCCATGGAGTTTCTGCACTCTTTCAGTGGACGTACAAATTTGTGCACGTGCCATATTAGGATCTCTGTCGGAATATTGCAATAGTTCCCTACAAAATTAGCGGTAATTTGTAACACATAATACTATCATTCGTCCAACGTGTTAAAACTGATATGAAGGCCAAAGCAAACAAATTCGTTCTCCAACTATATGCGATAAGGTTATTATTTTATATTTCACGGCACCCAGTCCAGAGTAATATTATGGCAATATAAGATACTCAAAACAAACCGTGGTAAAATTTGAATATTAGCACTGACACAATATGTGATTACGTATAAAAATTATTTTAATTAATAATAAAAATGATATGAGCTTCCAAAACGTTGTGTAAGTTTAATCAGCACAAAAACTTCTTGACAGATGTGATATCAACCATACGGTGTATAGGATGAGACATGAACTATGTCTACTTATAATCATTTTAACCCATTACTGCCCAGAACTATGAAAATGTTTTTAAGTAATTAGAGTTAATATGTTGTGTTGAAAAATGATGAAATATGACCTGAGAATATGTTTAAAGGAATCATTAAATTGTAGTTTATGATTTTGAGCGTGGGTCGTTAACGACCCCTTGAGCACTTAAGGAAATGAAGAAAACAATATCATTTTTGTTAGAAATTTGGAATGAAAATCATTTAAACTTAATTACAATTTATGAAATTCGTCAAAACATTTATCGTGTATTGGAACTAGACAACTCTCGCACGCTTTAGTGGTTTTATTCTTACACAGGGAGCATATTCTTCTTGTCTGTTGGCAGAATATCAAGTGGGATCCTTCCGAAGTGGTACTGTACACAGAAGCCCTTCCAGGTACGGGAAATTTTGGTTCACTTCCATATTTTTTTAGGAGATACTGTAAAATCTCTCGCCTTAAATGGATGTTGTCTGCATCGTATCCGTAAGAGCGGGCTAACTGACTAGCATTAGCAACGCATAAATCAATCATCCAGTGCAATATTGGTGTATACCACTTTTTTCCTCTCATAGCGATTCTGTAATTGGATATGTTATTATCCAGTTGATCCACACCTCCCATATATGTATTATACATTTTTATTGCATGCGGTTGGGCCAAATCTATTCTCATTTTGTCTTTGACCGAAAATCTTTTACCTTTTTGCATTGGCTCAACACCATACTCATTTTACAATACGGTTACTACACTGTTATCTTTCCATCTCCTACCGATGATACCATTGTCCTTATTCACTGCATCATAATATTTCCCCTAATCCCGTTTTTCATTATTTTTGAATCAACTAATTTACATTTCATAGTTCTGTTTTCCTGTACTGTTCCTGTTGCTCTGAAATTTATTCGATTAAGTTCATATAAAAACTTCGCCGAAGTAAAAAAGTTATCAAAATATAATGAAAAACATAAAACAAGGCATTCTTTCTGTAAAATATCAACAAATTTTAGCACAACACATTCCCCAAGACCTGGACTTTCTATCTATGGGCTTTTCTTGGTTTTTTCGTCCTTGATAAATTTTAACTGTAAGCAATAGCCTGGCTTGGTACTTATTACCCAAGCTTTATAGCCAAATCGTATGGGCTTACTTCGGATAAATTGCTTACAGCAATGTTTCCCGTAATAAGGAGTCATTGATTCGTCTATTGATATGTTTTGCTGAACGGGTGCGTATTGTAAAAAGGTTTTACTCAATGCATCAATTATTGGTCGTAGCATAGCCATTTTGTCATCATCCGCCCCGACAGCCAGGAGTCTCCGCTGGAGCGACCGTACCAGAAATCCGTGGAGTTATATTGAAATATGTATAGGGTCATTCGGTTCTTGTCCGCTGAACTTGTAGGAAGAGAGTATGTCAAGTCGAGGGAAGGGGGAAGCTGCTACTAGAGTAGTCGCGTTAGGGCCTTAAGCCAACCGTATAGACCGAGTAGAGGGAGAATTGCTAATGGGGCTGCTAGTTCGTCACGCTTTAGTGATATCCGCCTTTGTGCCTTAAGCCAGGCGAATGAAACCGATTGGCGGTAAACTGTCATTTGGGGTGCAGATTTGAGAATCGCGCATACGGGGTTTGAGACTGCGACACCGGAGAACCGTAGCTCCTAAAGCAGAGCTTTGACAGACAGAGAGCTCGCTTGCATTTCGTACTAGTTCCACTCTTTACATGACTTTTGTGCCACATGTTGCTTTTACCTAACAATATATAATTAATAACATGATTGATTGTTTATTCGTTGTACCGAATGAATCTCATTGTTTTTTTAGCCGGTTTTTGCTTTTAATCACTTCCTCTCAACCCAATATTTCGACAGCTCCGTATAAGTTAAGGAATTTAAGCATCAAATGCCCAAGTTTCGAACCCAGAAAGACAACTGAATCTGCCCGAGTAGCCGCAGCATATTCGTGACCATCATAAGTGATCCCCGGAGTAGTTTTTTCTCATTGCCGCTTCCCGGCGCAAGTGAATTTTACCAAGATGAAAAACTGGCGCCAAGTCAACCCAAGAAAAGGCCCTTTTTATAGGATATCGAGATCGCTAAATACCGAAGGATGAGGAAACCCTGTTTTTGAGGTAGTGAACGTGATGCCGTCGTTATAGAGAGCCGGAACACACCGTAAATGCTTCAGGACACCGTATTACTGTCATTTTGAGCGATTGTCAATCTCGTCCCAACAAAGGACCATCCCCACTGTGTCTCATCTTATTTGATAGGGTATCCAGTACCTAGAATCGATTCCCACCATTCGTTCATCGATTGGCAGCACCGATCTCGAGATACGAGCACTTGGTGAGAAACAGGAGGGTTTCTGACCGCCGAATAAGTAAGATGTGCCTGTTACGAGTGCTAGTAAGATGTCTACAAAGAGTTCCAGACCCGCGAACACTCAAGACGAAGCTACCGCCGTCCAGATCTAGCCCCCAAGAGAGAAACCTAACGACACCCGTATTGGAGGGATATACCTGCTAAAGAAGGAGAAACTGGAGACACAACTAGCAAAGTTTAGGTTACAGTTACGGGAGGGTCGCGACTTACCCGTACCGAGTGCCACGATGCCGTTTGTATTTCCAGCAAAGTCAGGGGGAGCCCCTGCTTTCGCCACATTACCTACCGTCACCGTTACCAGCGCAGAACAGCCTACCACAACTAATACTCTCTCTGGTCCACTAGCAAGAATTCAGCCCACGCCAGGACCAAGTCTGGACCGATGATTCCACCATTGAGGACTAATGATTGGCGCATAAGTTTTAGAGTGACCGAGGATCCCGCTGCTTTCATGGAAATGCTTGAGGACATTCGTGAGTCACAAACCAACTCTCCCTACCGACTCTTACAAGCTATGGTTGAGCTATTACATGGAATTCCCACACTTTGGCTTAATGAAAACTGAAAATACTGGTCCAGCTAGCAAGATTTCCACATTGCTTTCCGAGACGTCTTCTTTCCGGTTAATCACCACGTCGACTTAAGGTCGTAGCTAACTTACACGACACCGACCCAACACCTCTACCGCATAACCCCGCATTATACGGAGATGACTACTCGCTGTCCAAGCGTCAACAGCTAGGATGTAACCAGCTGTCCACTCGTGTACAGCTAACAGTCAACGCCTCAATCTGTTTGCTTTTCGCAAAAGATACAGTTTGTGATCCTTGCGTACACCGAGCAGGACGCCATCTTGAAACTCGTGGTAAGTATGCGGTAAGCGAGACGTAACTATCGAGTGGTGCGAAGGAGGTGAGCTCGCTTACAGCCAGCTGCCTCCAAATTTGTTTTTTTAATGAAAATTATATCGGACAGAGGACGCCTTGAGGCTCTCATTTCAATAAACATTATTCTATCGAGAGAGAGCGGTGTGGCATGAGTGTGCTACAACCTTTAGAGGTAGCCTTTAGTAAGAAGGTTCACCAGCTACAAGAGAGTACCGCCACGTATATCACCTATATGTTGACCCTCATTCGCCGTCGTGGAAACATCACAAAATAATTGAATTGGCTCTATTGTAATCTCCAACCGGAGTTTCCACGACAGATGCGCAGAACAGATTTTTCTGGGATACAGGAGTTTGCAAAGACCGCCCAGAACTAAGAGCTTTTACATTCCGAGATCAAGCAAGCTCGAGTACCGACCCCACACTCGCATTCGAATTCGTACCAGGCCTATCAACCGTCACCATTTCTATGCAACCGTGAATACCAAGCCGCTTCTACCGCCCCGTCCTCTCGAGTTCCACCCTACTCGCCGTTACTACCACTCCATCCTCTCGCTCTCAGCCGTACCCCACTGCAGCAACCATCCTAGTCACCGTTAGCACCGCCAACCAAGGACCCGCACTTACATCCCGAAATCAAGGCCGCCGGTCTGACCCAAATGAGTCAGTAGCAACGATCGCCTCCAACAGTCGTCCCACAGACAGAAACTAAGGATGTAGGCGATGTGGCCAGGCCGTACATTTCTGTAGTCAATGTCATGAAGCTCCCCGGATAATCTGCTCAAGATGTAAGCAGGATGGAATTTTGTCCCTAGATTGTCTGTGACTACGGCCAGAAAGTGAGATTGCAGCAGTGACCCCATCCATCAGTGAAGCCACAGACAGGAACCGAGAATGTTGGCGATGTGGAGAGACTGGACATATCCTCAATCAGTGCCAAGCAGCCTCCCGGATTTTCTTCTCAAGATTTGAGGATGGAGTTATGTTACGACAAGGGCGCTGCTACAACCTGAGGCCGGTTCTGCAATGTACTCAAGGCGCTTTACCTTTCGCTACCCCGTCCAACATCGAAAACCGACTTCGTAGGGCCTGACTCACTGAAACACCATCCAGTAACCGGCCCATGAAGCCGCACTCACCGTTACCCCATTCCGCAACCACCTCCGTAATAACTCATCTCCTTTCATAACCCAATAGAACATACCCATGACGCCCCATTCATTGTGTACCACCGCCCCTTTATTTCTCTCACATTTACAGGAGGCACCACAGAAGCCCTGATGGACACCAGAGCCATGATCTCTCATAGAGGCAACAGACTAGTCAGACTGTGGGATGCTCCAGGAGTACCGAAAGCTCCAGTCCCGGCAAGTTTCACTCGCCTGCCTAATGGAGAAACCGTTACCCTTCCCGAAACCTATTACGTAGGGATACAGCTTGGAGAGGACCGTGTTTTGCCATTGGGCTCACGAAGACATGACCAGCCACCGATTATGAAGAAAACCGTTTGCAAAGTTTCATGCAGAAAGAATTATTGGAGTATATTCGAGGCGTTACTCCGTTAGTCGAGCAAAGGATCCGCATTTCAAATCCAGGCTCGATAAAGTAACATGAACTCCCTCGTATCCCCAACCCAAGACTATACCGAGAAAAGTTCCGCCGTTATAACAGCCTTAAAACCGTTGAACTAATGCTCCTGGTACGAGAAGAAAAAAGGAAGGAATCCTACGTGATCCAGAAGCATTCCTCGACTAATGTATCTGAGGGGACCGCCTATACCGACATTTCTGGAACTTACTTTTCCGTTTGCTAGGCCGAGTGTTGATTCATTCTTTTCCTCTATTCGTATTATCATTATTATCTTGTATTTTTTGGTTTGCATAGTAAAATGAAATTTTTTCTCTCTTTCACTGTTCTCGCCCCCTCGTCTCTCTTCATGTTACAGAGTCCTTGAAGCCGAGTACCATGATGGATACCCTGAACCTTACTCTCGAAATCAAGTAAGTTTTGGAATTATGACCAAGTCCCCCACGACAGCTAGAAGCCTCCTATATATATATATATATATATATATATATATATATATATATATATATATTTAGTTAACATACAAGGTGGGCTCCTCCCATGTTAAATCTGAGGTATAAGTGAGCTCCGCGGTAAAATGGGCTCCGATATACGGAGCCCAGTTTACCAAGTCCTAAAAAAAGCATCAACTACCTTATATTTATGTCTAGATTGATTTGGCATAGTTTTTAGAAGGAGCTAATTTTGGCCGTTTTCGTGAATTTGTATATTTTTGTAGTGCGCGTGTATATTTCTAGATGGCGATATGTTGAAAACTTGATATACATTTTATGTTATATTTCTAGGTCAAACAAGGATCCGATAACTTTGGCACCACTGCAGTTGAGTACCACATCACTGTAGCGGTCAGAGTGAGCTCCTTCTAGTATTATTATACTAAATTGGTAAAGACTTACATCATCGGTTATTTCTTGTTACAGTTAAAGTATTATTCAAGAAAATCAAAGCTATGAGTCTATTTTCAAATATATATTTAGGAATGAGATACGTATACCATGCAAGGGCTCACAAGTAATTTGACATCTTCAACGATTCGGTAACGGGAGCTTTGGAGTTGGCTATTTTTTGTTTTAGATATGAATGCAAATTATAATTATTTTAATTCATTTAGATAACATAACTCTGTCATTTTGAATCTTGAAAGTAATTTTAATAAAAATATTCAAAACGTTTCAATTACATTGTATATCTTATTGACTCGAGGTGATAACAATTTTTATTATATTGTAAAAAGAAAGTGTGAAATTAATAATCTACTTTTTCGGATTATAATTTTACTGATTTAATAGATAAGTTCTTCTTGAATTATAAAATGGCTGATTAACCACGATGTTCATTTCATTGCCTTTTTGTTCCTATTTAGGTTTGAGTTCAATTTGGCATATATATTTTCGTTTTTTTCATTATGTTTATAGATTATATCTACCGGCTTTAATTTTATGGCTAGATAGACTGAATGAATATAACCAAATATTACGTTAATTACATATAGACTGTTAGACTATACCAATGAAGAAGGACAATTACCTAAGCTGAAGCCTTCGGATATCCTAAAAATTTTCTAGGTAATAGGACTAAAGGAAATACTCTAGTTGCTCAGACTTTCCTCAGGAACTAAGTAGAAAAAAGGAGGCACAATAGATCTCTTAGGTCTCAGTGAATATCACCCCAGTAAACATTCATACATACATGATACCAAAAATTATTTACTAAATATATCTAATTTGCATCCCAACTGAGCTAGAGTTTTTTTCCAATTCTAGCTTTTATTTCTTGTACACATACGATGTAAACATCAAAATTCTTTTACGCGATTTTCGTTTTCTACATATAATTTTCATACTTGCATTTTAAGTTGGCGTCATGAAATTATGAGAATTTTAAGTGTCCAAACACAACAAAAATTCAAGTTGTTTATAAATACCATAACAAACATTATACTTGTTCAACCCCAGTATATTTTTAGAGCTAAAAACTTATCATGCTTCGCTACACTGATTCTTAAAATGGGAAATACTAAGAACAAATTATTTATTTCTGAAGCTAAGTATTCAAATTATAGCATGATCTTGATAAACACTCTTCTGTTTTTGTTGATTCGACATAATTTTGAGATTACTAATCTAATTAAAAATCGAGAGCTTCCGCTCGAGGGCTTTAATAAATTTACTATTAATATAACATTCCATTGACTAATGAAATTTCATAAATTTTAAAACAAACCAATCGGTAATAATTAATAGCAACTATTAGCGACTACAGAAATAGTAACTTTCATTTGGAAACGTTGAATATAACTTCAAATGATTCTGACAATTTTGGCAGTAATTAAATTGTCATGTCATAACAAAATTTGTCCACGGCTGTTTGATAATTGATAAAGTTTACATTTTACGTGTGGAGCTTCCTAAGAATGATGACGTTCATTATTCACTAGTCAACAATAAGTATTGATAATCAACAAATCCCAGACAGGCCGTCGCAGGGCGAGTTCCAGCGACTACAATACAGCTGATAGCTAGTATTTTAATTATTATACTGAATTGAAATTACCAAAAAGTTTAATATGAAAAATGAATCAGACGGTGGAATGAATGTTACCCTGCCGAACATAAGGGAAGCAGCACAAATATGTAGACTCATTAGCTTGTACCCGCGACTTCGTTGACGTAGATCGTCAAATTAAATATTATGCTGATATGTAACTTATCTTGTTGCAAAAGATTCGTTTTTTTTTTAATTCAAACAAATTCAATATTTAAAACGAAACAAAGTGGAATTTTATTATTATATATTATTGTGAAGTTAAATAAATTTTTGCAATTATACATATCCACACATGTAGTAGTGTGTGCGCAACATAAATTTAGTTCAGCTCGTAAGTTTGAGAAACTCCAAAACTGTGTACTTTTTTTAACTTTACTACTCCATATCTAGCAAACTAGGGTAAATATAACATACCAAAGTCCTAAAAAATGGACGCCTCTTTGCATAAAACAGCGCGATATCTTTTCAGTATATATAGCAGTTATTTCGGGCTCCAGTGGAGTACAAACATGTACTGTACAAGGCACGTGGTTAGAAACAATTATTGTATAATTGTTATCTGTATTGTATGAGAATGTCCACGATGACATTTCAATTTAAGAGAATATTAAATTTGGCTTTAAATCGGGTTCCAGATTGTAAGTATTTTTACAAAGTGTGTGATGACAAATAATGTTTATATTATTACTTTTAGAAAATGAGTCAATTTTTCTGAAACATTTTTACATTGTTTTCAAGCTAAACAAAAGCCATCATATAACACATCCACAATGTTTTTGAAAAAGTATTATTTTTGTGGAAGATTGAATTACCATATAAAATCTGCTATTACAAAGCTGGTCAGAATTAAATACATTGATAAAATGTCCAATGGAAAACAAAATATTTTACTTCTTAAAACTTTTCCATATCGAGTAGGACGGCTGGCTGTATCTGAAGAACCGATAATCGTTGATAGAGAAATAACTGAAAATTGGATTTAAATTAAAGTATTATGTATTATGGAATATCAACAATACCTCTTTTGTTATCATCAATCAATTCTAAATTATTTTGAATAAAAAATCCTCAAATAATTGGTGTACGGAAGGACAAAATAAATGAATGATTATAACCCGTTTATTTCAATAGAATTTAACAAAATTGGTTGAATTTTTTACCAAATGATTAACAAATCGGATAGTTTCAAATCTCTTTACGGAGATATCCAACAATTTCATCATTTCATTTCAAAAGGTTTAACAAGGTCTTTAATTTCAATAGTGATAAAGTGAAACAGAATTTCAATTTTTCTTACGAGCACGAGATACTTTTAACAAATTATGTTGCATCTGTATATGCTTTTTATGGGGTGTTCCATTTAGAATTGTTCATATGGTAACTGGAGGTACCTATACCTCCTTACCGATACCCAGAAAGTTTTATTATAAATATTATAAAACGATTTAATCCCGTTGTTTTGACACCTTCCAATATTTTTGTGCGTACTTGGCAAACCATTCACATATGCATTTAGTGGTAACATATTCCCGCTATAACCATAGGTGTCCAGTGGGATAGAATAAAAATAATAGTTTTTAATGTATATCTTCTTAGAGTGAAAATTTGATAAATATCAATATGAAAAGATCATTTGAGATGGAATCAACTAAAACTTATAAATTTCATAACCAAATTAGCAAAATAGTGTTGACTAGTGCGAAATAAGAGATAAAATAAAATTAGGTATTATAAACATTCCATTTAATCTCGAATAACTTCGTACTGTATCGCATAGAGACAGGAGGTTAATATTTACGTCGAAAGTAACGGAGTATCGAGAAAACATGCTGAAATCATTTTTACGATAGTGGCGTAGATTGTAGGGGGAAAAGAATTATTTATCCCTACCGCATGCCTCTAGTGATAGAGGAAAATAATATTTTACCACTAATTGAAGTAACCTAATATATAAAAAGTGGAAGGTGTAAAAACAATGGACTACAATCATTTCAAATAATTATGATATAACACCCTAGATCTCAGTAAGAAGGAATATTTTACTGAAGTGTTCTCGAATCTTCATATTTTGTGCTAAGGTTTCTCCAGTTACTATATGGACAATTGTTAATGAACCACTCTGTATAAATATGACTGTTGTACAAGTGAAAAACACCATTTTTACGATAACGTCAAAATTCTACTAAATGATGTTAAATCAGAAAGTTTTTACGTAGATGTGAGAAGTTCTGTGTTTGCTTGTATTTAGTTTATGTAGCTTCAATTACCTAGAACGATCGGAATAACTAATTTAGTAAAAATAATGAAAAACTGTTACACCTGAACTTTTATAAGTGAGAATGATAAAAAGGTTTATGATAACCCTGAAAAATATGGTGGTTCAAGGGTTGATGTATGCGGTTGGAAAGGAATGAAAAATGGTATTCCTGCTATTTACATTGAAAGGTAAAGTCGTACGAAAAACTATCCAGTGGAATATTTGTAGATACTAAAAAGTCTACAATTATTCAAACACATGCTTAAATCTTCTTTTTCTGTGTTGTTTTTCTTTGTTGTCAAAATAATTTAATGTGGAGGAAATTAAGTATACGAGTATGTACACTATTTCATATCTCAAATGAAATTATTTTAGTGAAAACAATTAATAAGCTTGCGAGATATTAATTTTTTCCGGTCTGAAACACTTTGTGAAGAAAATTGAACTGTGAAATATCATTGTACAGAATAACCATGAACATCCGTCTTAAGCGCAACAAAGCGGTGCAATAAAAGGTACTTCGAAGATAGGGCGTTGAAAAATGACTATTAATATACAAATAATAATTATTTTTTAATAAATATAAAGACAAAAAAATCTCGAAAACCATTACATTCAGGCATAGGGAAATGTTAAGAATATATGGTTGAAATCTAATATAGAATTGAGGCGACAAAAAATATGTTTGCCATTTAAAAACACACAGTTATTACTATTATTCATTATCCAAAATTTACGTTAATTATTCTTCACCCTGTATAAAAAATGGAACACGTTTTTCTGGGATATTATTGAGTTACCTTACAGTGACCGATGTAGGTGGTGGAAATTCAGTAATTATACTTTATCATCAAATTTCTAGTTTATAAATAACAGTAAAACAGAAATGTCCGTAATAAAATAATTATCATTTCGCCATGAGACTAAAGTATATTAGTTTGTCATAATAAGTTGTTGATAATTATATCAGCAATTTAGAAAGTTAAAAATATACTGGGTGTTTCATTTGGAATAACGAAGTGGACTGCAACATAACTATGAGTATGTATCAAATAAATCATAATACATTAGGGGTAAGCTGTTTACTTAATAGCAGATAAATATTGAACAGTTTGTTCATAACTATTATAGATGAGAATATTTTCTTGTTTCATACTTTTTTCATTAGTCGGGTTTTAGTTTTTGAATACTTTTTATTCCGTATGCGACTACATCCTCTAGCGGGTACTTTAAATATACTTTTTTAATTTTGAAATGTAGAGTCATGGGTTATCTGTTTACAGAATAGAGCAGGCATCATTTAAATTTGCACACCGCCTAAAGTTGTGCAGATTAATTATAAGTAATTAATCTCGTGTACTGACAAGAAGTGTGAATATTGAAACAATCCTTAAAATTCATAAAATTTAAAAATGAAAACTCATTTGACATAAAACATAAAATTGGTAGTTTTGACAAAAGTTTGATACTGTATTATTTTCATAAATGATTTAAATTGTCTAATTTCATAAAAGACATTGTTTGTTAGCACTGGACAATGTCTCAGTATCACGGAAACATCTGGTTCTGAATATTTACCATCCGAGGAAAGTTTTTTTCCAATAATTCAAACAGAGAAAACAATCTTTTTGACTCATCAGAGCGTATCACGATCCCACAAAATAAAGTGCCGTTGACAAGCTATGCCGTTTTACAAAACTCTTCCTTGGATTTCCACTACAATTCCAAAAATGAAATCGTAACACGTGATTTAACACTGGGAGATTCTACGTTTTAAAAAAATAATGATTCACATCTAGAACAGATGTCGTTTTCATTTGAACTTGATACAGTATGCTCTTTAATATTCGAATATAATTCATCACTTAAACAAGTAAAACATACAGCACTGGATAAATCAACAGAAAAATCCAAACCTCTTGGTTCTGATGTTCAAAAATTGCCAAGAATATCTAAGAAAAAGCGACAACCACATGATTCCCCATATTGTATACAAGATGTTCAGAATTTTGGAAGGCATTTGATGCGTCATCATTCCGATGAATTTGATGTTCAAAGTTTTTTATCTTCACACAAGGGCTTAAAACTACGAACGAAAACACGCTTTGGATCAAATTCGACGTCATTGAAATTTTGTAATGATATAATTCCGATTAGCGAGAACAAGAAAAGCAATGTGAACCGTAGTATTTCTTGTAAATTTTGCAAAGGATATTATGCCAATAAGTCTTTAAGGCGGCACGTAAAAGAATGTCCTTCGAATCCTGATCCCAAAAAACCTTTAAGATCACAAAGCGAAGGTGAATCGGTTATGCCTAAATGATCCTCTAAGACTGAGCGGAGTACTAAACACACTGACAGGTGATGTAATTCTCTCATTGCTAAAATAGACCTAACAATTTGTACGATACAAGCCGTTAAAGTTGGAATGTAGCGGTTTATCGAAAGTACTATTTCGTTTTGGTAAGACTTTTTATTATTAATATTTTGCAGGGCTGTTAATCCTTACTCATTCGGCATTAGTTTTAGACTGATTTTCGACCCAAAAATATAGATAGTTATAAGGTTAGTGAAAAAATATTTGAAATGAAATTCTTAGGAGTTCTTATTTTTTGCTATTTTATGCAATACTATTTCATACTGTGTGAGACAAAAAATAAAGGACGGTAAATATTCCGAAATTGCAATTTTATTATAAATGATCCTATATTTAGAAATGTCGTCGGTATATTTCTGCATTTTTGTGTTATTACTGTTAGTTTTGGTACTTGTTAGAGATAGATATACGTTTTTAAAGTTAGTGCCAATCAGGATTTTGTTTGCGTCAAAAATTACCATGTAATACAAAATAGATAATATACTTAATTTTTTTATATTATACAACTGTATATATAAATAAAAAGAGGCATATATTTGAGGGATATTTTTAAAATAACATACTAAACACGTATGGTAGCTTTTTAATTTTTCAATATTCAATATTCAATAGCCTACCTATGTGTAAAGCAATTTTGCCGGGTTTTTCATTTACGATTTTAGCACCCAATTCTTAAATGTTTTAGTTTTTGACACAGGAGCTATTGAGAACTTATTTATTTCACTGTTGATCACTCGTACAACGAAAACAATTTGAAAAAGCGTTTAATTGATTAAATAATGGATTTGAACCACTGAATATCACTTCAGAAAAAAATCCTCTGTTGTGTTGAGCATGTTAATTTAAAAATACTCATTAATTACTTACCTAGTCGATATATTTAAGAACACTCTGTATAAATAAGCATATTTTTATATTATTGTACGATCTACAAAAACTGCATCTAAAATATATTTTCTATATTGTATTACACTGGGAATTATCATAACAGAATCTTAATTGTTCATGACTTTAAAAATGTATATTTCAAAAACTGATCATAGAAAAATCTTAAGAATTCAACACTTTCATTGAGTACCAAAACTAGTAACAAAAACTTACAGACATTAACCAGAATTGAGCTGAGCCATCAGCAATTTAAGTAACTGGATCGAGTACAAATGCATATCAAGTTTTCAAAGAAAGATACCAGTCGCCACTTTCCATAAAAATTGTAGGGTCCTTATTCGGATCAACTATTAATACAAAATAAATTAGGTGTGCATAAAATGGGAGGGAGAAGGTAGCATATTCTTGTAAATGCATCAGTCAAAAATGTAAATGTATATTTCCATAAAAATATATAATATAAGCTCGACTATTGAGCTTATTTTTGTCAACAGGTTTTTATATGATATGCAAATATGCTAATTTATAGGTATTATTACGTTTTCGTTCTTTCATGTTATAAACAATCTCAGTTTAATATAAGTCAATTGTTTGTAATTTATAATTTTTATTTCTCATAGTTGTTGTTTCAAATTAACAATTTCAGTCTCAGATAAAAATTTCTTACGAAGAACGCCGATTGCAATCGTTTTATACAATGTCAATACCGAACTGGCAATTATTCTTTTGATTGTATGTATTAACTGGCCGATAGTATATGTGGCAACGCCGCAAGGAGTCCATATTACCTGAAATGCATCATATACGGAGCCTGCCTTGCTTTTGAAGTATGGAAATATACACCAACGGAGCCTACTGTAACCGCTACATATAACGGATCCCACTAAGACGTCAACTTATATAGTGGTATACATGAAATATACGCTAGGAGCCCAAATTTGACTACAGGTATAACGGAGTCCACATTAGCCTGCAACAGTATATATATATATATATATATATATATATATATATATATATATATATATACAGGGTGTCCCGGGACTAATGGGAAAAAAGTCAGGAGTGTATAATCTGAGCCAAAATAATGTTAGTACTTCATATGAACTTTTTCAATGCAGGCCCTCGTTTTCGAGTTATAGGCCTCCAAAGTTTTAATTTTGAATTTGGTTTTTATTTTTATTTTTGTACTAGTTATTTGACCTTTATAAAATTCACGGCAAAGCTATAATTTACGTGTATGTTTATTTTGGAAAGGTAAACAGATTTACAGTATTGCCTTGAAGCCAGGGACGGACTACTCGCAATGGTTGGTGATCCAAAAATTTTGCAGGGATGGCACACCCTATATGAAATTATCGAAATTGACTTCCCCACACATTACGCTAACGAGAAGGTACTCTTGTTGGAATTCGATAAAATGAGCCGTTTGGCTAATATTTACAGTTTTATTAATGCACTACGTACCAATTTACCTAACTAACTTATTAATGCGATGTCCAAGATTTACCTACAGTACTACATAAAAATAATTTGATGATAGCAGATGATAAAAACATTAAGAACTTATTTAATGGGAATTAAATAGGTAGGCAAACAACGTAATTAGTTGATTTTAATCAAAATTAGGCATACAACATCAATAAGCCATTGAGAAAACCTCAAAAAACACAAGTTATACAACATTAGACTAAAACTAATTCCTAAACAACAACAAATCATAAATCGTTATTATGCAGTGTGTAGTTTAGCTTATTTCTAGACATGTCCAAACTATGTACATTTAGATAGAATGTCGTTATGAATTTAATTACCAATTTTAACCTTTTTTTTCTAAAGTGAAAGACCCAACACCTACTTTATACAACACAAATGTTATTTACAAAATGGATTGCTCACAGTGTTATGTTATGTTGGTCAAACACACAAGAGTGATTGTCGTACTGGCAAAAATAATTGTGCAGTTGTGAACCATTTTTTCAAAACAAAACATACGTTCGACTACAATAGTACTAAGATCCGATACGGACCGATACAAACATCGATTGTTTTTTGAGATGTATCATATTGCTAGGAACCCTAACGCGATAAACCTTAAATCAGACACTAATGGACTCAGTAATATTTATTGTCAACTTTTCAAATCGTTTCAGAAATTAATTTGTCTTATCACCCTGTAATTTGTTTTAGTGTGTTTCTTGTCAGTTTTTTGTGAACATTTTTATATCTATACCTTATTGGTTTTTTAAAATTATTTTAATTAGTCTTGTCCTAAGCCTTTTAATTTCTAGCCGTCACTGAATTCCAGACTGTGAAAATCTGTAAGTTCACTATTTGTTATTGTGTGCCATTGTTTATTAAATAAATTTTGTAGTATCTCCTGATGAAGCTACCAAACGGTGGCGAAATATTGAGTATAGGATAATAGTTTCATTCAATTTCACTGACCGCATACCCGATAATTCCCTATCTATATTTGATCAAGTACGGTCGATAAACAACAGAAGCATCTTTTTGCATTCTATTTATATATATATATATATATATTGCACCAGATATCATAAATAATAAGAGAATTAGTATTATTAAAATATGTTGCTAGTATTAAAATATATGAAAATAATATAATTTAAGAAAACAGGTAGAAAGGAAACACTTTTCTTAATTTAAACAACATATCAAATAAAGATATATTAAATAATAGCCTATAACAATATAATAAAAAAGGAATTACCTCAATAATAATACAAAATATAGAGATTGCCTAACCAATGTAATGATGTGAATAAAGTTGCCTAAGACGAAGAATAATTTTAATTTGTTTGTATGATGAAAAAACTCATAGGAACTCTATAAATGAACTAATAATGTAAAAGAGTGTATGTATGAAATTTTTTAATAAGTGATAGAAGTTTCAATTAATCTGATTGCAAAAGACAATATTTTATTGGTTATAAAATATGACAGAACAAATTGTGAATCAACAAATAAACTTTGAAATAGTGACCTGAAAAAGAACAAAAGACTGTTTGTTGAAAAAAGTAGAGAATCGAGGGGACGCTTTAAAATTAATAAGGGAAGCTGGTGTCAAGAAGCGAGGAGTGTGTGTGATGGTGTTCCTGAAATTTCAAGATATTCCCGGTTTAAGACATTTAAACCTATAAAGTACTATTAAATATAATCTTAGTAATACTCACAGTCAATTGTATCAAGTTTTTTCGGCAAGAATCTACGAAATTTTCATCAATTTTGGTTTTTTGGAGCAAATAAGTACTTAATTTCATAAATTGATAAACTTTTGCAAATATGATCGATCTAAAAAAGAAAGAAACAGACTTTATATAGTGAATTCATTGCATAAATCGTTAAAATTAATAAAAGGCCGAATTTTAAATAAATTAAAATATGTACTTACGCCATTTTGTAATTGCATAAATCTGGTGATTGAAATTTCATAATGTAATAACTATGCCCATCTGTATATAATTCCTATATTTCTATCTATGTATATAACTATTTTCTTTCCACAGCAATTTGTATCATATATATGTATGATTTATATATAAATTCTTTTATGTGTTTGAACCATTTACTTGTCTGCATCGTCAAACAAACTATGTTTGTATAAATATAGATGCTTCTTTAGTGTAAGAATTGTTCTTTTTATGCTAAAGCGCATGACTAGTTTTTCACGCATGCGCATTGATGAAATGAATAAAATAAATAAGTAGATATAATACAACCAGTGGCGTCTCATATTATTTTTATCAAATATATAAAATATTAAATTTAAAATTAAATTGATTTCAAAATAATGTGTTTTCTTTTTATTTAAACAATTACAACAATATAAAATGCCAGGACTCAAAGAGAAAAAGGATTTCATGCTCCCGAAATAATTAATATATAATAAATATAACAAATATATAAAAAACAATAACTGAGCTAGCCAAACTAAACAAAAATTCTAAATAAACATATACATTTAAATCATCTACAAAAATAAGTAAAGTAAGTAAGTTTTTATCATACATTTTATAATATATATATATATATATATATACTATTGTCCAGACTATTATTTAAATATTGTTATCTCAGGAATTTTTCTTTTATTATTATTTAGCCACGATTGTATTATTTGTTAATAAAAACGGAACAATCGGCAAACATGAATAAAACTCTATCAAAAGGTAGGGTTTAGTCGCGCCATTCAAATTTACTTGTGTTATGATTGTTATTGTTGGATTGTGAAATTAAATTGAACAAATTGATGATATCAGGAATTTTTTCAAAGAAAATATGTATACATATACTATGTATATATAAAATACAATTATTTTGTGACAATTAAAATGTTTGATTAATTACTGATCATGAATGCATTCATCAATTGTGAAATATAGGCCTAATGGATTTTAGAGATATCTAACAAAATATTTTAAACGGTACCTTCCATTTTCTAAGTTTCTATTAACTTCAAAATAAACTTGACCCTAAATTTCTTTCGGCTGTAGTGTCCAAAAAAAGTTATTGACAAGCTCTTCTTAAATTTTACACCCAACGTCTCAATTTCTTCCCCAGATATATATCCTATAACTGGATATACAACTATCTTCTATCTTCTTATAATTATTTTAAAATTGGTTTAAATTTCTCTGATCATTAAATATAAACGGTTTTTATCGTCCTTATTGTCGAGATAAATTATACTATAACTTCCCTCTTTTGACGTTTTAAATCAGACAGTCTTTTCTCTAACAATTTTTCTAATCAATCCCAATCATCGTTCTTGGTTGTTCAGGAAACTTTTTTCAATACAGGGTGAATTTTTTTCAATTATAATCTGGAATTTTCATTGTATACATTTTTGAAAGAAATTTGTATGAACATAGTGTCTTTAACGACGATTCGCTTTTCACATGACAAGGAACCATTAATTTTTAAGACGTATACGAAGCATGAAAATTACATTTCAGTTTTGGCACGACATCAACTAATCGCTTAAGAAAATTCAGATCATTGTTATTCATGAAATTATTGTGATGATCATGTAACAGTGAAATTATAACAATCTTTTAACTTTCAATTGACTAATTATGTGACGCATAAGAAGAAAAACTCAAGTCATGCACTGCAAAACAATAGGGATGTTTTGACGAAGCAAAGCGATCCAAAACTGGTGAACATTTGACATTTATCACATGTCAAATGTTCATCGGGTTTGAACTGATTGGCTTCGGCGTAATAACCCATATGTCTACCTGTCTAGCCAACTTTATTTTGGCGAAGTATGTTTCAATATGAAACTTGTCAGATTTTTAAAATAAATTTTGGGTGTATAATTTTCTTACCGAATCCCCCACGTCCTTGAATTAATGTCGGGAAATTTTTCCTCAGTCATTTTCGGAAATAATTCAAACACTAATTCTACATTTTGACTCTTGTTTTCTTTCTCTATTGAATAATGAATGATACAGATTGTCATCATATCGGATGATTTAAAAAAATTCAAATCCTTAAATTTTGTATTTGCTTAGAGTGTGTAGTCTTTCATTCCATATTATAGTATACAGAGTGTTGCAGGCTTCTTTCTATGTTAATATATATATATATATATATATATATATATATATATATATATATATATATAATATATATATATATATATATTTATATATATATATATATATATTTATATATGAAATAACATTTACACACGAGAAAAGGTTTTTTTAAAAAATTATTTATTTAACAAAAGTTACAAGTTTCATGATTCGAAGTAAATTCTGGACTGACTATAAAACTAAACAATTCAAAAAGGTAAAAAATACAATGTAAGCAAAAATAAGGTTCAACAATTTATAAAACAACAGGTTAATACACAATATACTGATAAAGCAATCTATTTAATATGTACCAAGTAATTTAAGGTACATAACACCTCCCCCATTAGATCGACGCATCCCCTGGAAGTTGGATTTTCTTTTCTTGTAATTCCATTGGAGTTTCTTCTGATTTTCTTCTTTTCTGAACTTTCATCAAGAGTTGCCTAATAATTATCAATACTCTGCTAGAATATAGAAATATAGTCCATATGCTAGGAATATGGAGATTTAATTGATCTTCCTGAATTGGTGTCAATCCGTGCGAAGATATTTCTTTTTATTTTAATTTTTTCAAATTTATTTCTAAAGGCTGGATTTTAATTTTATTAAAATGTGTCTGAAGTTCATTCAGTACCAGTGGTTGACCATAAGTTCTATCTTGAAATATTAATTCTTGATTTTTTAAAAAATATTTTACATGACGAATTTTTGATTAGGAAAATTCCTTTTAAAATTCTGATTTCTGTGTCTTCTGAACATTTAATTATTCAATTGACTGTCTCGACCTTTACTTCGTGGAATATGCTCATATTAGTGTTTTCAAATGAAACTCAAGGTCTCTAGTTAATTCCACAATATAATACAAGTTATTGAAAATTCTAAAAAAATGACAATTGTTTCGAATTTTCAATAACTTGTATTATATTGTGGAATTAACTAGAGACCTTGAGTTTCATTTAAAAACACTAATTTAATTATTCATTTTTCCTCTTCTGGAAATACTACTAGGTATTGGTTTATTTCTGGTATAATTTCCAAATGATTTTCAATAATTTTGATTTTAGTTTATTCGCAGTTAGTAGAGTTTTCCATTAATAGTATTTGTTCTTCACATAACTGTTTATTATTATCTTGAAGGTGTGAAGCACATTGAAAATTTTCACTTCTTGTACAAATATCGTTTAGAGGTTTCATCTGTGTATCAGATCTTAGCAAATACTTTGAATTTGGTATTATCATTACGAATTCTGATTCTAACTTAGTAGGTATGGGTAATAAATAAAATAATTCAAACTCAATATTAAAATCTATAGAAATCTATAAAAAATATCCTATTCTATTTTTACTTACTCTATATGTTATGTCTAAAATTGATTCAAGTTTAAAATATTCTCGTATTTCAATTCCAACGGTAATACGAAGATATTTCTGCAACTCTTTAATTCATACTTGATATAATTTTACTCGAATGCAATGTCCTTAGTTTGCAGAATGAACAGGAAATCTCTACAGTTTCTATTATATCTAATATTACATTATAAATAATTAAAACTTAATTCAACATTGTTTAATAAAAATAGAGTTATCATGTAACATGTGTAGATAAACTTCATTTGTTTTAAATGTTCTAATTTTAAACTTATTCTGTAATGAAAGTATACGGTTTCTTCTTAGGTCGTTTTATATTTGAAATATGAATATCTTCAGCGGTATTAAAATGACGTGTTACAATTTTCGCATTTTTATGTTTTCTGTTTACGGATTTTATTTTTTCAGGTTGATATTTATTTTTTGTCTTACTTTTAATCTGCTTATTTTTGACAAATACTTTTGTAGGTAGAGGGTCTGGAAGATCTTCTCTACTTTCATTAGCTTTTGAAATAACTTTATCTTTAGTTTCTTGCAATGATTTATTTTTTTTAGAAAAAAGTAATATGATTTTTTCTTTGTGATTATGTATATAATTATCTACTAATTGTCGATCAATGTCTAAATCAAAAGAAGAGTTATTCTCCAAATGACCTGTAATAATTTCGTATGGTTTAGTTTCGTTACAGAGTGAATACTATTATTATATGCCAAAAGAGCATAATTTACTTTTATTTCAATAGGTTCTTTCTCAAATTCCTTCTGATTATTTAAAAGTCTAATATGTTCAATAATTGTTGAATGAAATCGTCGGCAATGCCGTTTGCTTCAGGATGTTGTGAACTGATAAAATGAATTTGATTTTTATGAGTTTCTAATAAATCTTTGACCAAACTATTTTTTAATTCTATTCCGTTATCGGATATTATTTGTTCCGGCATACAATGATGGGTAAAATATTTATTTAAATTATCAACTATCTCTATACCTTGGGCTGAGTTCAATTGATACAACTGCCCGTATTTTGGAAATGAGTCTATTATAGTTAGAAATTTCGTATTTTCTAAAGTAATAGTGTCTAAATGTATTATTTGAAATGGTTTAATAGCCGTTGGGGTAATATTAAAACATGGTTTTACGGGTTTCCGATCATATTTTGTTATTTGACATATTTCGCATTCGTTAATGTACGTTTGAATAGAAGATCTTTGATAAGGCCAATAGTATCGAGATTTTATTTTATTTTCGGTTTCATCTAATCCTCTATGATTCCGTTCACTTTCATGATAGTTTGGTATTACTTCTTTGAATTCCTTTAGAGGGATGTCAATTAATTTTTTATTACATTTGATGAATGAAATGTGTGAATTTTTGAAATATGTTTGTATAACAGTGCTGAATTTTTCGTATAAGGGATCTTCAAAATAAATATGATATTTTGCTTTTGGTGCTACATATTTTTTCACAAAATTTATTACGTCTTGTTCAAAGTTATTTTTAGAAAATTGTACTAGAATTCTTTGCTTAGTTTGATATAATTTAATTATAGTTGGTATAGCTGGTTCAAAATTAACTTCAGAAATTATAATTTGATTTTTTCCCACATTTACTGCAGATTCCGAAATAGGTATTCCTGCAATAGGATTTTCTATGTTAGTGTGAATAGTATTATTATCATCATCAATTTCGTCATTAAAATCTTCAGCTTCTACAATAAGTGATTCGGTTTCTACATTTTTATTTTTAGTATTATTCGAAAGTGAGTCATTAAATCTTTCCATATAAACTAATAATTTTTTGGAGGATTATCCGAAGAATTTACTTCATTCATATTTAGCTGGATTCGTGATAAACAGTCACTATTAGTGTTCAATGCACCTTTCTTGTACACTATATCATAGTCGTATTCTTCGAGTATCAACCGCCATCTAACTAATTTAGAATTGGGTTCTTTCAAAGAAAATAACCATTGAAGTGGTTTATGATATGTTACTATAGTGAATTTTCTTCCGAAAAGATATGGGCGGAAATATTTTACAGCCCAAACAATTACAAGGAGTTCCTTCTCAATTGTTGAATTATTTACTTCAGAATCATTAAGTGTTCTGCTAGCACATGCCACAGGCAAATCGGTTCCGATTTTTGCTTGACTGAGAACAGCGCCTAGTGCACAATTGCTTGCGTCTGTTGTGAGATTAAATGGACGAGAGAAGTCCGGGTATTGTAAAATAGGATCATTCAATAACATATTTTTACAAGTATCAAAGCAATTAATATAATCAGGATCTTTAATGTTAATTACTGCATTTTTCTTAAGACGATTAGTTAAAGGTTTAGTCAGTTTTGAAAAATCTTCAATGAATTTTGTATAATATCCAAGAAGTTCGAGGAAAGCTTCGATTTCGTCACTAGTTTTTGGTATGGGAAATTTTTGAATAGCACTTATTTTATCGGGATTTGGTTTAACACCTTCAGGGGTAACAATATGTCCCAAATAAGCTACTTCTTTCCTCAAAAATTCGGATTTGTCAATTTGGATTATAAAATTCGATTCACGTAACCTCTTAAATACCTCTTTTAAATTATTTATGTGTTCTTGCAAGCTTGTACTGAGTATAATGATATCGTCAAGATAAACTAAAAATTTTTTGTGTTGGATACCTCTTAAAATGTTGTCCATCACGCTTTGAAAAGTTGCTGGAGCTCCCTTTAGTCCGAATGGCATTCTCAAAAATTCCCAGTGGCCGTTTTCAGTAGTGAAAGCCGTTTTGGGTATATCTTCTTCAGCCATCTCAATTTGGTGAAATCCGGAGGCAAGATCCAATGTAGTGAAGTATTGGCAACGTCCTAATTTATCCAATAGATCAGTTATGTTTGGTAATCGATATCTATCTCCAATAGTTATTTCGTTAATCTTGCAATAGTCTACGACGACTCAAAATTTTTGTTTACCTGTAGAGTCCAATTTTTTTGGAACAAGCCATATACTACTCGAGTACGGTGACGATGAGGCTCTTATGATATTTTGATCTAACATACTCTGTATTTGATTTTGGACTTTTTTTTTTATATACTTCTGGATATCTGTACGATTTAGTATAAATAGGTACATCATTTGTAGTTTTTATTTGATGCTTGATTTTACTCGTAAAAGTTAGTTGATTACCATCAACATGAAAAATGTCAAATATTCTTTAATTAATTTAAGAACAGCATTGCGTTCTTCAGAATTCATATGTTCTGTTCGAACTTTATTTATATCAAATTTGAATTTTTCTGCATAAATAGCATTAAAATTAGGGCTCAAGGTTTGTTCGTATTCGTCGAACTGTCCAACCTCTGAACGAGCACTTAAATCTACTTTAAAATATGACTCAGACGGATTTAAAATAATACATACAGCTTGACTATTTTCCGCTTTTGTAAGACATTCGGGAATTTCTAATTTTCCGATCTTTGTATAAGGTATAATTATATCGCCATTATTAATATTATCAAAATTCAATTTAATTATTTGTTCAGTTCGCGGTGGCACTACTATACAATTCGTGTTCTCGCTTCTGATTTGAAAATAATTTATTTTTATTTCACTATAAGGCGTAATTAAAACAATAGTTGCATTCAATTTTTCTAGATTATCTAAACCTAATAAGTAATCAAAGTGATTGTGAAATTTGAATATACAATATTCTAAGTTCATTTTATTTTTCATTTTAAATATCTTTGAAGATGGAATAACTGGACAATAATTTTGTTGACTTGAGCCTAAAGCAGAAGTTACTTTGGAAGATTTTTTCATAGTCGATTTTGAAAAATATTTCTTTGCAATTTCAGGTGTTACAAAAGATTTTGTACTACCTGTGTCAATCATTACTTTCAAATATTGTTCGGGAAATATTATGTACGGTAATTCACTTTCATAATTCGTAAAATTAAACATTTCTACGTGTCTGTCTCTTCCAAGGCAATTTAGTCTAAAAAACAATCTTCAACATCAGTGTGACGTTCAGTATCGTCCAAATTATGCAATTCTTCCGAAATAAATTTTTTTCTATTACCTACGAAATGCGATTGATTTTGGCCATTATTTTTATTCTGTACATTTGGTTTATTGTGCGTATTAGAAGTAGATATACTCATTGGAGTAGGTTTTTGAAATTGATAATTTCTACTTGGTCTGAAAACATTAGTATTTCTATTCTGAAAATTTGTATCTCTACTTGTACTAGGTAAATTATTTTCATTGTTGAAATTTCTATTAAATTGTGGTTGATAACTATGTTGTTAATTTGGTCTGCTTACAATTTGATTATTATGATAATTATTTTTGTTATGTGATATAACATTAAATTGTGACTTAGGCTTATGAAATGAATTTTTTGGATATGTATTGTTATTATTATTACTTAAATAAACTTGAAAGTCATTCGTTAGAACATTTAAAGCTGAATTTAGATCGCCAGGATTCTTGTTACGCATTAGTGTACCGAGAGGTTACTTTAAACCGCGCAATAGTACTCTTAGTGCTAAATTCCTAAAATAGTTACCTAAAATGGCTTGTTCACTTGCATTTGAGCGTGTCATTAATAATGATGTTTGTAGATTCAAAAGATGCTGTATCCTATTGTAAAAGTCAAAATGTGATTCATTTCCTTGCTTTAATTCCGATATTTCAATACTTAACGTGTAAATGTCTCGTTTATCGGCGTATGTGTTC
This sequence comes from Galeruca laticollis, assembly GCA_963921935.1. Classification (NCBI taxonomy): domain Eukaryota; kingdom Metazoa; phylum Arthropoda; class Insecta; order Coleoptera; family Chrysomelidae; genus Galeruca; species Galeruca laticollis. The sequence continues at coordinate 18,322,630 of OY998182.1, read as the reverse complement.
AATAAAGCATCTTTCAAATTCTGCCAATTTGAAATATTACAAGCTGAAATATTTATTGGGGCTTGGCTTTTAATTTTAGATAAAATACTAGACATCAAATATTCGTTTTGAAAGTCTGTTAAATCTACAGTATTGTAAAATTCATTTATTTATTTTTCAGAAATTTCTATGAATCTGGCTAATAAAGCATTTTCGCCATGGAATTCTGGAATTATGTCCAGATATTCCTGTTTCAATTGCGGTACTACATGATCTGCAGGCATTTTGAAAAATTTATTTATTGTAAATCTAGGTTTAGATAATTCAATATTTATTTAACGGTTACTATAAGTTTGTGAGCCAGAATCTAAATCAGAATCAGAATTGTCAGAGCTTTCTGAATTAAATAAACAATTATTTCCTCTATACGACATAGAGTACTTACATGAAAATTAGAACTGCTGTCGCCATCTAGTGGAACTGTAGTTGGAATTACCAATATCCCCTTGAAATTCCTCTTCATACGAGCCAACTGTCTTCGAGTTATGCTACTTAATTCACTTAACCAAGAGTCCCAATTATTCAAGGTATGTTAATAAATCGTTTATACGAACCGATTGTTATATTCGCGAACGCCCGTTTAACATATCCTACTGACTGCGCCAAATAACTTTTTACACACGGAAAAAGGTTTTTTTAAAAATCATTCATTTAACAAAAGTTACAAGTTTCGTGATTCGAAGTAAATTCTAAACTGACTATAAAACTAAACAATTCAAAAAGGTAAAACATACAATGTAAGCAAAAATAAGGTTCAACAATTTATAAAACAACAGGTTATTACACAATATACTGATTGAGCAATTTATTTAATATGTACTAAGTAATTTAAGGTATATATATATATATATATATATGTATATATATATATATATATATATATATATATATATATATATATATATATATATATATATATATATATATATATATATATGGGGGTAGCCACTACGGCGTGTCGGCACGGTTTAGTGGTAGTCCTGTTGGGGACTTAAGCCAACCGTATAGACCGAGTAGGGGGAGAAGTGCTAGTGCTGCCTCGGCATGTTTCAGTGGTAATCGCGTTTGGGCCTTAAGCCACACAAGTAAAACCGATTGTGGTTAAACTGTCATTTCTAGTACAAATTTGATAATCGCGCAAACAGGGTTTGATATTGCGACACCGGAGAACCGTAGCCCCCAAAGCAGTGCTTTGAGCGACAGAGAGCCTCACTTGCATTTCGTACTAGTTCCGCTCTTTACACACCTGCTTCCCGTTTACACCCTGCTTGCGTAGTTACCCCTTAGATTTCGTTGGACCCCGCTTGCAGATAATTTAAATGCTTTTGCCCAGCTTGTTGCTTTTGCCTGACAATATATAATTAGTTACCTGATTAATTGTTTTTTTCCGTTGCAAACAATGAAGCTCATTGTTGTTCACCCGTGTTTGCTTTCAATCACTTCCTCTCAACTCCATATTTCGACGGCTCCGTATAAGGTAAGGAATTTGAGCTGAAAGTACCTAGGATTCGAACACTGGAAGGCAAGTAAAATCTTCCCGACTGGCCGCAGCGCTTTCGTCACCACCATAAGTGATACCTGGCGTATTTTAACAATGCCCTGAGCAAGTGGAGCATACCACGATGAAAAACTGGCGCCCAGAGCAACCCGTTTCCTGTACTTAGCTGTCAACTATGACGTACTGCCGCTGTAATTGCGTCACTCGGCAACTGCTTCTGATATGTTTCACATCGTTCGAACTAATTTACGTCTTTGTGAACGGCATATTGCAGGATATTCTCAATCGCTTGTACACAATATAAATTCTTCCATGATTGCCGTTCGTCATTTTGTCATTGTATTTTCTTATGTCGTATTGGCATTTGGTTTTCTCACATTCATCGGCATTCCAGCAAGTAGAAATGAACATAATTGGATATCCGGTCTTGTTTCATCGCTATTATTTATTTTGGCACGTGGCTAGACAATCTCATGAACGTGCTAATTCACAAAATCTCTCCGATTTGCTTTGGTTTAGGTATTTTTAACATTTGCTTGGGTCATTTGTTCACTATCGCTTTTCTATGAAGTGGACCTCATATATTTTACTGATTTTAAATTAATTTGTAATTCAACTAATACATTGTTCTTTTTTATTTCAGGTGTTTTCCTCATATGCTGGCTTCCATTCTTCACGTGCAATATATTGAGCGCGATGTGCAGTAAACTCAATCTAGATTGTCAACCTGGCGTTGCTGCATTTCTACTTACGACATGGCTAGGATATATGAATAGTTTTGTGAATCCGGTTATCTATACTATATTCAATCCAGAGTTTCGGAAAGCATTCAAAAAGCTCATGTTCTTGGGAGGTTAGATACCAGTGTAAAATGAATGAGGAATTTCCAAAAGTTGAGAGATATTCGATAACAGATACAAACCACATCTCATTCACTGAGGGATGCTGGTAAATTGATCAAAATAATAATAGATCATTTGACTTGCAATCGATTCTACTAATTATATACAAATGATGTAAGGCACTAGTATTCGCTGTTTTCAATAATTTCAATTCCAAAGTTAAGTACATCCACACATTTTAGTCATTATAGATCTATAAATTGATCTGCGACACAGGTGTGTGCCATTTGAATATCTTTCCTTCGAAAAAAGTCGGTTGTTCTTCCAACAGAATATTTCTCAATAAGGGTAAATGAAAATTATATCAGACTCATGAGGCTGTATTTATAAGAAGCGTTTCCTTCAAAGGTCAAGGGTTGAAGTAAAAGGTAGAGCTTACAAGGAGGAAGGGGAGGGAAAAGTTTTTGCTTCATTCATAAGATGTGCATATGTTTATATATTATTAATTCCCAAATAGACTAGGCTTTTCAATTTCAACATGGGTGCAGTCGATAACTCCTAATGCAATTGGAATTTTTTTATTTCCTGCCTACTTCAGTTTGGCTTCCATAATTCCATTTTAGGATGAAGGGAACTTGATCCACTTATCCGCTTTGTCCACAATGAGATCGAGAATGATACCGACAATTCGGGAGACTAGGGGCTGTGAACCTCCCAGTTCCTCACCGATACCGCTCTGGAAGCCCGGATCAGTCATGTACCCTAAAAATATCTCAATGCCCTGTACTGGCAAAAGCGCATCTTATCTGTTTTCCGGATTCTCGCCAATTAAGTACTCTGCTCACCATTGCACATTATTTTCGTCAAACTGAGAATGGGTTCGAAAGTGGTACTCACGTACGTCTTTCTTTGTAAACTTTTCGTTCGTGTACGTGCACCACATCCAGCATAAAAAATTCGATTATGATATACTCCCTTCACAACTAAACACCTTCGCCCTACAAGTATAAGTATGAATTACTAAAATAAATTTTAATTAACTACAGAAGCTTCTCTCGACTAGATCCATTTTTTCTGAAGCAAATCCTTTAACCTTCATGGGACGGACATCAAAATTCTACGAAAAGGACTAACTGGGGTCCGAGAAGACCCCATGCGTAAAATTGCAAAAATGCTGTATTTTTCTTTAAATTAAATATATAGAGAAGAAGCTTTATTAAAGTTTTACTATTAACCATTTATTATTCAAAAATCATCACGAAAAAATACAAAATACCCTAATCACTAATACTACTAGCTGCAAATCATTTTAATATTTTTTACAAACTATCTCCGATTTTGAATGTTTTAGGCACACAAAGTTATTACACCTAATACATATTTTTCTGGATTTTCTGTCTTTTCCTGTTTGACACATATGGCAGCGCCCCTGGTATTGTTTTGTTGTTCAACTCTATGTTCTGTTGCATCCAGTAGTTCGTGAAAAACGTCTGTCATATGCCGTTTTCTATTCGTCTGAATGTATTTATTATTAAATCGCCGGAAAACGTTTTTCTTTATGAGTTCTTTTCCTAGTCCCAAAATATACATTTCACGTTTATCCAAACTGTTTTTTCGCCAATCCGGGTTTTGCAGTAACCACAATTTATAAGCATTTATTCCTGCGATATCTATAAGATGCGAAAATATTGCCATTGGCCAGCGGTTTGTTTTTCTCTGCACTGTATATTCTTTGGCCAACTTATCTGAAGTGTCGACAGCACATTTTGTTTTGTTGTAATGAAGAATAATTTCTGGTTTGTAGTGCTGTTCTTCTCCAGCTACTTTACTATCAGTATGCTCACTTGAAAGTAAGATGACATCATGTTTTTGTTTTGGAACATAGGATACTTCTTCTTTGATTTCTAAAAGCAAACATACTTGAAAACTCTTTCTTGTACGATGCCGGTAGAAGTTCTCATGGAATAAATGTTTTCTTTTTCCGGAGGGTTCCACGTGAAGTAATATTTTTTTCCCTAACTTGTCAGCAAGTTCTGAACTTGTGAAAAATTTATCGGTCGTTATTCCAAATCCGCCTTTCAAATGTTCTGTCAAATCTAGGACAACCCTTTGACCTTGACTCTTTTCCGCTTTGTTACCTTGTTTTCCTAAAAATTAATAGATACATAGGAATATAAAGTTTGCCTATATTGCTTTTCAAATAACTTACCCCAATAAACTAGCATGTTTGCAATATAAGAAGTGGTGCCGTCCACAAGAGCCCATATTTTGATTCCATACTTATCAGGTTTACTCTTCATATCGACTCGGAATGGTGCCTTACCCCTAAATGGTACAAGCTGCTCATCTACACATAGATGGTCGCCAGGATTAAGTGATTTTTCACAATTAGAAGTGAAAATATCGAATATATCTCTTATCGGAGCTAGCTTATCTACTAATTATCGTTCTTGTCTTGTTTGAAAATTATCAAAGCGTAAAAATGAAGTGATTTGTTTGAATCTGTCTCTTGATATCGCAGCAGGATTTATAGGACGACAGTAAGAAATTTCTTGACACCAGAGCATATCGATAGCCTCTTTCGATCCGTGAAGTGCGCCAAGAATAAGCAACATTCCAATATAAGCTTCAATCTCTGTAGAATCAACAGGTACAAAAACTTTGATTTCATTTGGATTTTCTATATTCCATTTATCATAATATGTTTGTGCCTTTCTGTTTGTTCCGGTTACTATTATGTTCCGAATATCCGGAGATAGGAAAAGAAAAAAAGCGTCTTTTATACTTGAGATATCAGAACTGTAATTTGTAAGGCCTAGAGCATGTCTCCGAATATTAGCTTCTGAACGTGTAACTTTTGTGTTTCCTGGAATTTTCGACCACTCATTTCCATCTTTAGATTTATATACTGGAATGCCCTGGCTGTTACTAACTGTTGGTTCCTCTGGGTTCGTTTTCTCTATACTTTAATCAACAACTATTACATCATTTTCTTCCTCTACTTCTGTGACAATGTCTTCATCTTCTAAGTCACTCGATGTTTCCTCATTAATAACACTATCAAACTCTGGATCATCACTTTCAAGTATACGTAACATCTCATCGTCAGTGAGCCCCTTGTGATTGTTTCTAAATAAAAACTGACTCATTTTCAAAACGATGTACCCTACTCGCAATATCACAAGAGACTAACCCGAATATTCAAGTCTAAAAATTATATCGCAGTGCGTGGAATCCCCCATTTGAACTGGTAATTTACATTTTACAATTATATGGCTAAATTCCCTGTGAGTAAACAAACGTTAAATGTATGGGATTCCCCGATTTTACTAACAGTTACCGGGATTATTTTATCGGGCGTAAAAGGCTGACCGGGGTCTTAGAAGACCCCTGGAATATAAAACTGTTTTTTGTTTATACCAGCCAATAAAAACTACTAAATACATCATATTTTATCAAAATAATTCATAAACTGCAGCTAGATGGAAGATCAATGTTTAAAAATTTGCGTTTGCAAAGATACAGCAAAAACATACGTCATGGGGTACAAACGGACCCCGGCCAGTCCTATGAAGGTAAATCTTCAAACAAATGCTACTGTTTATAAATTCAATAGAAGTAAAACCTTTTCCTTTGAAACACAAAATTTTTGCACCAAGTCAAAACTCTACCAAATTATTTTTGTGAATATAATTTGAAGGAAATGCTCCAATTCCAGCAAATAAAGGAAAATCCTTTCTTATGAATACGGCCTAATATCTGAATAGTGAGATAAGACTCTTGTTTATGAAGGAATTGACAAATTCAACTGAATCAATTTTGATTATAATTCTCATTTGATTTAATTTTTAGGATGAATTATCAACGTTTCCATCGAAATAATTTCTTTGAAAACTGCATTATGTTATATGGCCAATCTTCTGTTTATTGGTGTAATAATAAAACATCTTTGATAAGGAATTTCCCAAGTGAACTCCGACCAATATTTCATATTATTGAAACCAAATCTCTATCTCAAACATTCCCATGAATCTAAATCCAAAATTGGACATGGCGGAAAAACGATCATATGTTGGTAAATTCAACAAATCCCATATATGTTGAAGAAGTTAGATCATTACAAGCATCATTTGCTTAAGTCAGCCTAATCTTTTTTATATTTCGGTAAATCCTGTTATTGTGTGAAATAAAATTAACTTAAAATTGCCCCTTCTGAATTATTTGACTGTGATACAAATAGTATGATTATTATACCAAGATTCCACGGAAATATACGAACTTATACTGCATGGAACCAAAATTAGGAAAACGAAAGGTCGTCAAAATCGATAACACATCATTTTTTCAGTTTCTTTGTCCTGATGAATTCTGATTGAGTTTGAAATTTCTTTATTATGTAACATTATAGGAAACATGGAAATTTCAAGTTAAGTCATAATTTTTCATCTATATGTATCAAGTGAGTTCTGAAAATCTAAAATGTTACCAGGACGAACGAGATCAAAGAAATAACGATAAAATAAAGCAATTTGAATATAAATAATTATATATATATATATATATATATATATATATATATATATATATATATATATATATATATATATAGGAAAGAGATAAATTTCGGTTCTCTACTATACACCTTTGTTTGAGTGACCGTTCTTCGAAGAGATAAACAACTACTTTCCTGGCTAATACCACGCAGAATATTGAATAACATTCCCTTCGAAGAACGAATTTTATGAAATTTTGACTTATTTTATTTCATACGACTTATACGGTCGAATAATTATCCGAGGTGGTGGTTCGCAATTGGAAGTGAAGATAGCGCCAGCTGACTACTTCTTGTAGGTGTGTTACCACACAAGCCAAATAGAGGTTGACTGAAGGCGGAATCTTCAGTTTGGATTAGAGATTCCAAGTTAGAAGGTATTACGGCACACCAAGAAGGTCTAGACCGGTCAATGTACCTTCTCCTTACGGTTGACTGTATCGACAAAAGGGTCGATCGACGTTACGTTCATCGAAGGGAATGTGATTCAATATTCTGCGTGATATTAGCCAGGGAAGTAGATAATTTTCCCCTTAAAAAACGATCAGACTAATATGTCGATATTATTAAAATTTTCACTTAATGAGAAGTGTATAGTAGACAAACGAAATTTATCAATATAGACTTACCTCGAATTTTATGAAGCTTCACCATGTATATATATATAGAATTATTAAAGTTGAGATAACGACCGTACTATGTTAAAGGAAACGAAAGGTAAATATTGGGTAATCGGTCTGTATAAAAAGTTAAACTCTTTTGTTCAACGTGCCTCTATATTTCGTTGTACTTCACAACTTCCTCAGGAGGTTATTGCTATAAACATTAATTAATGAAACAAGAGTACAATAAATGAAATAAAATTACTTACAACGTGAGCCATTAAAATACATTAGAACACATGATGTGGAGTCAACCAGACACTACGTTGAATTTGTTTAATACTTTTAATAAAAGCATTCAATTCTCCGTTGAGAGGGAGTGTAATGATTATTCTGTTCCTTTTTTGGATACAAGAGTTATTAGATCAAATGATAATAAACTCATTCTTGATTGGTATCAAAAGCCGACTGCGTCTGGTAGATATATCAACTATTTCTCGAATCATCCTATGAAGCAGAAATTCAATACAGTTATTAATTTAAAAAACCGAGTGTTGCATATTAGCGATACAAGATTTTTACACGATAATTTGAAAAAACTTTTTTGGATTTTTAGTAACAACGGTTATCCTACACGTTTATTAAATAAGTTAATTCACAGTTCTAACTTTTATGATGGTCCTATTGATAATGGGGCGGTTGTTCCATTCAAATATAAAAAGTTGCCTTACATTCCACCTCTTACTAATAAGGTTGTCTCACATTTCAAAACATTTACGAACTTAAAGATATCGAAATATAATGTCACTACGATCCAATCACTTTTCTCTAAAGTGAAAGATAAACACGAATTATTACGCAATAGTGATGTAGTTTACTGTGTTCCCTGTTCAATATGTCAGGGTTGTTACATAGGTCAGACTTCACAGAGTCTGAAACAAAGGTTAGTACAACACAGGAGTGACTGCCGTATAGGGAAAAATTCATGTGCTTTGGCATCACATGTCAAAAATATGAGCCATACTTTTGATTATGATAGGGTAAAAATCCTTGAGTTTGAAAGTAATTATAGACGTCGACTATTTCTGGAGATGGTTCATGTTAATAGCTGTGAGAATTCGATCAATTTTAGATCAGACATTGACCAACTAAGTGTGATCTACTGCAATATTCTGAAATATTGATAAGTATGTTTTAACTGTGGTAGTGTTCATAATTTTACTGGACTATATTGTTTTCACTTTTAACTTTCTAATGTTTGTAATTAGTTGATAATTCCAACTTACTTTTTGTTCTCGCTTATAAAGAATGTATTTTTAGTATGACAAGTTTTAAAAAGATTATTTGATGTTATTTACTTAGTATACTAGTAATAGCCAATGTGTTCGTCCTTATTTTTTCTGTTTTAACTGGTTGACTCCACATCATGTGTTTTAATGTATTTTAATGGCTCACGTTGTAAGTAATTTTATTTCATTTATTGTACTCTTGTTTCATTAATTAATGTTTATTGCAATAACCTCCTGAGGAAGTTGTGAAGTACAACGAAATATAGAGGCACGTTGAACAAAAGAGTTTAACTTTTTATACAGACCGATTACCCAATATTTACCTTTCGTTTTCTATATATATATATATATATATATATATATATATATATATGCAGTCAGGGCCCAGTAATCAAACTATACGAAGTTTGTGTGGACTTTTTTATTACCGTCAAGCTTTCGAAACAGTTCGTTTCTTTTTCAAGACAACTGAAATGATATTATACAAATTGATCCACTCATATATAATTATAAATATATATATATATAAATATATATATATATATATATATATATATATATATATAAACCAAAAGTTGGCAGTTAGTCACGGCTGACTAGTTAAAAAAGGAGGAGTTTGGAATGAATTTTTTCATAGACAACAAATAAAATTGAATAGAGAATTCAAAAAAATCAAATTAAGAAATATTAATAAACTTAGAAATCTAGAGAAAAATACTGTTGAGACAATTCTAGTACAGGATAATTGGTTGAGAAATTTGACAGATGTTGATATACGCATGGAAGTCAGAAATTTTCTTTCATTGGGTCATAAATTTGGTATACCTCCTGATATTACTCAAATAGAAATTAAGAACATTTTAGCAGACGTTGAGAATCTTTTAAATAGAATCAATGACAATTTACGAAAAGACATAATCAGGGCAAAAATAACTAATAACATAACTAATTCCTTACATCAGAACAAAAAGAACACGTCATATTTAATTTCGTTGTACGAAAAGTGTCGAAGATTTCTTAAAAATCATCCAGAATTGATTGTCACTAAAGCTGATAAAGGCAATGTTACAGTAATTTTATACAAAGATCAGTATGTTGAACTTGCGAATACACTGTTAAACAATGATACTTACTATCAAAAAAATAATTACAATCCTAATTCAACAATATTACAAAAATCGCAAACATTGGTTAGGAAATTTTCGGAATTTTTCGATGACGAAGATAGAAAACGAGTTCTTCGTCAGTTCTAGCTTTTATATTCATTTTTTCTAGAGGTTTGTGATCTGAAAATACTGTGAAATGTTTGCCTATAAGCCAATGTTGCCAATACTTTACCGATTCTTTTATTGCTATACATTCTAAATATATTGCTTTTTTTCTTTTCTGTGATTCGCTTAATTTCCTAGAAAAATATGCTACTGGTTTTTCAGTTTTAATATTTTCGTTCAATTGTCGTTGTTTTAAAACAGCACCTATGCCTTGCAAGCTTGCATCTGTATATATATGAATCCGTAAATTTGGATCAAAAACAGCTAAAACTGGTTGTGTGCAAAGAAAATTTTTCATATATTCAAATACTTTTTGACATTTTTCTGACCAAATGAATTCCTGTCCTTTTCTTAGTAAATTATGCAGTGGGTCTAAAGTTATTGAACTGTATTCGTTATAAAAATTAATTTTACCCAAAAATTGTCGAACGTTTTTTCTATTTTTTGGTACAGGAAAATTTCTTATCGATATTAAATTATCTTTCATTGGGGAGATTGAATTATGTTTTATTATGTGGCCTAAATATTGTACTGAGTCAATTGCAAATGTGCATTTTGAGAGTTTTAATCGAAATCCTTCTTTCACGATTGCTTCTAATAACTGTGTCAAATGATCTATGTGTTCTCTAAAGGATTTTGAAAATATTAAGATATCGTCTATATAGTTACCTGTGAAACCTGATAATTTGTGTTTTCTTATTATATTACTAAGGATTCTTTGAAAAATAGCCGGTGATGTTTTTAATCCGAATGGTAGGCAAGTCCATTGGAAGTGACCTTCTTGGGTGACAAATCATGTTTTTCTTCTATCTTCAATCCGTAAAGGAATGGACCAAAAAGCAGAATTAATGTCCAGCTTTGAAAAAAATTTGCAGTCTCTTGTTTTTATTACTAAGTCTTCTATCAATGGAAACGGTTGTGATTGAGATACTATTATTTTGTTCAAATCCCTAAAATCTATGCATAATCTTGATCTTCTATTGTCATCTTTTTTGAATGCTAAAGTTACAGGGGCAGCAAAAGGGCTGTATGATTCTTCTATCAAATTTCTTTCAAGTAATTGAGATACTTGTTCTTCTATTTCTTTCTTGTCATCAATCGTACATCTTTAGGGCCTTTTACTACAATATTTATCTACTATAAGATCTATTCTCGCTTCGTAGTCTTTTACGGTACCTATATCGTACTTATCTTTAGCAAAAATATTTTTATATTTATTTACTAAATCTGTTATAATTTTTTCTTCATTATTCTTCAAATGATTTGTTAAAATATCAAAAGTGTCTATCTCTACATGTTCATTAAAGTTAACTTGATACTTACTCATTTATTAATTTATTAGATTCGGAATTTTTTTGTTCTATCTCTAATTTCTCATTTTGTATCAAGTTGAATTTTTCTACACAATCTAGTCCTAAGAGGAAATTATACTTGAAATTTTCATTATTAATTATGAACACATTTACATATTTTTCTATATTTAATATTTTTAATTTTACCATGCCATCTGTTTTATAAATACCATTAATCGTTCTCAAATTAGTTTACTTAATATAATCATTCTTCGTTTTTACATTGATTAGACTGGCATTTATTAATGATATATTGGAGCCTGGATCATAAATCGCAGGTATTTCCGAAATATCATTTAACCTAATTTTGAGTTCAATGAATGGTGGCACTATTAGTTTTTTGGATCATCGGTACTTAAATCTACATCTAAAGTTAGTTATTCACTTGTCTCGATTTGTAATTTTTCTTTTCTGTATCTTTAAACCAGCATTCTGTTTCGGGGTGAAATCTTGTTCCTTTGTTATTATCTTTGCATATTTTGCAAGGTGTTTTTTCTGTTTTTATCTTGAAGTCCGGTTTAATCTTTTTCACTTCAAAATTTTTCTTAATGGTTAAACTTTCTAATTTATTCAATTCATTATGTAAATCTTCAGATTTTTCTAAGTTTTCTCTATCAATTCTGTCTAATATGTAGTTGGGTAAACCCATGGCGATAAGATCCACAAGCGTATCACTATCCATAGTCTTCCTCACTTGTAATAAGAGTTTTTCTTTTCTTAGAGAATATTCTAGTAATGAACCTGTTTGGTATTTAAATGCTATAGCATATTTTATTGGAGACCAACCTTTACTTGCAAATGTATTACAAAAATTGTCTCTCCATTCTTTCCATTCTGCTTTGATTGTAAGCTTATAAAGTGTACAACTATACCAATCTACAGCACTTTTGTCCATGAATGACTTTAAAATTTCAATTTTTTTCTCATCTTTTATTAATTCAAAGCGTTCACATTCTTTTTCAAAATCATTAATCCATTGATCCGCGTTTGAATTTTTACCATCAAATTTTTCGATAACAAATTCTTTAGCTAAATTCCCAATATTTATTTTTTCAGATTTTTCTTCATTTTTTTTAATAGTTTTTCTAATAATTGTATCAATGGTTGTTCTGAGGTACTAGCCGTTACGTCACTATCTTCTTGTTTTTCAATTAACTCTTCCAAATACTCATCCTCAAATACCACATTCCCTTCTGTATCATAATAAGTTTCTTCCAATTCTTTATGTAAACTTACCCACACTTTTCTCACTTGATTTCTCAGTTTTAATGCTTTCATTACCTTAGTGAATGCAGGAGTTTTCATAAGCTCTTCATGGTTTTGTACACCATAGTGGTCAAATCGAATTCTATATGTATGACCATCTTCTGTGGTAATTCTAGTGACACACAACACATTGGATTTTTTATCTGCTGCTTCTAGTAATTTGAAGTGGAACTGTAGCTTTTCCATCGTGGTATACAACGAGAATGTTGTTTTATAATGTTGATTATTTTGATTTCTGAGGTTGGAATAATGTACGAACTGTTTCTCTGTAAATAACAAAGATTTTTATTATTATATACAATATTTACAATTAGATACATGATCTAGAATATTAATCCTACCTGTACATAACAAAGAAACAACATTCAAAGTTATTATTCACTGGGATTGTTCTCACATTACTGTACAATATTTAATCTCATCGACATGTGCCAATTTAATGACATGATGTATATTAAGACATCTTATTTACCGACTTAATTACGCGCGCAATTGAATTAGACTGAAGATATTCCTTACATAAATATATATATATATATATATATATATATATATATATATATATACACATATGTCCAAAAGTTTGGAATACGTACAAATCATATATCTACGCCTATAGTGGTTTAAAAACTGTTGTTGATGTTTATTCTAGAGCGTTTTTAAATTAAAATTATCAAAAATGTGATTCGTTTTTGGAGCAATTTGCTCACATTAAACTGATTTTGGTATTTACACATGATTTCAGTTCTTGTTTAAATTTCATTTGAGCCGTTTAGAAATGCCTAGAAACATGATATCTCATTTCAACTGATCTAGAGTAATTGCATTGTTACAACAGGGCTTTATTCAAAGTGATATCCCCAATATCATTAGCGTCACTCAGAGTGCTGTATCGAAAATTCAAAAAAATTCCAAGACACAAATGACGTGAAGGAACGCCCCAGAAGTGGCAGAAATTGATGTACAACAGCAGCACAAGACCGGCAGATAATATTGATAGCTCGAAGAAATCGTCTTGAATCTACAAGTTGTATATCCAGAGAAATTTTTAGGCATGAAGGTCTGAATATTTCACGTCAAACAATAACACGCAGACTAAATGCAGTAAATTTGTATCATAGAAGACCCTTACGTGTTCCCAAACTAACCTATCAACACAAAATTGTAAGGTTGCAATGGGCTCGACAAATGGTGCATCATGGTCCTAACTGGAATAACGTGATGTTCTCTGATGAATCAAAAATTGGCTTGGTTTCTGATTCGCGAAGAACACAAGTTTGGAGGGCCTCAGGACGACAAGCCCGACTAGAAACAGCCCAATCGCGTGTCCCATTTGAAGGTGGGAGTATTATGGTTTGGGGTAGTGTTATGAGTGGCACACGGACGCCTCTACTGGTTCTGGAGAGAAGAGTCACTGGTGCTATATACATCGAGGATGTTTCAAATCCTGTCGTGCGTCTATTCCGAGGGGCAGTAGGGGATAGATTTGTGTTTATGCACGACATCGCACCTCCGCATCGAACCGCAGCAGTACAACATTTTGTGGAAGAAAAAGGTATATGCACAATATGGTGGCCCTCGAATTCCCCTGACATGAACGTCATTGAACATGCCTGGGACATTCTCAAAACACGCATTAAGAAGCGAAACAATCCCCCTATTACACTGCGAGAACTAAAAGATGCTGCTCGAGAAGAATGGGAGAGAATTCCGCAAGCCAAGCTCAACCATTTAATCGACAGCTTGCCAAATCGCCTACAGTCATGCATACAGGCCAATGGAGGAGCTACTGATCATTAATTTTATGAAAAAATATTTTATTCTATACTAATTTGATTTTAAATGTAAGTGGTACATTGTAAATTTTTCACTCCAAAAGAATGAATCATTTTTTTGCATATTGTTTACCTGTCTTTGAGATTTATTTAGTATTGGTGGGAGTTGTAGCAAAATGATGTTCAATTATTCAGAATTTTTTTTATATAAAAATAAAAAAAAGATGAAATATTCCAATATTCCAAACTTTTGGACATATGTGTATATATATATATATACTAGTACTAGCCTTCATCGACTTTGAGAAAGCATTCGACTCTATGTATCCCTGAGCAGTAATAAATGCCCTAACAGAACAAGGGGTCGACAAGCCATATATTGAGACCCTAGCAAATATATATATAGGGAAGCCAAAGCGAGAGTTAGGATATATGAGGGCACACCAGAATTCCCCACCAGCAGAGGAGTTAGACAAAGAGACGCAATATCACCAAAGTTATTTACAGCAACACTAGAAAGCATCTTCAGAAAACTGGGCTGGAACAACACAGGTCTGAATATAGATGGTGAATACTTGAACCATCTAAGATTCGCTGATGACATCATCCTGATAGCGAGTAACCCTGGCGAAATGCAACAACAAATAAATGAATTGAATGCAGCAAGCAACGAAGTAGGCGTTAAAATAAATCTGAGTAAGACCAAGATAATGTATAACGAACTGATAAACGCACAAGAAATAACAATTAATGACACTGCCCTGGAAATAGTAGAGGAATACATATACCTGGGTCAATTAATACACATATCAGGCTCTCTACTTCCAGAAATAAACAGAAGAATCAAATTAGCATGGAGAACATTTGGACAGAACTCTATCATCTTCAAGTCTAGAATGTCACTCCGTTTGAAAAAGAAAGCGTTTGATCAGTGCGTACTACCAGTATTAACATACGGCTGTGAAACCTGGACCCTGAAAACTGATATCATTAGAAAACTCCAGGTAACGCAGAGGTCTATGGAACGATGCGTGCTTGGAATAACAAGGAGAGATAGAAAAAGGCTTGATTGGATCAGACAAAAGACCCAAGTGATAGATGTCATAAATAGAATCAGATCCCTAAAGTGGCAATGGGCGGATCATCTCGCTAGAAGGACAGACGATAGATGGACCACAAAGATAACGCAATGGTATCCCCGAGGCGTGAAAAGACCAAGAAGACGCCCCAACTTAAGATGGGACTACGACATAAAGAAACTCGCAGGATCAACTTGGGGCCGCATAGCTAGCAATAGACAACAATGGGCCCACATGGAAATGGAATATATAAATATGTAAAGGCAGGCTACACCATAACAAAATGGTTGAATAAGCTGCATATGATGATGATGATGATGAAGATGATGATATATATATATATATATATATATATATATATATATATATATATATATATATATTATATATATATATATATATATATATATATATTTATATTTATATATATATATATATATATATATATATATATATATTGGAGGAATGTTCTTGAACCATCATTATATTATTTTTTTGAAGTATTTTTCTTGGGAAAGGTTCAGATTAAAACTCTTGTAAGTTAACTTGACGTTTCGCCTTAAATATAAGGCTTTTTTAAAAGTTTTTATTATAAATTCAAAATATAAAATACATAATTTGTAAAACAGTGACAATACTAAATTGACATTAAAGGTGACAAATAGAATAAACGTAGTTATGAATTTTCAAAGGAGTACGTACCTTGACAACTATCTTTAATGCAATGTGTCTTACTTTATTTCTAATATTTTGATTTAGAGAGTGTTTGAAAATGTTAATGGATAAATATTAATTATATTATTGGTTTATTTTATTTTTTATAGTTATGAGGATATATGTAAAAGGTTATGATAAATTTTGCTTAATTTTTCTATGTCTTTCTTATCATTCAGTGCTTCAGGTTCATTTTTTATTGCAATCATTTCTTTAGTTTTGAGTTTAGTGATGTTTTGGTCTTTGTAAATAATTTTTGTGTTTTGAAAATCAAATTCATGTTTCTCATTTGTTTCATGTTTATGAAGTGCAGTTGAAGCATTTTTTGTGTATTTATGACCATTTAATCGATTGTCTAAGTATTGGGTGGTCATTCCGACATATTTTTTTGGACAATTAAGACAAGAAATAGAGTATATTGAATAAGATTGTTTTTTAATTGGGTTTCTTCTTTTTAAAGGTGTGAAGGCAGTTGATGTACGGTAGCGTGACTTATGACATACTTGAATATTTTGTTTTTTAAGTATATATTTTTATTTTTCTGATAATTCATTTGTATAAGGTAATGCTACAAATTTTTGTGGGGTATTTATCTTGGTTTTAAATTTCGAGGCATTGTAATATTTTAATGTTCGTTGTTTTTGAATGTTTCTAATAACCTTTTGAGGATAACCATTTTCCATCAGTATTTCTTCCATTTTCTTTAAAATTTCTGGACGATAATCAGAAGAACTTAGTTTCATGGCTCGATCTATTAATCCAATGACTACGCTTCTCCTTTGATTTTTAGCTATACCAGAAAATCAAATACCCAAAATATTATATGAATTCAATAACTTTAATTCCAAACTTCAGTTCACACATGAAATAGAGATGAATGGTTGCATTAATTTTTTAGATTTAACACTAATTAGAAACAATAATAATAACAATATCAAAACGAAACTTTACAACAAACATACATGGTCAGGTAGATATTTAAATTTTAATTCATATCACTCTAAAAATCAAAGGAGAAGCGTAGTCATTGGATTAATAGATCGAGCCATAAAACTAACTTCTTCTGATTATCGTCCAGAAATTTTAAAGAAAATGGAAGAAATACTATGGAAAATGGTTATCCTCAAAAGTTTATTAGAAACATTCAAAAACAACGAACATTGAAATATTACAATGCCTCGAAATTTAAAACCAAGATAAATACCCCACAAAAATATGTAGCATTACCTTATACAAATGAATTATCAGAAAAATTAAAATATATACTTGAAAAACAAAATATTCAAGTATGTCATAAGTCACACTACCGTACATCAACTGCCTTCACACCTTTAAAAAGCAGAAACCCAATTAAAAAACAATCTAATTTAATATACTCTATTTCTTGTCTCAATTGTCCAAAAAAATATGTCGGAATGACCACCCAATACTTAGACAATCGATTAAATGGTCATAAATACACAAAAAATGCTTCAACTGCACTTCATAAACATGAAACAAATGAGAAACATGAATTTGATTTTCAAAACAAAGAAATTATTTACAAAGACCAAAACATCACTAAACTCAAAATTAAAGAAATGATTGCAATAAAAAATGAACCTGAAGCACTGAATGATAAGAAAGACATAGAAAAATTAAGCAAAATTTATCATAACCTTTTACATATATCCTCATAGCTATAAAAAATAAAATAAACCAATAATATAATTAATATTTATCCATTAACATTTTCAAACACTCTCTAAATTAAAATATTAGAAATAAAGTAAGACACATTGCATTAAAGATAGTTGTCAAGGTACGTACTCCTTTGAAAATTCATCACTACATTTATTCTATTTGTCACCTTTAATGTCAATTTAGTATTGTCACTGTTTTACAAATTATGTATTTTATATTTTGAATTTATAATAAAAACTTTTGAAAAAGCCTTATATTTAAGGCGAAACGTCAAGTTAACTTACAAGAGTTTTGATCTGAACCTTTCCCAAGAAAAATACTTCAAATAAATATATATATATATATATATATATATATATATATATATATATATAAAATCAATTTGTATAATATTATTACAGTTGTCTTTAACAAGAGACGAACTGTTTCGAAAACCTTGACTTTAATAAAATAGTCCCCACAATCTTCGTATAGTTTGATTACTGGCCCTTGACTGCATCCCCAATATTTAGAAGTTTTCTTCTTAACTTAGTCAGTCGCAGTCTAGACTAATTTCTTGTTTATATATATATATATATATATATATATATATATATATATATATATATATATATATATATACATATATAAATAAAACTAGTGAATATTGGGGATTGCAGCAAAAAATTGGAAAAGATATACTCTTAGCGGAAAATGTCCAAGCTTTCGAGGATGTTTGTCCTCATCATCAGGGAAACTCCGAAGTGAGGTTAGATTCCATAAAGATGTAAAATCGTAAACTACAAGTCGTATATTGTGGAATATTCAAGTAGGGATTGAAACAACGGCCTAATCAATCGTGTCATAGCAACAATTGTAATTGTCGCAGCATTTTATAAAATAAAACCATTGATTTCATCTTCATGTGTCACCATACTAAACGCCGGCGAGGAAATCTCGCCGGCGTTTAGTATGGTGACACATGAAGATGAAATCAATGGTTTTATTTTATAAAATGCTGCGACAATTACAATTGTTGCTATGACACGATTGATTAGGCCGTTGTTTCAATCCCTACTTGAATATTCCACAATTTATGACTTGTTGTTTACGATTTTACATCTTTATGGAATCTAACCTCACTTCGGAGTTTCCCTGATGATGAGGACAAACATCCTCGAAAGCTTGGACATTTTCCGCTAAGAGTATATCTTTTCCAATTTTTTGCTGCAATCCCCAATATTTACTAGTTTTATTCCTAACTAGTCAGCAAAGACTATCTTTCTTATACACATATATATATATATATATATATATATATATATATATATATATATATATATATATATATATATACCTTCAATCGTTTGACAAAGCTACTGTGTTAGCGAAACGCATCACTACTTTGAATTGAACATTAAATTCAAATATAATGAAGTTTTAACCAATTCAAATTATTTTATTTCATCGTTAAGTATGGATTTTCATCAACTAAAAGCCTCATCTATTCATTTTTTACAAAAATAATACTCATCAAGATTTCAGTTTCGCTAAAAAGTTGGGATTAAAATTGAATTTGTTTTTGTGTCGAATAATATAAATAGGAGTGAACATTATTCCCCACCATTACTGTATTCTAAATAGGATGAATTTGTAAATTTATCCTCAAACAATATCCATAATATCACATGTAATAAAATTGTGAAATGTCACAAAGTAAGAAACATATCAACCATTTTATTTCCTAGTACCATGCGGTCTACTAATTCTTATGTACTGGCCGCTATTTAGTAGAAGTAGTAGTGAGTTCACTGTTATCACAGCTAAAGACAATGGAGGGGAGAAAATAAGTGGAGTACCTCTCACTTTATGAATCTTCAATGTTATTTTAATAATGATTCTAGGTCCCATATATATTTATATTCGTATATTTGTATATATGTATATATATATATATATATATATATATATATATATATATATATTGAACTCATCACAACATCTATAAAGGATTGAAGGTTTTGGAGTGTGAGGTTTATTAAGCCTAAAATTGGTTGTAAGTTGCCAAAACATAGGGAATTATTTGTTTTTCATGATATGAATGAAATTAAAGTTAGTTATATATTGAATATGTACCTATGATATCATTTGTTTAATGTAAATATAGAGATGCTAAAATAATATTCAAAACACTCACCATTGTCAGTGCTTCCTAAAATAATTCACTCATAACTTGTATACCAGACCATAAAAATCATCTTTAAACAATATAATAATTTGTAAATTTGGCATATACGTCATTAAAAGTATCTAAACCCCTAAAAGAATAAATAAATGTATTTATATTATTATAATACATCATGTTTAATAAGAATTAGTAGCAAATTCATTATTTTAGTTGTTTACTATTATAATGACACTGAGAACTGTCAACAAGATTGGAAATAATTTCAAAACATGAGACAGATTTCGTTGTGCGCGACAGGATTCATTGTCATAGAACTATATAATTCTGACAAGCGTATAAAGCGAGGATGTAAAATAACTTATAAAGAAATTTAGTAAATAGAAATTTCAGTCCGCGTTTATTATGAACACTAATTGTGGAAGAATTCTAATATAATTGGAAAAGGGTTGCATATGTATTTCAGAGTAATCAGACTGTAGATTTGTTTCATTTAGAATGGAATAGTTTTATACAATCAGAGGTTTTTTTTATAAATAGTGATATTTTTGGAAAAGTAGAGTTTTAAATAGATAAATTAAATCATTTGGGAAATAAACAAAGCATTAAATATCATCATATAGTTAAGAAAAATATGAAATTAAATGAAAACCTCTGATTCCTAAATCATTGTTAAAAAAATCTAGTGAGATGATGAGTTTTGTCCATGGCAACGGACAGGGGAAATGAGGGTTGTTGATTTCGAAAAATGAAAGATGTGGTGTGATATTTTGAAGAGAGAGGACGTAGATAAATGAAATTTTCAAATTATAATAAAATATAAGAGAAGTCCTCGTATAACTCAAGAAAAGTAACCGAAAAAAGTTAAATGAAGTTGAAGAAGTAAATTGAGGAGATTTAGAAGCTAATTGAAGATACAAAAGATAAATGATTAAAATAGATAGAAATCAAAGACATTAGAATAATTAAATAAACTGAAAGTATCATTGAAACATATTTATAAACTAATAAAACTAGAATTTGAATTAAAAAGGAAAAATAAGTTATTTTAAAAGATAACAAGAAATATAATTTCAAAACTTACCTGGAGGAGTTGTGTCAAGTATCCAGAGGAAGTAGACACATTAATAGAAGAGTTGTGTTGTTGGAGACTGTTAATTGTCGGTGCCAGAAGAAGCCATCGGTAGTAAGGTTAGTGTTGCGCAATTTTATTGGTTAACCAATTGAATAATTAAAAAAAAATCTGATTTGGCCATTCAAATTCATTTTAATAGTACACTCATTTAAAATTTTATTAGGTTATATTTATTTGTTCAACATACTAGATTTAGATTTTGTTTGTGTTGATATATGTACTTCTTTTCTCATTTTCATTCCATATTTTTGATTATATAAATAGAGTGTATGTCATTGTTGTTTCTTTACAATATCAGAAACAGAAAATAGTTAATAATAGTGACAACCAATTATATAAATAAATTCAGATCATTTCACGTGACTTTCAAATTACTAACTCGAAATACTCTTTTTAAAAACGTTTATTTTACAAAATTATAATTCTACGAACTACGACAAACAACATGAAATCTAGTAACTGACTGCCCTTTTCTACAACAAGTAATTTTATATATATAATATTTATGCTGATTACGGGATCTGCATCTTACACCGTGGAACAGCAACTCATCGGTTTCCATATGAATCGTTGATATAATTCCTCCCTTCGTAAATTCAACTTACGCAGCTAGCGAGGAAGTTGAACGGTTGAGTGGTCCACCTGGGATGGTTTCTTTGCAGCTTTGCAGTACTTCGATGCCCATTTTTTATATATACAGAATACAAAAATAAAAATTAACAATAAATAAATTAATAACGTCCATATGCTGGGGGTTTTTGAGACTTGTCCGAATGTTAATTGAGGTTGATTTTCTACAAATTTACTTTTTAGCGGTTGAAGATCGTCTAGTTCTGCTTCCTCCAAATGAAAGTCGAGGTTTGATGTGGTTGGGCGAAAGGTACTGTTGTCTAGATTTAATAGTAGTATCGGCTGGCTGAAGCTACTATAGAGTTGTTGGTTATTTATAACTGTGTGATGAGCTACTACTTGGCATCTCAAAGGAATTTCTAAGAGGTAAGTACCCGCTGTAAGATACTTGGTTTCCTCCTGATTTGGACATTTGAAATTTGCTGTATCTTGGAATGGAATGATGTACAACCAGTGGAAATTGTTTAGTTGTTTCAGAAATGGCTTCGACAATTGAAATTTGGTTTTCTTGCAGGTGGAAGTGCGTTTCATTTCAAGTAAGTTTATTTCACAAGGCCTCTCTTCTTGAATTTCCTGCAGGTCTATTCTCGGGCAGACATACTGCTGAGGGAGAATCTCTTTGCAAGGTTTGCTTGAATAAGCGAAGTTGACACCATTCGTAATTAAAAATTTATTCTGAGGTATTATCACCTTAAACTGACTCCCTTCTAGTATTGGAGCCGAAAATAAATGGTAGTAATCAAAAACTTTGGGATATGTTATAGGAATATTTAAAATATATGTAATTTTATTATTATATGAGTAGCAATCAATTTTAATTAATTTTTCATAGAGTAAAATTTTATCGAATTCAATTTCTAAGGGCAATTCGTTTTTTGTAAATATTTTCTCCAAATTCTTTAATTGTTTAAATAAATCAGAAGTTTTAATTATGCTTGGATGCATCACTTGAAGTTTAGCAAATGTAATTGAATTTTCGATATCGTTTAAAACCGAATTAATCAATTCATACAGATCTATGATTAGGCTAATAGCCATCTTAATATGTGCATAATATTCGAAATTTGCTTGTCTGTTGATTAAATTATGGATAAATTTGATTTTTGTTTCCAAAATTTGTTCGTTATTGGTTATTTGTTCGATAGTTTTATTAAATTTATCAAATGAGCGAGACTGATAATGAATTTTGATTTCTTATACTACTAGCTAAATTATTTTGGTTATTTTGTAATTCTTTGATGAGAGTTTCAAATCTTTCTCCATCGTTAGAATCTAAATTTCCAGTGATAGATTTAAAGATTGATCCTATGCCGTTTATAAGGCCTCTTTTAGTTCTCGAAGGATGGGGTAATATTTCTGCTAGCTTATCGTTAATCTTGGTTTCTGTGAAGTCAAGCAATTTACAATAATTTGAGAGATCATTAGCGTATTGTATGTTTTGAACAGCAAAGGCCCTAATTTTTGTGGCTTGAATTTGTAATTTATTTATTTCAAAAATAATTGGGTTCAAATCATAATAGTGTATAAGTCCATAACTGTACATTTCAATTTTTACGGTTCCTAACTTAAAGGGTAGCAACCCGGGATTGTTAACTAGATTTCTAATTGTTATTTTATCCTGGAGTTCCATAGTTCCAGAAAATCTGAAATAAAGCAAAATTCTACATTCTAAATTATTGTCTTAATATTACGTGTGAAAGTTGTGTAAATGTATCGTACATAATTTTCTATTTTTGACGTTTTTTCCGGGGACGTTTCAAGTTGTCCATGTGTACCTTCTCTCTATTTTCAGTTGAAGCTGTTTTATTTGCAAGGTTGACGGTTTTTAATTTGATTGGTAAAGTGTACTTATTAGCGTGTTTTTGTCGTATGTGTTTTCTTACATATACTTTTTGATTAGGTTTGAATATTTCTGGTTTGTCTCGGTTTGTGTTTAGTTTAGAAGTAATTTTTTCTTTTCGATTAATTAAGTCGGAATTAATTTTTGAGTACAATAATTTTGTTTTTTCTTTGTGATTGTTGATGTAATCATTTAAGAGTATTTTATTTATGTCAATGTCATAAACATCATTATTATTAATATGTCCGTTGACTATATCTATCGGTTTCATTTTTGTACTGGAATGAATCGAATGATTGTAAGCAAGTATAGCATATAACATTTTCATTTTAACTGGGGTTTTTGAGAAACCTTTAGTATTTAGAAGTCGTATATGTTCTACTAGAGTTGAATGGAGTCTTTCTATTTGTCCGTTGGATTGAGGATGATTGGGAGAGGTAAAATGAACTTGAATTTTATGAAGGCTCAGTAATTCTGTTAATACGAAATTTTTGAATTCTGTGCCATTGTCAACTATGATTTGTTTCGGTATGCCGTGATGAGAGAAGAATTTGATAAGATTGTCTACCACTTCTGTACCAGAGGCAGAATTTATGTGATATGCTTGAGCGTATTTAGAAAAGCTATCAATAATAGTTAAAAATTTTGTTTGTTCGATCGTGAAAGAATCTAAATGAATAATTTCGAATGGATTCGAGGCGGTTGGCGTGATATTTAATTGCATATGTACTGGATTTCGTTCATATTTACTTTGATGGCAAATTTGACATTCGTTTATAAATGTTTGTACGGATTCTTTCAGGTTAGGCCAATAATATTTTTCTTTTAATCTTAAATAAGTTTCATCTATTCCTCGGTGATTTGATTTTCCTTCGTGATAGCTTTGTATGATAGTTTTGATCTCTTCTTGATCTGTTACATCTATTAATTTTGTGGTACAACGTTTTAATTGGATTGAATTTGATCTGAAATATTTTTGTAATATTGTCGAAAATGGTTCGTACAATTCGGGGCTTTCGAAATAAACGTGATATTGAATATTTGGCGAAATAAATTCTTTAATAAAATTGATAATGTCTTGTTCTAGGTTATTTTTTGATATTTGCACAGTTATTTGTTTCTTTTTCTCAAATAATATTCTAACTTTAGGTTTCGCTGGAGAATGTAAAACGGAACTAATTATAATTTGATTTTGTCCGACGTTAACTGCGCATTTTGCGATAGGGATACCTATTACCGGATTTTCTTCAGCATTAGAATGAATCGTAAGAGACTCGTTTTCGTCAACGTTGGGTTCATTTTGACGGTCAGGTGTTATCTGCTGTAATGCAGAGTCAGGATTGTTGTCACTTGAGTTTGTTGTCGACAAATTTTCATTGTCTAGGTCAGCGTCGGGATTTACTATCAGGGATATAGTATCTAGGTCAGGGTTATCGTCTTGAGTTACTTCTGTTGTTGGAATTTTTAGTTGATTTTCAACTGTAAATGGCGAAGGTGTATTGATACTTCGTTGTGATTGAGGCGAAATTGGTTCATTGCTAAAATTTATATCGCGGCTCAAAACATCGTCAACATTTTTCCAAAAATTTTCATCATTCAGAATTTCGTTCGTTTCTTTAGTATTTATTTCTATTCTAGATAATGCATCCGCATTAGTATTAAGGCTTCCACGTTTATATACAATTTTATAATCAAATTCATCTAATTTAATTCGCCATCTAATGAGTTTAGAATTTGGGTCTTTTAGAGAAAAAAGCCATTGAAGTGGTTTGTGGTCACAAACAATGGTAAATTTTTTGCCATATAAATAAGGTCGGAAATATTTGGTGGCCCATACAATGGCCAAAAGTTCTTTTTCTGTGGTATCGTAATTGCGTTCAGAATCGTTAAGGGTTCGAGATGCGTAAGCGATTGGAAGATCTC
The DNA here is from genome assembly GCA_963921935.1 of Galeruca laticollis. Lineage (NCBI taxonomy): Eukaryota > Metazoa > Arthropoda > Insecta > Coleoptera > Chrysomelidae > Galeruca > Galeruca laticollis. The sequence goes on along the minus strand of OY998182.1, from coordinate 18,296,976 downwards.
TTCCGATAGGACCTTGGGAAAGCACTGCACCGAGTGCTACATTACTGGCGTCTGTGGTCAAGTTGAAAGGTTTCGTGAAGTCGGGATACTGGAGAATTGGGTCATTGGTCAAAATATTTTTGCATGTTTCGAAGCATGATAAGAATTCGTCATTGTGTTCGATTATCGCGCCCTTTTTTAGGCATTTTGTCAGTGGTTTCGTCAAGTGGGCGAAGTTTTTTATAAAACGTCTATAATATCCCATCAGTCCCAAAAATCCTTTGATTTGTTTAGTAGTTTTGGGTATTGGGTAATCTTTGATGGCTTTAATTTTATCTGGGTTGCATTTCACTCCAGAAGGGGTGACTACATGTCCGAGATAAGCTACTTCTTTTCTCAGGAATTCCGATTTATCTAATTGAATTTTGAAATTAGATTCTCTAAGTCGATCAAATACACATTTTAGTCTCTCTATATGCTCCTGTAATGAAGTGGAAAAAACGATTATATCGTCAAGGTATACAAGGCATTTTTCATTTTGTATGCCTCGTAATATATTGTCCATTGCCCGCTGGAAGGTAGCTGGGGCATTTTTCAAACCGAATGGCATCCGGAGGAACTCCCAGTGTCCGGATTCGGTGCTGAAAGCTGTTTTCTCTATATCTTTTTCGGCCATCTCTAGCTGGTGAAAACCTGAAGCTAGATCCAAGGTTGTAAAGTATTGGCATCTACCTAACTTGTCTAATAAGTCCGTTATATTAGGAAGTGGGTACTTGTCATCAATAGTTTTTTCGTTAAGGCGTCTATAGTCTATGACTACACGAAATTTGGCTTTCCCAGAAGCGTCTTGTTTCTTGGGTATGACCCAGATTGGCGCATTCCAGGCACTTGAGCTTGGTCGGATAATTTTATGTTCAAGAAATTTCTGAATTTGTTTATCTACTTCTTTTTTGTACACAAAAGGATATCGATAGGTTTTAGCGTAAACAGGAATCTCGTCGGTGGTTCGTATTTCATGTTTAATTTTGTTTGTAAAAGTAAGTGGTGTGTTTTCGTTATAAAATATGTCAGAATATTCGGAGCAAAGTTTAAGTATTTTGGATTTTTCTTCGTCGTTCAAGTGATCTGTTCTAATATTATTTAAATCTAAAGTTTGTGTAGAAGTGTCTTCTAGGTTATTCAATTCGAAATTTTTAAAAGCATTGTTATCAAATTTTTCTACAGGAAGTGGTTCTGAAAAACTCAATTTAACTGGATTTGTTGTGATATTTAGAATTGTAGTAATGGCTTCTCCATTTCTTGCAATTGATAACGACTCTGGTATTTCACAACCGTGAAATTTTTGGTGTGGAATGACGATTTCACCATTCTTTATACTTGTTTTTATTTTGATAACCTTTTCAGTTCTAGGTTCGATAGTAATAGAGTTTATATCTTTCTGAGTTTTATGAAAATTTAATTTAATTTTACTATGTGGAGTTATTAACCATCCACTAGAAAAGTTTATGTTGGCTTTCAATAATTTCAAGTTATCTAGGCCAATAAGTCCTTGGAATACACTATGGAATTTGAATACATAGAATTTGAGATTTAAATTACCAGATAAATTAAAAATTTTTGAAGAAGGGATTACAGTGCTATATTTATGGGAAGATTCTTGAAAAACTGATTTCACAGTAAATGGGTCATGAGTTAGGTTATCTGAAAAATATTCAAATGCAATTTCGGGATCTATGAAAGATTTTGATGATCCAGAATCTATTAAAAGTTTGATATTATACTCGGGGAATATTATATAAGGTAATTCACTATTATTACTTAAATTTAATGGAATTGATTCGGGGGTTATGTTTCCTCTAAATTCTGAGGCGTTTCGTGAAAATTTACAGAATCTTGATTTGATGAATCGAAATGATCATTATTGTTTTGTTCTTCAAATTGATATTGTTCGTTTTCAGAATGTGAGTTATCAGGATAATAATATTGTTCGGTTTCCTCGTCCTGAATATCAGCATTAAATAATTCCTCGGCTATAAAATTATTTTGTGGTCGAGAATTTCGGAAATGATTTTGATTTGAAGGACCTGGGTATGAGTTTCTGATATGTGAACTCATTGGGTGATTGTTTACTGTATTTCTTGTGGAAATACTCATGGGTGTGGGTTTTGGTAAATTTAGATTTTGATTTGCTTTGAATGCATTATGGTTCTGTTGAGGTTTGAAGACTTGAGAATTCGTAGGAAAACGTTGGGGTTGTCTTGGAGTTATAGGGCGAACAGGTATAGGTTGAGATGGAAATGATCTCTGTGCTCTAAAGAAATTATTAGGTGTATGAGTATTAAATTGAGTTGGATTACTGTTAAAATTATGTCGTTGTACAAAAGGCTTACCAGAGTATTGCGGTTGCTTTATATTTGTTTTATGAGTAAAATTTTGGAAATAATGTACATTGTCTTCTTTTAAAACATATTGTAAAGCTTCGGCTAAATTATTTGGTTTCATACATCTAATAGTTGTACCTAACGGTTCTTTAAGTCCTGATAAGAATGTTGTTAAAGCTACATTATTATATAAATTTCTTTTTAAAATCTTTGAGTCATTTTCGTTTTCATGAACGTCTACATAACTACACAAAAGATTGAGAATGTTTAAAACTCTATCATAGAATTGCTGTGGTTTTTCATTTGATTGTTGTCTCATCATTACTAAATCCCTATTTAGACAAGTTTCGTCTCTCTGATCTGCGAAATTTCTCGTTAAAACATCTCTTAACTCGTTCCAAGTAGATACATTTTGTATATTTACTACTAATTTAGCATTACCAGTTAACTTAGATATTAGACAATTTAATAAATACACATTTTGGAAACAATTTGGTGTGTCTATTCTGTAAAATGAATCAATTAATGATTTACAGACACTTAGATATCTGTTCAAATCATTTGGATTGCCATCGAAATCTGGCACACATTTTAGATATTCTGGTCTAAATTCGGCCATGATTGAATTATTATTAATTGAACTTTGATTTAAAATTAGTGAGTCAGTTGAAGGTTCTAATTTTAAACTTTGAAGAATGTTTGATAATTGGTCAACTTCAGACATAAAAATTTATTGTACTTACAGTAATAATAGAAGAAATATTTCAAGCATTCCTATAGAGATATACTCCGGTTCGGCAATTTTTGTCTTCCTCAGATGAATATCTCTGCAAAATTGGACTATTGTCGTTCCAATTCCCGTTGATGGACTTCTTCGTGCTTGGGATCGTTTCGGTGTGTGATACACTGGGTTTCCTGACGTTCTAGGAGCCACTCTAAACTTCCACTTGCACAAAACAACTAAGTCCGTAGATTCCGATACTCAGTCAATCGTTAAAACGAAAATTAAAGCGTTCGATACGTATTAATTCTGAATATCCTACTGACTGCGCCACTTTCAAATTACTAACTCGAAATACTCTTTTTAAAAACGTTTATTTTACAAAATTATAATTCTACGAACTACGACAAACAACATGAAATCTAGTAACTGACTGCCCTTTTCTACAACAAGTAATTTTATATATATAATATTTATGCTGATTACGGGATCTGCATCTTACACCGTGGAACAGCAACTCATCGGTTTCCATATGAATCGTTGATATAATTCGTGTCAATACTAAAGAAAGGAATAGGTTTGATACCATAGGCGTCTCAACATAAATTTTTTTATTCTAAATAAAAGACTAAAACAAATAATTCTTTATGAAAATATATAAAACAAATTAATAAATTACATAAAAATCTTTAGACCTGAACTCAAGAGACTGAGGACTACTCATGCTCTACTTGATATAATTACACTGAGCTAAAAATAAACAATAATAATTATAAATTATCGCCGCAACAATTAATTTAAGCTAGCCGAACAACATTCATTGATTATAAATAAAACAATATAAATATACAATATATTATAATATATATATATATATATATATATATATATATATATATATATATATATATATATAGCTGAAAAGCGAAAAACGCCGTGATCGTTGCTGATCAATTAGAACACAAATTGAAAAATATCTTCTTGGGGATTGCAGCAAAAGAGGAAAAATACACTCTATTCAATTCTCCAAGCTTTTGTAAATCTTTATTTACATCATCAGGGAACTACAATAAGGAAAGAAAAACATAAATTATGAAAGGTGTTCTTACAAACATTTCTACAACTTACATTGATCGAGATTGCATCATAGATCTTGAATACAGGAAAAATGTACAACAGCAAGTCATTAGAGAAATAGGTCCAGTCGGCAATACATTTGCCTACTACTGGTTCAAATTTAAAACATTATTAAAAAGTGAAGAGTTAAAACATTAAAAATCGAGAATCCACACACCCACGCGGACTAATAATGGCGGAAACTGAAAATGTCAGGTTAAGTACAATATTCATCATTACTAAATGAACGAAAAGAATCGATCTTTGCAATGACGCGAGACACTGAAACAATCGAAATGAAACTCTCAGGAGAATACCGGGGTGGTACGAAAATTATGGGACTGTTGTGAAATATCACTCCAATGAAATTCTCATTAACGAGAATTAATATGTGATTATTGATGTTATTTATTATTATTATTAATATTATTATGGATCTTTTAATAAAGGGGGAACACCTACCATGATGACACAAGTAGGAAACTAGTGAGAATTAATAATATTATCATTATTATTATTATTATTGTTATGGATATGACACTATGCATGCGACATCCATTGTGCCTCAGAGATCAAGAATTTGTTCATCTCAGAACAACAGGCTGAATAATAATTTATATAATGCATTGCAAAAATACTATAAGGGCACTGACATAAAAAGATTAAATAAAATTGGTTTTTCGAAATTAATCAAGAAATTGTTATTGGCACACTGTTTTTATAGTGTGGATGACTTTATTGCGTTCTGCAGTAACCCTTGACTTACATATCGGTTCCCAAACGGATGATTTTTAATTGTATATATATTCATATTTTTTTTAATTATTGATTTTTAATGTAATATTTGACTGTTATCTGTGACTCTTTGACTATTTATGTATTTGGACTGTGTTAAACTAATTAACATCTGCATTCATAATTATTTTTATTTTTGTTGTTACGTTTTATATATTTATGTTATTTATTGCTATTGTGTTATTATATGCTTATATTTTAGTGGACTATGAAATTTACATAAGTGTTTTTAATTATTATATCAAAATCTAAGGAACTTCATAATTTGTGACGATATGTACTATTTGTATACTAAACGTCAATAAACTATACTATACTAACTATTAATATGAAGACAATTGTGCTTATCAAGCGTTAGGAGGAGGGAGTAGAGATTACTCAAATTCTGAATGTCAGTCTTCTTATTCATACAACCTTCTTCTTGGAAGATGGAAGCCATTTCCAAAAACAATCTTTTGTTATAACTTCTCTCACGAGAAAGGATTTTAACTCCTTCAAAATCAATGACATGATCCAACGAGGAGACATGATTAGCCAGAGAACATCTTTCAGGATGTAACCTTATATCACTTTTATGGAAGGATACACAGCTAGAAATTTTTTGGGAGGTTTGACCAATATATGAGAGGCCACAACTGTTACAACACACCCCATGTAGAGAGGATTACATAAAATAAGCGCACGACGCTATATAATTTTTGCTTATCATTTGTAGTCCTCCTTATTTACAAATTCAGTCAGAGAGTCATTTAATAGTTAATATTCAAGTAATAAACACGTAAATACAATTGTCGGGAATATTCTGAGGGTAGTTAAGTAATGAATAAATTTCGTGTCGAACATGTAGTATGTGCAATTTCGTTTCAACGATTTACCGAAATAAATCGAACACTAATCTATATTGATGAAGTTAAGTGTAAGACATTCGTTCAGTCAGATACCATATCTTTGGACTACTCTTCCGTTCACTGAGGACCTGTTCCTGCCGCTACCAATTAAATTGATTAGGCTTGTTAAAAATCATCCTTTACTTTCTGTAATTACAATTTATGAATTCTGAAGTAACTGCCATAGTTTATTTTTATGTACGAGAGAGTAATAAAATCTTATTATATCATTACAAAATAATATAAATATTTACTAAAATTTTCACAAATGTACCCGAGCTAAAACAAGTTTTCGGTTTTTTATGGGCCTTTTATAACCATGAGCTGTAAAGAACAATGAAAAGAGGTTTGAACAGGCCAAAAGCTCTATGTACTCGTATTAAATATTACATAGCCGTATTATAGGATTATTTTCAATAAGGACCTGTTTGCCAATAGAAGTTTGAGATTTTGTTTCATTTCAATTAAAAGAACCTCTATCAATAATAGAATAATTATTAGTAGATTAATACCTTTACAACAAATTTCACCGGAAATGCGATTGTAGGTTTTTCCATTTAGTGAGGAGGTCCAAGTTGTGTATTCTTAACAGTTTACTAAAAGTCGTTTAGTTGCAGCTTGCAAAGTGCCGTCTATTGTGAATTCTAGTGTGATTATGGAAAATTTGGAAGGGTTACGTAAACGCCGAAATATCGGTCCTATAACAGTTGATGAAAAAACATTAATATTTGATTGTTTGAAATCATTTACAGACAAACATCTATGTAAAAGTGTTGATGACACAGTGGGATAAGTTAGTAGTTCGCTTGGTGTTGGGAAATCTACGATTTACAAAGAAAGACTTCGGTATTCTTTAGAAAAGAATTTCCGACAGTAGACAAGGTTCTTGCCACGGTTCGACATTATAAGGATTACCCAGAAATGAGTCGAAGCACACTATAGACCCTTTTACAAGAAATAGGTTTTCGCTGCAAAAAGTATTTTAGAAAGTCCATTTTGATGAAAAGAGGCAATATTGTAGTATGGAGAAGGAATTAACTAAGAACTATAAAAGAAATGAGAAACCAAAGAAGAAATATATTTTATTTAGAAACATGGGACAACGAGGGAAATACACCAAACAAATTTTGGCAACATGGAAGTGTTACAAGTCAAAGAGAGGCTTTCTAAATAATTTTTATACTAGTTTAAATCCACTATCGGGAGAGAGGCGCATACTGATAATCATCGGCAGTTCAAACGGATTTGTTATAGGTGGTTTATTATCGTAATTAAAAGGTCTGAGTTCAAATCCTCTTACCTATATAACCAGTATGACACAATGTTCTTAACATACCTTGTGTAAAAATAAAACATTTCAGGAAAAATTGCACATTCTTACCATCAGCGGTTTAGAAGTTATAAGAAAATATAAGTGAACACCCGATAAATTTATTCTATTTATGTAATTGTTATTTCATACGAAAATACTCGAGGTATAACTCCAAAAAATACTTCAACTGTCAATTGAACGAAATGATACGCCTATGGATTATCAAAAGTTTATTATTCTATTAATCTCTCGTACACAAAAATAGACTATAATCAACTACCTCGTGCATTTAATAATTTATTGTTAGTACCCACTACTGACTCAAACCAGACAAATTCAATTATTACAGTAAATAATCAAATAGATCTGGCAGTACAATCTTTCAAATGGAATTATTCAAATTGCATTCACGATTTTGACGGGAACCAAAGTATTTGAGTAGATTTATTTCTGTTAGAGAAACATTAATAATTTTTCGATAGGGCAAATCCAAATAAATTCCATAACATTTATCTGTTGACTTATATAATTGCTAATATGGAAGGTAAAGCTAAAACGGTCATTAATATTTAAACGTGTAATGGAATGAAATAAAAGACGTAATAATGAGAAGTTGTTTCTCGGATCAACTAGATGAAATACGTCTAAACAGGGATCTCGAAATCCTAAGACCGAACTCTCATGGAAGTCCGTACTCATTTTACGATAGGCATTTGCACATTCTTAACTCATTTTCTTATTACATAAATTCAAACGAAACAATTCAAAATAGAAAAATAAAGAAACCACAACTATATAGAAGTTTTACATTAAAAAATTTCCTTTCCAAGTTAAAAGTACCTGTTTCGAACTACAATTCGTTGTATGAAATAGAGATTATTATACGAAGCGATGCAATTTGTTTGACAAGAAAAAAATGTGCATTATTTACAAAATTCATCAAACAATAATCATAGAATAACACAACTTTTCAGACAAAACTCTCGACAAAAGCATGATTTCAGATCCAATTATCAAACACCTATTGAAAATCGGTTCACAAATTTTAACTCACCTAGTCCCAGTTTACAAATATTCAAACTCCAAATAATTTATGCGCAAGACAGAACATTTTCTCCTCACAACCAATACCAATAAACCCAAGACTTGTCCTACAAAATTTTCCTAGAGCCTCACGGGTACCCAAAAGGCCCAACCAAAATGTGGATGTTTCTAGGTCAAATCCAAACGCTAACCCAAACTAACCAATATATAAAAGCCCGCCGCCATCTACTAATAAGTTGAGACAAACTAAAGATCCGAATTACACTTCTGAAGAAATGTATAATGTAGAGAGCCTAGGAAACTTTTAGCGATCATGATGACACAGTTAACAAAAACGGAAAATTTTGTTAAGTGCCTCAAAAAACTCACCTTACCATAACAGTCCTAATAAAATACCTTTTAATAACGTCAAATCAAATGAATTACCTTATGTCATTTTAATATAATCTAAAATTTCTAATAGGTACTGGATCATTTTTAAATTCCGACTAACCTTTCAAATATTATTCAAGGGATATTCAAGACTGACCAATTAATAGTAACATTATTTAAAAAATCTGCCCATAAATACCGAGCCGATATTCTGGCCTCAAGCATATTTGACATCCCGAATGTAATTAAATTAAGATTCTATATCTTAAATTTGATAATATCTTTGAATTGTTGGATTATCATTGTGTTAGATAATGTAAAAATATCACAAGTCAAACTAAATTTCCAAGAAGGATTCCTTATCACTCCTCATAGTAAAATAAAACTTCATTACCACAAGGTGAACACAGACCTTAATCTTGTAACCTTATCTCCTAGATCGCAACAAGTAGTTGTTCAAATGAAAACAAGTGTTACACATGGAGATATTTTAATTCCTTATCAAAAGTTTCATAACTGTGAAATTCCAAAATGCCTTAGCACTGCAAAAAATGGTTATGCTCTTACTACTATATTAATCAAATCTGACAGTACCATATCATTAGCCTTTTCAGAGCCATTTCGAGTAGAAATCTTTGACGGAAACGAAATAGAAAACATTGAATTGAATAATATTAATTGAGACAATATCACATTACACCTTAATCAAATTAGAAATGATCACATGAATAGCTAAGACACGAAAAAAATATTAAAAGTTTGTCAAGAATATAGCGATACATTTTATAAAGAATGTGAACCCCTATCATTTACAAATAAAATTAAACATAAAATGCGTACAACAGACGGAATGTCCGTATATAAAAAACTTATCGGTATCCCTTCGAACATACGCAAGAAGTTGTTGCTTTATTCCAAAATTATATGGACTTCAATTCACCTTGGCCGCTCGCTATATGATTGGTGAGCAATAAATGGAGAATGGTCATCGACTATAGATCGATATCCCCTACAAAATATCACAGAATTACTCATTAAATTGGGCAATTGCCAATATTTCCCTACAATAAATTAAGCCAGTGACTTCAACCAAATTGAGATGGGAGAAAGTGACAACGAAAAAACGACATTTAACACCAAAAATGGCCATTGGGACTTCCTGCGCATGCCTTTTGGACTGAAAAAATGCGCCAGCAACATTTCAGCGTGTCGCCTACAACATACTAAGAGGTATACAAAACGAAATGTGTCTAGTATACCTAGAAGACATTATTGTGTATTCAACCTCAGTACAAGAACATCTAGAACGCTCAAAGACGGTTTTTCAGAGACTCAGAGAAGCAAACTTAAATTCAGTTAGTTGAATCTAAGTTCTTAGGGAAATAAGTCACGTAGTGACCCCTGACGGAGTTAAACCAAACTCCTAAACAATTCATGCAATACTCAACTATCAGATACCTAAAATACCCAAGCAACTCAAAGGGTTCATCGGATTGCTTGGATACTACAGGTGATTTATCAAGGACTTTTTACGACTAAACAAACATTTCACGAAATGTTTGAAGAAGAGTGAAAAAATTGAAATTAACGATGAATACATAACATGTTTTGAGACTTGTAAAACTTTGTTGACTCACAATACGATATTACAATATCGAGAATTCAATAAAACATTTAATCTTACCACCGACGCTTCTACTGTAGCACTGGGTGATATATTATCACAAGATCCTATCGTTCAAGTACTCCCTATAGCCAATGCTTCGAGAACGCTCAACGACTCAGAGCAAGATTACTCCACAATTGAGAAGCAGTTGCTTCCTATAGTAAGGGCAACAAAATACTTTCATCCATATTTATATGGCCGTCAGTTCAATATAAATACAGATCATAAATCACTCGTGTGGTTGAACTCTTTAATAGAACCAAATTCTAAATTAGGTGAATTAAATCAAAGAAATGTAACTATAAATTTTTTTGTGGTAAGGAAAAATGTAATAGGTGTAGATTTTCTATCGCAAATAGAACTTCACACTAAAGATACAAATTCATTTTGGATCGATGAGTCATTTTGGAAACGTGTTGATAAAATTTTAGGTGATACATCAAATTACCATAATTATCCAAATGCGTCCGAACAAGCACATCAAACTTAAAATATTCCTTAACCAACTGCTAATGAACTAATAAGTGACACTCCAACCACAACCGACAATGGCAATTTTTCAATGATAGTTAACATTAACGAAACAATTTCAGATGACAATATTCAGCATCAAAATCAAGAGACACAAAAAAATTCCTTCACAGCCAAAATGAAAATATCACTGATGACAATACTACAATAAGCTCAAATTACGATGAAAAACCAATTATAGACATACCGTCTATTGAATGTGCTTTAATTATGGTAAATATTCATTAAATCAGTTTTACGTTCAAAATTAAAAAGAATCTTTATTCGGCGATAAATTATGGTAATAAGTTCAGCTCTCTAGAAATAATTTCGACAACGATGTAATCAATCTTGTTAATATTTTCCACACTTAAAATATTTTGTTAGGTAAGTTTTTAAAATGAAAACAACAAATATCCCCTGTCTATGATTTCTTATTGGAACTAGTGTCTCTTTCTCAAAGGTTAGTTTAAAAATATACAAGATATATATTTTATGAAAAAAAAAACCACTAATTTAGACACCTAGACCCAGCTGAATGCTAAAGTACCAGTAATATATATATATATATATATATATATATATATATATATATATATATATATATATATATATAACAAAGAGCAAACAACAAATATATATATATATATATATTAAACTGAAAATTATCTATCAAGATAAATTAAAACAGAGATATCACTAAGTTAATGTGAATCTTAGTAATAGATGACAATAAATCCAATAAATTGCATAATAGTCCATAAGACAACAATTTAAATATGAGTATAAATATGTGAAGAAACACTTACAAACAAGATACAACTAATATTGCATATAAAAAAATTGCTATTTAAGTTTGCAATTATTTTTTCTTCAAATTATATTTCATGACAGAAAACACAGACGTAACAAATAAATTACGTAAACATTAATTTGGTACATAACAATGATTATCACGGTATAATATTACATGAATTTCAAAATAAAATTCCATAATTGTAATTTTATATATTATAGACACTTTTCAGAAACCCTGTATGTTATGTAAATTATTGATTATTTTGGTATAAACTTCAAGGTCAAAATGTCATCGTAAAATGACGTTCGGTTAATAGTTCGAACGGTGTAATTTCGGAGTGACATTAGGAATGCATAAGAACAAAGTGAACTTATCTACAATAACATAGAAAACAGATATTTGGATTTGAAAACAATAATGTTTATTTATAAACAATTGAAAAATAAAACAAAAATGAAAAACAACTAAAAGTTGTTGATTGAGAGCTTGAGGAGACGCGGTGTAGATTCAATAATGTGAGGACGCATTAAAATTTCTCTCCTCTAAATTTTTATAAATCTCAAACATTTTGATATATTTTAAGTTTAAAGAATTAATCATAGTATTTAAAAACAATGATGCTATAAAATAACAGAAACTTTCTATCGAATACATAATAAAAAGTGATAAAATTAGTGGAACGCCGAGAATTGGTAAGATGAACAATTTACCTTTATTAATCTGCTTTTCGTTTGCTCATTCACGTATCTTCTGTGAATAAATTGTTGCTCCTGGCGAAATAAATCACGTCACATCATTTTAATATCAAGATTTCGCATATATGATCATAGGCGATCGTATTTCTTCCAAATGTTTCATCCCAGAGACAAGAAGATGCCAAGCATAGACTTTTCTTTTCGTGTGTAACATATTTGTCCTATAGAACATCGTTCATAATTTTCATTTGTTAGGTTATATTGTGTAAAAATTTATTCGTTGGTAAAATTATTAGATATAGATATTCAATCTCCACTAGATCGGGATAGAACATTGAACTTACATTAAAGGAAATAATAAAGGAAATAATACTCACCAAATCATTACGATAAATCATCAGTTTGCCTCACAAACACACTTGGTTTTCATTCTTTATTTAATAACTGAATTATCATTACCATAGAATAACTCAACGTCACGTCAACATTAACAAATTATTAGAGTAGAGATTGAATGGTTTGTGGAAGCTTTCAAAAACGTATAGAGATAAGTTATAGGAAGCGAAATTTATTTGATATGTTTCATATTTAATAGTATTCATAAAAAAAAAAAAAACGTACTTACGCAAAGGTTTAATTAATATGATTATACAATTATGATTCAGAAAATGTTCATTATTCAAACAACTATTCACAATTAAAATCTATTTATCTATGTTTTTCCTTTCTTTTCTTTGATATCTTACCTTTCAGTTTCTTGTTACTACCGATCGCCAAGTGCCGAATCTCATCCCTGAGGTATAGTATCATAAAGTTACATAACTCATAATTTTGTTACTAAATAAAATTTTGAATTGGAAATTAGCGGTTAGCTAAACCAATTCTGGCGCCCACAATCATTAAAAAAAAAAAATATATTTAAAGTCAAATCAATTATAAATAAATACTCATAAATATAAGATCCATAATAAAGTAGCATCCCAATATAGGATCATTAATAAATAAGTAAATGTTATTACTCCAATATTTAAATACATGATAAAAATGGCAAGCCCAACGCATGGCGATTGTTGAACAATTGAAATAACGCTAGTAACAGGAACAGGTTATTATTTTTGAGATATCTGAGGGAATTTTTTTTTAAAAACAATGACAGACAAAACAATAAACGTTGACGAACTGACGGTAGAAGACTTAAAAGAACTTTTAAAAACTAGGAACATGGACGTGAAAGGAAATAAGCAGACACTGAAAGAACGTTTGACAGCGACCCTTCAAGCTGAAGAAGCAGCAGGATTGGAAGAAGGAGATGGCATAGTGAAAGAAGTTCACCACTACGTAAAACCGACACCAAATGAAAATCAACAACTACTAGACATGATGAAAATAATGATGGCAGATATCAAAAGCGCAAAGGAAGACATCAAAAGGACCAAAGAAGAAATAAAAGAGGACATTAAAAAAACACAGGAAAGCACAAAAGATGAAATAAAAAGTACAAAGGAAGAAATCAATAAAAAACTGGATCAACAAGAAGAAAAATTTGCAGGACATATGGTGGAAATGAAAAAACAGTTTGAAGATCATAAGAAAGAACAAGAAGAGAAAATGGATAAGTTATATGGACATCTAATACAAGAAGGCAATATTAGGAAACAAGAAATTGAAGAGATGGGAAATAAACTGCGAGAAGAAGGAAAGGAACAGATAGGCAGAGTGGAGAAAAATATAATGAAAACCCACGCCAGAATAAACGATGTTGAACAAGGCATTCAATTAAATTTGTCGATTGCGGAGGAGATGAACCTAAAAACGCGAAAAGAACTTATATGGGAAATGTATTCAAAACTAAAACAAATCAAGGAAGATGGAAACTTACGAGACTTTACAAAATTGGAAAAGGAAATCAAAGAAGATTTCAAGAAGAAGATGATGGAGTTAGAAAAAGAATTTGCAAATATAAAAAACAAAACGAATACAAACAGTAGCACTCAAGGGGTAAATTATATCTACAATCATGGGGAAAGTAACCTCAGATTTGACGGGGATACCAGGAAAATGCATCCGAAAATTTTCCTGAGATATCTTAAAAATAAAGTAAAAGGTATCAGAGAGATAGAGGATCTTAAGGAAATAATAAGATCTCATCTACATGGTCAGACATTACTTTGGTTCACATGTAATGATGTGAACATTAATAACTTCACTGATTTTGAAAATAATTTCCTAAAACAATATTGGGGGGAAACTGAACAAAATTGTGTTAGGGAAAAGTTGTACTTTGGTAAGTTCGATACCAGAAGGAACAGCAATATGAGTAGTTATGCTCTATCATTATATTCACAGGCACAGTATTTAGAGCCAACTATTTCCGAGCAAGAAATAATAATATTCTTGTCTCGACACTTTAACGATAACGTAACGCAAGGCATAGCCATACAAAACATAACAAATTTCCAATCATTATTAGATTACCTAAATAGAGTACAGAGAACAGTTCATCATAACAATAATAGACGTGACAACGACGACTATAGAAATAACAATTACAGACATAATAATTATAACAATCAATATCATGACACAAACAATACTAACAACAACAGGAGATTTGACAGGAATAATGATAGGACAAATAACAACAATAACAGGTACACCAATTATCCAGATAGGAGACAACAACAAAACAATTATAATAGGAGAGAGAGAAGAAACTCTGATGGAGATATGAGAAGGACGAACAACATAAGACGTGACACAAGAACTGACAGAACGAACAGTTTAGAAAGGAATACAACTAATAGTGACACAAACTTTAATCAAACTAATTTAAGTAACAATAATCATAGTAATAATAATGTTGTAGTTCCCGTGTCATCCTCTGGTGCGGAACAACAGTTTTTCCACTAGAGGGTGAATATGGTAGGTTGAGTTGGTGCAGCTATGTTCACCCACGCGAATTTCTAAAGGTACAGGACCAGCTAGAACAAAACAATGAAACTTTAATTTATATATATGGAACGATAGAAGGCATTAGTATAAAAATATTGATCGATACCGGGTCAGAGATATCATTAATAAATAACAAATTCGTAAATCAATTAAATACATCAAAGAAAAATTTCGTCAAGGTACCAAAAGTAAGCTTAATAGGAATAAATCAAAAGAAATTAACTATTTCAAGTACTTCGATAACCGTCGCATTAAAATTCAAGGAATGGGAATCTATGGTACAACTGCTAGTAGTGGAAGATATGGAATGTGAACTATTGCTAGGATCGGATATTTTGTATGAAAACAAAGCAATTATTAATTATGAAGGAATGTACATAATCTTTAATAAAGAAAAAGTGGATTTTAGTTATGAAGAGAAAAATAATAATTCAAAAAGGGATGAAGAGTAAATAGAAGAAGTAGATAAATGTATTAATTATAATAAGAAAATCGAAGATGATATGGAACAGAGATATGATTATAGGCAGGAAGGAAAAATGAATGGAGATATGATGTTGGATGGCAATGGAGAAATAAATTTGAATAATAATAATATGCCGGAATGGAATTTGGATATAGATGGAAAAATAGAGTGGAAAAATGAAGTAATGGAGATGTTGAGAGAACATGGAAGTTTGATTAATGAAGAATCTCGAATTGCAAGAAATTATGTACACAAGATTGAAATGAAAAAGGATCAACAATTTCAACAAAGAAGCTATCCGATACCCTACAAATATCAAGAAGATGTGAAGAAATCTATAAATAAATTATTAGAAGATAAAATAATAGAACATAGTACCACCCCGTATATCAATCCAGTAGTAATAGTGAAGAAGAAAGACGGAGATATAAGAATATGCCTTGATGCACGAAATTTAAATAAATGTACAATGCCCGAGTATGAATCACCTTTAACTATCGAATCGATACTAGGAAAGATAAGTAAAGTAAAAGTTTTTTCCAAGCTAGACTTGAAATACAGTTTCTGGCTGATACCACTACATCCGGAAAGCAGGAAGTTTGTAGGTTTCAAAATTAATGGGGAATTATATCAATTCCGAGTAACGCCATTTGGTATACAGAGCGCTACAGCAGCACTATTAAAAGCACTAAACAAAATTTTAAATAAATATGACCAATTTACGATACACTATGTGGATGATATACTTGTTTTTTCAAATAGTGTAGAAGAACATTTACAACACCTACGGACAATTATAACAGAACTTGACGAAAACGGACTGAAACTGAACATACAGAAATGCCAATTTTTGAAGAGAGAAGTGATATATTTAGGCTACAAGATCACAGAGACAGGAATCGAGATGGATCCAGAGAGAGTAAGAACCATTAGAGAGTATAAAAGACCGAAAAATCTGAAGACACTTCGGGGGTTTCTTGGTATGCTTAACTATTTTAAACGAATGTTGGAAAATTTAACTGATCTGGAACTACCTTTAATGGAGCTACTGAGAAAGGGAGTAAAATGGAATTGGACCAGTAAACAAGAAGACGCCTTCAATAAGATCAAGGAACAGTTCATTAGAAACATAAAATTATACCATCCGAACTATGAGAAGATTTTCATTTTAAGGACAGATGCATCCAGAAACAGACTAGCTGGAGTTTTAATGCAGGAATATGATGACATGTATGTACCCGTATCATTTGTCTCTAGAATAACGAAAAGAGCAGAGAAGAATTATGAAGTAAGCGAATTGGAGCTTGCTAGCATCATATTCTGTGTGAATAAACTCAGATACTTCTTACTGGGAGGAAAATTTATAATTGAAACCGATAATCAGGCTTTGTTGACAATATTGATCAACAAGATGAATAATGCCAGAATCCATCGATGGGCATTACTTCTACAGGAATATGACTTCGAGATAAAATATATTCCAGGAATTCAAAATGTAGTACCAGACTCGATCAGTAGAATGGACGGAGAGAAAAGAAGAGATACGAACGAAGCTAGAGTGGGAATTAACATCATGAAGCGGAACAGTGGCATGTTTTCTTTGGAACAAATAAAACAGGAACAACTATTACTAGAAGAGAAATACAAAAGAAGATGCCCTGAAAAGGATGGAATATTGTATAAATTGATGAATGACAAGGAATTGTATGTAATATCTGAAAATTTAACAAAATTAATTGTAAGAAAAATACATTTAGATTTTATTCATTTAGGAATTAGGAAGACTCATATGATATTTCGAGAAAATTATATATCAAAAAACGATATCACGATCATAAAGGATCTCATTAAACAGTGTGAACTATGTCAACTATCAAAGGAAAAGAACATACATCATGAAAACGTACCGAAATCCATCATAGCAGAAAATCCATTAGATATAGTAGCAATAGACTTCATCTCAAACCTCATACCAAGTTATAATGGTAACAAACACATTTTGGTAATCGTAGACATTTTTTCTAAGTTTATTAGTACCTATCCTTGTAGTAAAACAAATGAAAACTCCATTAAAGCATCGCTAGGAAACTATTTCAAGAAATATGGAAAGCCAAAGAAGTGCATAATGGACAATGCTACATACTTCCGGAACAAAAGGATAGTAAAATGGTTGAGAGATCTGGAAATCCAACAGGTCTTCACAAGTATCAGACATCCCAATAGCAACCCTGCAGAGCGAGGAATTAAGGAGGTGATAAAGCATCTGAGGATACTTACATATTACGAAAACCGTATGTGGGAAGAACGTCTAAAGGAGACCACAGACTTTATAAACAACATACCTAATATCGTTACGGAAATAGCACCCATTACTTTATTTACAGGAACAGAACCAGATAGACCATGGATTAGTGAAGTCAACTATAGTAAACTCATTAGAATAGCAAGAGAAAGACAAGCAAGACAAGCTGACAAATATATTAAAAGAAAACTAGCTAAACTTAGAAATAGGAAAACATTTAAAAAAGGTGACTTGGTAATAATAAAAGCATTAAGAGTACCTAATCATAAAAAAGGAATATGTTCTAAGCTACAGTTACCTTACGAAGGTCCTTATTTAGTCGAAACCAGTCATGGAATAAATAGCTATAAATTGATACATCCTGACACTCATCGAGAACGTGGAATTTTCCATATCAACCAGCTGCATCAATTTAACACCAACCAATCATCAATTTGACACCATCAGTTGTAACTAAAAAATTGAGAAACATTGGAATTAGAGATATTATTTAGTTAATCAAGTATAAAATAGTTTATTTAGTCAATCTTAATTGAGAATTAATATTAGTGGAATTAGGATTCATTAGTAGGTTAAGTATAAGTTAATTATGAGAATCTAGAAGATTTCTTTAGTATTGAGAGAGATTTAAATGGGGAATTAATTAAATAAGTAGTACATGATTATGAAATCATATATAAAAAATCAAGGTAAACTTCTATAGAATATTCTTGTCAAACCAAGAATAATTCTATAGAATTTTAGGGAATGTTAAACTGAAAATTATCTATCAAGATAAATTAAAACAGAGATATCACTAAGTTAATGTGAATCTTAGTAATAGATGACAATAAATCCAATAAATTGCATAATAGTCCATAAGACAACAATTTAAATATGAGTATAAATATGTGAAGAAACACTTACAAACAAGATACAACTAATATTGCATATAAAAAAATTGCTATTTAAGTTTGCAATTATTTTTTCTTCAAATTATATTTCATGACAGAAAACACAGACGTAACAAATAAATTACGTAAATATTAATTTGGTACATAACAATGATTATCACGGTATAATATTACATGAATTTCAAAATAAAATTCCATAATTGTAATTTTATATATTATAGACACTTTTCAGAAACCCTGTATGTTATGTAAATTATTGATTATTTTGGTATAAACTTCAAGGTCAAAATGTCATCGTAAAATGACGTTCGGTTAATAGTTCGAACGGTGTAATTTCGGAGTGACATTAGGAATGCATAAGAACAAAGTGAACTTATCTACAATAACATAGAAAACAGATATTTGGATTTGAAAACAATGATGTTTATTTATAAACAATTGAAAAATAAAACAAAAATTAAAAACAACTGAAAGTTGTTGATTGAGAGCTTGAGGAGACGCGGTGTAGATTCAATAATGTGAGGACGCATTAAAATTTCTCTCCTCTAAATTTTTATAAATCTCAAACATCTTTCTATCGAATACATAATAAAAAGTGATAAAATTAGTGAAACGCCGAGAATTGGTAAGATGAACAATTTACCTTTATTAATCTGCTTTTCGTTTGCTCATTCACGTATCTTCTGTGAATAAATTGTTGCTCCTGGCGAAATAAATCACGTCACATCATTTTAATATCAAGATTTCGCATATAGGATCATAGGCGATCGTATTTCTTCCAAATGTTTCATCCCAGAGACAAGAAGATGCCAAGCATAGACTTTTCTTTTCGTGTGTAACATATTTGTCCTATAAAACATCGTTCATAATTTTCATTTGTTAGGTTATATTGTGTAAAAATTTATTCGTTGGTAAAATTATTAGATATAGATATTCAATCTCCACTAGATCGGGATAGAACATTGAACTTACATTAAAGGAAATAATAAAGAAAATAATACTCACCAAATCATTACGATAAATCATCAGTTTGCCTCACAAACACACTTGGTTTTCATTCTTTATTTAATAACTGAATTATCATTACCATAGAATAACTCAACGTCACGTCAACATTAACAAATTATTAGAGTAGAGATTGAATGGTTTGTGGAAGCTTTCAAAAACGTATAGAGATAAGTTATAGGAAGCGAAATTTATTTGATATGCTTCATATTTAATAGTATTCATAAAAAATAAAAAAAAACGTACTTACGCAAAGGTTTAATTAATATGATTATACAATTATGATTCAGAAAATGTTCATTATTCAAACAACTATTCACAATTAAAATCTATTTATCTATGTTTTTCCTTTCTTTTCTTTGATATCTTACCTTTCAGTTTCTTGTTACTACCGATCGCCAAGTGCCGAATCTCATCCCTGAGGTATAGTATCATAAAGTTACATAACTCATAATTTTGTTACTAAATAAAATTTTGAATTGGAAATTAGCGGTTAGCTAAACCAATTCTGGCGCCCACAATCATTAAAAAAAAAATATATATTTAAAGTCAAATCAATTATAAATAAATACTCATAAATATAAGATCCATAATAAAGTAGCATCCCAATATAGGATCATTAATAAATAAGTAAATGTTATTACTCCAATATTTAAATACATGATAATATATATGTATATATATATATATATATATAAATATGAGCTGAATGCTAAAGGATTTTACAAAAAGTTTACGACAGAATCCTTAGTTGAACAATCGAACAAAGTTCGTGTAAAAGTGTTTAATAGATGAACAATAGTAAGACAAATAGCCAATAGCATAGTGAACCAATAATTATACAATTTAAAACTCATATGAAAACATCTGATTCCCAAAACGAATGATAAGAATTGCTGCAAAAATATATGTATATAAAAAATGTATAAAATACAACCACGACCAAAATAAATAGGCGTATATCCAAGGTACATACCGTTGGTATACCTATACGTTGTAAATTTACTAAGTATATCTATATCTCCATAGATAAACTCCTTCAAAATTTGACATAGCAAAGAAAAGAAATGAATTATTATCAGAAAGTACTAATTGTAGCGAAGTAATAAAAATAATTTAAATATATATTGAAAGCTACTTGTTATCCATCGAACGTAAGTCCCAAGAATGCATGTTCTAAAAATACATATCGATCGAGGTTCAAGGAAAGTATAATCCAATATATTCATATATATATATATATATATATATATTTATATATATATATTTATATATATATATATATATATATATATATATATATATATATATATATATATATATATATAAATTTCGATTCTCTACTACACCTGTTTTAGTCGAAATTTCAATAATTTCGACTTATTGGCCTGACCGTTCTTCGAAGGGCAAAACAACTACATTCCTGGCTAATACCACGCAGAATATTGAATTACATCCCCTTCGAAAACCGTGACGTCGATCGGCCATTTTGCCGATACGGACATCTGTGGTGATTCGCAACTGATAGCGGAAGAGCATAGTACACTTACGCGTTTCGACCTTCTTGGGTCTCTTCAAGAGTGCCGTAATGCCTTCCAGTTCAGAATCTCTAATCCGAACTGAAGATTACACCCTCCGACAACCTCTCTTGGTTCGTGTAGTTACACAAGCGAGAAGTAGTCAGTTGGCGCCATCTTCACTTTCAGTTGCGAACCAACACCTGAGGCGTAAGTGTACTATGCTCTTCCGCTATCAGTTGCGAATCACCACAGATGTCCGTATCGGCAAAATGGCCGATCGACGTCACGGTTTTCGAAGGGGATGTAATTCAATATTCTGCGTGGTATTAGCCAGGAATGTAGTTGTTTTGCCCTTCGAAGAACGGTCAGGCCAATAAGTCGAAATTATTGAAATTTCGACTAAAACAGGTGTAGTAGAAAATCGAAATTTATATTTCATATAGCACCTCGTATTTTATGAAATTATATTCATTTTTATATATATATATATATATATATATATATATATATATATATATATATATATGATCAAAAAAGGATAACGCGTGATGTTTGGGACGATAGGAATTTCCCTTTTGTTTTCAATTTTAATTGAAGTGGACTGTAATATTCATTAATAATAATTAATTAAAGGCTGACATTTTACTTTCCACTAATTTCTCGAAGATAAACTGGCCGGCGTTGTATATCGATGTAGCGTCACTCACACACCGTAGTACTCTAGCGCGCGGTGATTGTCTTACTACTATGATAATTTACACACACTCGGTAAAAAACTTTGACGAGGTTAATATGTCAACATTGCGCGGTTGAATTTAAAATATATAAGGCATATCTGGATTCAATCACGATCATTCTCCCCCTCCAAATGCATGGGTTCATGTTGAAAAAAGAAAAAAAAATGAATGTAGATATTTTATAAAGAAAATTAAGAAAAAAATAAAGAACTAAAATTAATGATTGTGACACCTTGAAAATGTTGTATCTGGTTAGATATTTACAAAATACTAAAAATAACTACTACTAAAAAAAACATTACCTATTGGAAGTATAATAATTGTCCTCTATCGGAAAAGGGAGAATTTGATCAAGGGACGCCTTAAAATTCCATTGGCGACCCTAACGCTTACAACTCTAACAATACCATCTTGACTAGGATATAAAACAGTGATTCGAGACATGACCCAAAGCCCTAAGGGAACATTATCCTCGTGAATCAAGACTAGTTTTAGGAGAAGGTGATGTGGGCGTTAGCCACTTTGACCGTTGTTGGAGTGTATGAAGATATTCACGTTTCCAACGAGACCGATGCATCCTTTGAAGAAGCTGCCAACGAGACAATTTATTCATAGAAATAGTTGAAAAATCAGGGAGACAAAGAGTTTCCAATAGCTCCAGAGTTCGAAAGTGACCAGGAGTGAGAGCATTGATGTCCTCTATATCATGTGTCAAAGGGGTGAGGGGCCGAGAATTAAGCAAGGCTTCAATCAATATTAAGACTGTGTAAAACTCTCCGCAAGCTAAAATTTGGTCTCCCACCACGCGTATCAGATGGGTTTTCACTGATTTTATACCGGCTTCCCACAGACCATTAAAATGTGGCCCGGAAGGCGGACTGAAAGAAAACTGGCAGGTTTCCTGCTCAGCAGCGGTTTTCATATATTCTTGAAGTTCTCTCGCGGCTCCAGTAAAATTGGTGTCATTGTCGCAAAAGATGTGGGATACGCGACCGCGACGAGAAATAAATATTTGCAACGCGGCTAGAAAAGCTTCAGAAGTTAAATTACTAACTAACTCAAGATGTAAAGCCTTAGTGGCACAACAAACAGAGAGACATATGTAGGCTTTGATTCTACGAACATCACGATATCTTGAAGGGGTAATGTAAAAGGGTCCTCTAAAGTCAACACCACTCTGAGAAAACGCTTGAATCGAGGACAATCGGAATTTAGGTAAATCGCCCATAGGGGACTATTTCCAACAACGAATGCATTTTGAAGTGACGGAGTTCATGGCTCTTTTCGAAGAGACTATCCAAAAATATTGGGATATCAGGAATTGGGTGGTTTTTGGTACGGCATGTGAATTCTTCTCTTGAAAATATCAGATGAGAATCAACGTTAAAGGAGAATTGCGGGGTAATAAGAGGGGGTATTTTGAAGTATACGATGAAGGAGCATATTTTAATCGACTACCAATTCTGAGGAGATTGTCTTCATCCAGGAAGGTACCAAGTTTTCGAAGAGATTTTGAGAAGAATTTAGACGTTTGTTCGTTATGAAAATAATTATTCTGTGTATATTTTACGAGACATAAAAGAGCGTCATGTAATTCGTTAGAAGTGGGGAAACCGGAACGTCGAGAGGAAACATGACAAAGATTATAAATAAATCGTAAGACATATGCTAAAACTTGCTGTAATGTAGCGAACGAGGTGTGTCTATTTATGAGAGACTCCAAGAAAAATGGTTCCAAGGACAGAGTTACAAGAGCTACAGTCCGTTGTTCTTCGGCAAGATCTTTTGAAGATAAGGACAGGGATACGGTTGGGAAACAAAACGGATGGTCGTAGAGAAAGTGAGGACCATTAATCCACTCGGGTCAAGATAAAAATTTGGATGGTAGAACAGCACGAGACGCAATATCAGAAGCATTTTGCTTAGTATTAATGTAATGCCATAGAGTCGGAGAAATTTTAGACTGAATATAGGATATACGATTGGCCACAAATATCTTTAATTTGTGGGGAGAACTTTTAATCCAGTGTAATACAATTTGGGAATTCGACCATGCATAAGTTGGGATCTCGGTAAATTTAGGACATATATGTAGAACATAAGCAACTAACATGGAAAGCAAAACAGCGGCACATAACTCAAGACGAAGAATGATCAATTTTTTCGTAGGTGCTACTTTGGATTTTGCACACAATAATTGAACAGAAACTTTACTCTCGGAATTCACGCACCGAAGATACAAGACGCAAGCATAGCCTCTTTCACTGGCGTCACAGGAACGATGTAATTCGACTAGAGGAAAATTGAAGGACAATAAATGGTGAGGTATGCGAACTTGAGACAGTAGAGGAAGTTCGATTTTATATTTTTCCCAAATTTGAATGATATCAAAAGATGGACATTCATCCCAAGATGTTCCAGCTAACCAGAGACGCTGAATTAATAATTTTGTAAAGAAAGTTATATTAGCTAGAATTCCTAGAGGATCATAGATTCGAGCTAATTCCGAAAGCATACAACTGGAAATAAGAAGACATTTAAGACACCCACAATATGAAGTTGTCAATGAACAGTTAAATCTAGGGAATTCTCCACTAATAAACTGTCTTCTTAAGTAATAATTGTAAAGATCAGCAGATATAGTTTTCCTGGTTCTCTATATCGTTGCACAGTTATACTGATCTTAATTGGAAAAATGATATCCAGGATATCACCATAGGGCTAATAATATCTAAGCTTCAATATTTGTAATATCACATCTTCTTCTTTTTTCTATAAACATATATTAAGCCAATCACAAGTTAGGTTACTTCTTGGTCTAGCCAAAAATAACTACTAAACATCAGGTAGGCATAAAATGAAATGTAACTTCTGTCATTCTGACGATGATATTGATTTATCGAAACAATTGTCAATTTTTTTAGAATTTTCAATAACTTGTATTATATTGTGGAATTAACTAGAGACCTTGAGTTTCATTTAAAAACACTCATACAACATTTGGTACAAGGAAGATCTTCTCGCGGTTGAACTTAAAATGTAAAACAGTCCGAATGAGAAGACCAGCGTAACCCAAGAACTCTGAGAGAGTTGTCCAAATGTGTTTCAAAACTTAGACTATGGGATTAATAAAAGAAGTAGGTAAATTCGATAATAAGAGAGGTTCGTTTGCACACCAAGATACAAAAGAGAAATCAAATCTTGCATAAGCTTTTGAGCTTCTACAAAATCATTCGAGCCAAAACAAAAATCATCAATATAAGAGCAAGTATGGATAATTTTAGCAGCTTGTGGAAAGCGATGTCCTTCGTTAAGTACAAGTTGATGCAAAGTACGAAGAGCCAGAAATGGAGAAGAAGTAACACCATAAGTTAGAGTATTAACACGATATTCCCGAACACAATCTTCTGTAGAAAATCTCCAAAAAATACGTTGCTCTTGACAAAGAAAAATCATACGATACATTTGTTTGATGCCTGCGCACAGAACGAACTTGAGTAAACGAAAATTAAGTAAAATAGCAACAATGTCTTGTTGAAGCTTAGGTCCAACAAACAAACAATCATTGAGGGATTTCTCGTTAAAAACTTTGGCAGATGCATTAAAAACTACACGTTATTTGGTACTAACACTATCAGGTTAGACCACACAATGGTGAGGAATATAATATTTACCATTCTCTTCGTTGTCAGCTGAAATCAACTCCATGTAACCTAGGTCGAGATACTCTCGCATAAAAGCAGAATATTGTTCATACAATTCGGGTTGCTTGAGCAGTCGGCGTTCAAGAGAGTGAAAACGATATAAAGCCAGATCTCGTATACCAGGAAAAGTAGAATCAATTTCCCGAAAAGAAAACGATACAACATATTGTCCTGACGGTTTACGAAAAAAAATATCTTTGAAATGATCGTCACACAAAAAATATCATCAGAATTAAGGGTAATGACTTCAGGAACCGTTTCTATTTCCCAGAAAGTTTTCAAAGTAGTATCTAATGAGACCTTGGAACCAGTGTGGCATAATAAAGAGGTGACAATAGGATTCTTGGAATGAATCGGACCCATGACAACGTAACCAAATACAGTGTTTATGGCGTCGGGTTCACCTGAATTGCCATTGATCTTACCTGAGAGCAACAATTTAGGAAATAAATCAGCTCCGATTAATAAGTCGATCGTTGCGGGTCGATAAAAATTAAAATCTGCTAGCGAAATATTAGTTAAGTGGGTCCACTTATTGGCATCGATTTTAAAATCAGTCACATATTTTGTCTAGGACTAGAGTTCATAGAGGCGAGAGTATTAACTTCAAGGGCACATTGAGACTGAGGGATACCTAAAGTGATTAATGCTTTACGGGTAATGAAAGAAGTTTGGCTGCCGCAATATAAAATAGCTCTTAATGGTCGCCTACTACCTTTATTATCAAGGTCGTCAACCACAGCTGTGGATAACAAAACTCCCTTTTCAACAGGGGATTGGAGTCCAAATTAACTAGTGGTACTTGATTGACTTGAAGACGGAAAGTTCGGGTTCAAATTAGGGGAAGTGTCGGTAGAATTTGTGATGGGTGTATCGAAATGCAATAGAGTATGATGAGTCTTGGATTTGCAAGTCCGACAAGTATACATGGAGCGACAGGAACGAAGATCGTGAGAGGAGCCCAAACAATTGACGCATAGATGCGATTGTTTGCAAAAAGATGCCTTTCTGAAGTACTTTTACTAAAAAATTGATCACATTTGTAAATAGTATGGTTTTGTTTGCATAAAATACAATGTTGATTAGACAAATTGGTAACTAACAAAGTTGAAGAACGAGTTTTACAGGAAACTTTTGAAAATAAGGGTGGATCTTTCGAACGGAAATATTTCGATGAAGAAACATTTAAATTACTGTAGGCGTTCAACTGGGTTTCTGAATATGCAATCAAGCTTGTGAAGGTGGCGATCTCTGTTGATTTATGTTCCATTTCAAAGAGACGTGCGAGTTGATCTAGAATATAACATGTTAAACATAATGAAGTCCCACTCATCTTTATGTAAACCGATCACTTGGAGAGCAGAAATATTTTCTAAAAATGTATCAATGAGTTTAGACAATGTTGCAGCAGTAACCATATTTAATTTTGTGGCCTGTTCAAGGGCATCCCAATGGGCTTTGGCACAACGTCTTTGATTGGTATATCGCTTGGTAGTAAGGTCGTAAGCAATATCATAATTATCGGCAGTAATTTTTAAATTACGAATTAAACCTAGAGGGGGACCTTCTAACGACGCTTTTAAATACTTTAGTTTTTCTACATCGGACATAGATTGATTTTTGTGGATAAGAGAATCAAATTAATCTAAGAACGATGCGAATTCCTTTACATCACCTGATAATTTGAGAAAATCATTTTTTGATAATCGGATATTCGAATTAGTTTGTGAAAGAGCACTAGTATTAGCAGTAGATTGAGAACTGGAAATGTCGAAAAGCTCGGAACATATTAGTTAGGTTTGAAAATACTGCGATAAAAAAGCTGCACGAATTTGGTCTTCAGCTTGGAGGTCTGGTGGATCTGGAAGCGCCATCAATTTGGCAATCACTGTATCAGGATGTTTTACAAAAGTATCACGAATTTACTCTAATTCAGTTGCACGAATTTGTGAAAGAGGACGAACGGACTTGTCGGTCTTACTTTGATCGGCTAAACCGCTCAATGTTTGAAGATCACTTAAGGCGGCTTTACGATGAAAACGATACTGTTGGACTCTATCCATTGTAAATAAAATAGACAGAAATATCGAAGCAAAGAAAGCAAATTTTCAATAAAATGTTGCGAATGAATTGACTCAAATTTGAAATGATATTGTAAAGACTACCGGTTCCTAGCTGTAAAATTTGAATGAAATAAACAAATGATTTAATAGAATTGTTGAATCACCCTTTATAGCGGAAAGGATAGTAGAAGTAAACTGAAAAAAATAATTAATAACCATGAAATTGAATTGATAAGAAAAGAAAAAATGTGAGTTCTCTATTTACTATAAAAACGCGCATATGGCAAAAGGATAAATAAATAGAGGTATTGCGAAAAATTTTTGAATTATCACTCCATCTAGTTGACTAGAGAATATATGGGCTCACCCTGTATAAAATTCCACCAAATAATAACAGAATGAGAATAAGAAATGAAAACTATTGAGTCATTAACCAAAGAAAAACACGTCTGTTCAAATCTCCGTTTGGAAATTATAAAAATATTCAATAATAATCAAACGGCCAGTTTTTGTTCGGCAATATCAAGAAATTCAGGTACAATATCTTCAAGGCTACTCACTTTTGAAATAAAGTAGATCGATTTAAAAATTATTGGAAAGAGTAAAAATAAACAAACGTACATTTATAATGAAAATTTTGTTTTTAAATGAGAGTAATAAAAAGCCTTTTTCTAGGCTAATAAAAATAAGGTTAGGAAGGACCAATATTCGGGACGACAGCAATACCCCTTTTGTTTTAAATTTCAATTGAAGTGAACTGTAATGTTCATTAATAATAATTAATTAAAGGCTGACATTTTACCTTTTACTCATTTCTCGAAGAGTAACCGGCCGGCGTTGTATATCGATGTAGCGTCACTCACACACCGTAGTACTCTAGCGCGCGGTGATTGTCTTACTACTATGATAATTCACACACACTCGGTAAAAAACTTTGACGAGGGGAAAATGTCAACGTTGCGCGGTTGAATTGAAAATATATAAGGCATATCTGGATTCAATCACGAACACGTGAATTTAACAAAAACAAACAGCAAACAACAAGTGTTTTCATGGGAAAGCACGCAAAAATAAAGAGGTTACTGAAGAGGAGTGGTAACCGTAAACATGTGTGTTTCTAGCTCATTAGCCTTCATCAGTACGGTATAACCAAGTATCGACATGAAACTTGGGAGCAACGATGTTGAATGAAACATGGAAGAACACAAACAACGGAAAATAACAGGACAACCAAACGCAAATTTGTGCCATCAATTGGAAGATTCCGATTTTGGAACAACAACCAATATCCACACGGAGGCGCATAAAGCCCTCCTGTCTGGAAAAAACCAACCCAAGGTGCAGAAACCACATCGAAAATGGATAACGCGTGATTTTAACAAAAACAAAGAGCAAACAACAAGTGTTTACGGTTACCACTCCTCTTCAGTAACCTCTTTATTTTTGCGCGCATTCCCATGAAAACACTTGTTGTTTGCTCTTTGTTTATATATATATATATATATATATATATATATATATATATATATATATATATATATATATTGTTATATTTTCAAACCTTTGAATATAATTGCCCACGTTTGGAGACAATTTGTAATATTTCAATTCTTAAGATATAATTGCCCTACGATATGGAAATGAATTATACTATCTTGTCGCAGCGACAATTATTGTGCATACCACTTAAGTACGTATTGAATTTCGAATTTGACAGTAATTGTCAAATTAAACATGCCCGGCGCCAATAAATATCAATATAAAGAAGAATTTATGTACAATCAACTTATTACTCCTATCTCAGGGTGAGATCAAAATTGTTCAAAATTAATTCTTCAAATTTATTTGTTTTTTTAAGATATTTCCAAATTAAATGTTTCACTATTATCAAACTTTCAAATAAGTGTTAATTCAATATAATAAAAGGCCCTTTAATTATTTCATGACATTTACTAATTTACTGTCACTAAAAATTTCAACCAAATGTCACTGATTAATTTGAAAATTTTATGAATGTAAAATGAGATTGGATACTGAATGAATACTACAGGTAGCTAGAATCAAAATTATATATTATACTCTCAGATACGCAAAATTAACAAAATTGTTATTCCCAAAAATTATGATAAAAGAACAACAGTCGTAACCTCTACAAAAAAATTAAAATTAGAATACAACTATGCTAAAATTTAACCTAATGAATTATTATCAAACGTCCAAATAATAATTTACACTTGACGTGTATCAATGTCAAATACCGAAACTTCTGCTCAAAATGGTCTATTCACTTGATGTTGTGAATGATATGTATCAATAAATTTGGTATATTTCAAATTCTTTATATAGATGCATCTTTTAACTGTATTGAATTTAAGGCCTGATATTTCTCGAGAAATAAATTTAAAACTGGAGAGGACTCACCCAATGGATCAGGAAATCTCGTACTTATTCTAACGTATTTAGAATACTGCAACTTTCTAAATATATACGATTTAGAAAAACTGGAACCACATACACTTTTACGATACAATTCTTTTCCGAATTATGTACGCACTGAATTTATTATATGGGTTATTTATCTGATTGTATGATATGCAATTCATGCAATCTACCAAAAAAAATCGAGACAACTCTTATTCTGATGTTGTCTCTTCAAAGGATAAAAAGCTACTGACTAAATTTTTACAAAATAAATAATTCTCCTTTCTGTTGGTTACCGATTTTTCTTGTTTTTGACAAAAAATTACTAATCTATAATTTTCAATAACCAAGTGAGATTTTGAAATTATTTTATTACATTTGTAATCTTGCTAGCAGAGACCTCTATATTTTACAATTTCAAATATTTTCTCCAAATCCTATTATGTTCTATCTATCGTTAGATATATTCTACTCAAATGTCATCAAAATTATGAAATGTCATGTTTGATATTTCTACTGAATCTTTCAAAATTTAGGAATTTACGTAGAGTACAGTGTGTATCGAGAGTATGACAACTAAAATTTAATAAATTTCCTTATGTCTTACTTATTCTTCAAATTTCAAATAGAAGATGTGTATTAATATATAAATATATAAATATATATATATATATATATATATTTATATACATATATATATATATATATATATATATACATATATATATATATATATATATATATATATATATATTAAAGTGAAACATATCTACTAGATAAATTTGAATCAATTAGCATCATACAGATAGTGTGAATCTTAGTAGTTCAGTAGTAAATATTCAGTAAAAAAGGAAATAATCAGTAAAGACATAAGTTGAACATGTCCAGAAATAATTAACTATTGTATACAATCGATAAATTAATTTGAGAGATTGCTATTTAATTTAGTATCTATTTTCTTTTAAAGTATATTTCAAAATAAAGAAATATAACAACAACAAGTAAATTACGTCGAGCGTAATATTATACATAATTATCGTAACCACTGTATATATCATCACATAAAATTTCAAACAAAATTCAATTATCATAACTTTATATTTTTGTAAACACTTTCGGAAACCCCGTATATCGTATAAACTTTTAATTATTTGTATGAAAACTTCAAGGTCAAAAGATCAACGCCAAATGCGACGTTTTGTTAACAGTTCGTATGGAGTGATTCGGAGTGACTATAGAAGTGCATAAAAACGTTGTGAATTTATCTACACTAACGCAATAATGGATATATTGATTTAGGAAAAACAATGTTTGTTTATCAACAATTGAACTATGAAAAACAAAATTAAAATAAATGAATGTGGTTGATTTTAAGCTTGGGGAGACGCCGTGAAAATAGATTAGAGGGAGGACGTGTTTTATTTTACCTCTCCAAAATTCTTACAAAAACCCATATTACTTGTAAAAATCATTTAAAACGTTGACTTAAGTGTTTAAAAAGAACTTTAAAAAGTGAACTAAATAAAAATATCTTCCGTATCATTAAAATTAAGTGAAATATTCGTGAAATCGACTAGACTTGGTAAGAACTATAATTACCTTATTAATATTACTTCGATGGACATCCAGGTATCTTTAATTGATTAAGATACATCAGCTGGTGATATTAATCCATATATCATCATTTCTACATCCTGGATTTCGTTTTATTCCGATCACAGCTGATCGTTTTTTCTCCAAGAGCTCCAGATTCAACATTATGAAGATCTAACCATGAACATTATTTCCGCGAGTATATTAAAACTTCTCCTATAAAAAGAACATTCACTGATATATTTATATGTAGGTTAATCATTTCAGTAACAATTCATTAGTTAAACATTAATATTAATTATTCAATCTCCACTGATAACGGACACAAAACACTAGATACATATTAAATACGTACTTTCTAAATTTCATATAATAATTCCAATAATGATAAATCTCAAACACATCACTTTTGCTTTCATTTTGTAAACTGAAATATATCATAACAGAACGACACACTATACGATAAGCGCATTAGAAAGATCTATGGTTGAGGTTGAACGTTCTGGATGTACATTCAAAACATAGAGTAGGAATAATTAAGCGAAATTTACTTGTTGCGCTGAATAATATCTATAGGTAATGAAAAACGTTTATGCGAAGTTTGCGCAATAATAGTATTTCTCATGAATCTAAATATATAATATTAATTTGTTGTTTTATTTAAAAGTTTTCATTATTTTTCTCATTTTGATTAAAACGTTTAATTGTCTATGTTCGTCTTATTTTTTCTCTGATATCTACCTATAAGATTTCTGTTGCTAGCAAACGTCAAGTGCCGAATCTCATCCCTGAGATGCAATGTTTAAAAGGTAAAACAAATTTATAACATCTTTGACTTATATAATATTTATTTTGAATTGGAAATAGCGGCAAGCGAAACCAATTCTGGCGCCCATAATAAAATAAAAATTAACTCAAATTAAATAAATATCCAATAAAATAGTATCCCAACGCTGGTGCATTAAATTAACATAATTAACAAATTTTACAAATTTTACTATTAACAAAAAATACTATTACTATATATATGAAAATTACACTCCAAAATGGCAAGCCCAACGTATGGCGTTTGTTAGACGACTTAAATAACACTCGCTAAACAAATTAGCAATACAGAATTAGCAATACAGCAATTTCCAATCTCTACTAGACTATTTGAATCGTGTACAGAGAACGGTACACAACAATAATAGACGTGACTACGATGACTATAATAGAAACGTCAACGATAGACGAGACTTCAATAGAAACAACAATTATAGACAAAATAATAATAACCACTATAACAACACAAACAACAATAATAACAATAATAGACGATATGACAGAAATAACGATAGGACTGAGTAGAGTATGGGCTGGTTGAGCGTGGGAACTTTTTGTGACGTCACATGACCACGCCCTTTGACCTTTGACCTATTTTTTGG
This sequence comes from Galeruca laticollis, assembly GCA_963921935.1. Classification (NCBI taxonomy): domain Eukaryota; kingdom Metazoa; phylum Arthropoda; class Insecta; order Coleoptera; family Chrysomelidae; genus Galeruca; species Galeruca laticollis. Next base: position 18,263,616 of record OY998182.1, on the reverse strand, counting down.
GGTTTGGCCCGGGCCGCCAAAATTTTTGGGTTAATGACGGTAGCGTCTACGGGGGTTATGCAAAAAGTTTTTGGGGATTTGGCCCGGGCCAATTGCCAAAATTTTTGGGATAATTACGGTAGCGGCTACGGGGGTTATGCAAAAAGTAGGCTACGGGGGTTATGCATTTTTGGGGGTTTGGCTCGGGCCGCCAAAGAAGAAGCGAAGAGGGTTTTAAGGGTAGCGTCTACGGGGGAGGGTAGCGTCTACGGGGGAGGGTAGCGTCTACGGGGGAGGGTAGCGTCTACGGGGATTACGCAAGTAAGGGTGTATACAAGAAGTAAGAAGCGAAGAGGGTTTTAAGGGTAGCGTCTACGGGGATTATGAAGGGTGTGAACGGGGGTTATGCAAAATTTAACCTACATTATCCAGGTGTCGATAATACACCTTGCCATCGTAGTCATTGCCATAACGGCACTAACAACTATTTGTTATTCACCACGCCAAAACGGCCGTGGGTAGCTGGGGTAGCGACGCTACTTTTCCCGTATACTGCGCATGTTTTCCGTTACATATAGGTCTAAAAATACACATTTCGACGATCTGCGCCCGTGCTGAAAGGCATTTCTCCATATCTCTGTTATTATTTGTCGGATTGGAGTCTAATAAACGCCAATATGATTGTTCGGATATAGGATGTACAAAGATGTCATTAGGGCACTAGCACATATCTCTGCTATTATTGGTCAGATTGAAGTCAAATAAACGTTATTATATTTGTTAGAGTATTATCGTATACAGGATGTGCGAAGATGCCAATAGGGCACTAGCACATATCTCTGCTATTATTGGTCAGATTGAAGTCGATCAAACGTTATTATATTTGTTAGATTATTATCGTATACAGGATGTGCAAAGAGGCCATTAGGGCACTAGCACATATCTCTGCTATTTGTCAGATTGAAGTCGATCAAACGCGCTGGAAGATGAACTTATACCGATAACAGAACCAATTTTGTGACAACATAATGATTGTAAAGTTATGCGCTTAAGAGGACTGCGATAGAAATTCTTAACTTGTTAAAAAAGAAATATGTGGTTCTTTAAATAGTTATATACGTGGAAAGTTTGGCGAATTGGTTTCTGTAAAACACAGTGTTAAGGCTAAGCTGTCTTTCCTCTTACTAACTAACAACAAAGTAGTATTTACGGCCGTTAAACTCGATAGGCTACTTAAATATATACCAGAAGAAGCGGAGGGGTTTTTTAAGGGTAGCGTCTACGGGGATTACGCAAAAAAGGGTGTATACAAGAACGGGGGTTATGCAAAAAGTAAATAAGTGTGTATGTTGTTACGTGTATAAGGTAGAGGGTGGTTTAGGAGAAGCGAAGCGGTTTTTGAGGGTAGCGTCTACGGGGGAGGGTAGCGTCTACGGGGATTACGCAAGTAAGGGTGTATACAAGAACAGGGGTTATGTAAAAAGTAAATAAGTGTGTATGTTTTTACGTGTATAAGGTATCTAGGGGGGTGATTTAGAAGAAGCGAAGAGGGTTTTAAGGGTAGCGTCTACGGGGAGGGGAGCATCTACGGGGATTACGTAAATAAGGGTGTATACAACAACGGGGGTTATGCAAAAAGTAAATAAGTGTGTATGTTTTTGCTATGAGGGCACTCTGGTCGCCACCGACTGGAGACTTTGTGACGAAGCTTCTGGTGGTGTAGAGATTAAAGAAGTGACCTAATAGAAGATATGCAACAGGATGTAGAATGATGCCGTATATACAGGATGTAGCTCGAACAGGGTATAAAGATACCTTTTTATGTACAAAAAAAGATACAGAGTGTAGTGATAATTATACCAGAATGTACCAAAAAGGGTGCTTTCTTATATACAGGGTGTAGTCATAAAATATACCATTTCGCACAGTTTTGGGGTCGAGGAAATGAACAGATGATGCGCAGTCGTTAGAGCATTGGCACTGTGAAAACGACGCATCAGTTTGGATACAGGGTGTAGTAAGATACCGTATATACAGGATGCCCCACCAGGAGCCTCTCCAAGAAATGGGGCTTCTGGAGGCCTGGAGACTAAAGAAGTGACGCCAGGATTGTGACGTATCGTGACGTAATAAAAGATATTTTTTTTAGTCGAATAAAAACTCCATTGTAATAGGTAGAGCGTTTTTATTGCAATTTAACCAATTCAGCTACGTGGAATAAACGACGAATCTATTCAAATTTTTCAAAAATCCATCATTGAATTCAATGTATTGTGTTGCTTTATCATAAAATACAAAGACCACTATTTGTTTGGAAAATAACATTAACTTTTGAGTTAGTTGGGACGGGTACTTTGTTTATTTCCAATATAGTCAAATCTGGGTATAATAATCTCCGGTATTTTTATTGAATGCAAACAAGTTGCCTGCAGAATTTTGGCTGGTTGCGAAAGGACATGCGCATGTGCTGAAAGTGCAAGATATTAAAATTATTTATATTGCGAAAGAATAAATCTTCTTTTAAGAGATATTTAAAATCCAATGACCTTGGCATTTTAGTAATGATTTATATTGTATTGAAATCTCATATTTTGGGTTTTATGTCCCAACATTTATCTCGTTGAAAAAGTATTGAAGAGGAAACGTAACAAAATATACGTTAAATGGTTAGGCTTAGACAAAAAATATAACAGTTGGATATACGCCTATGATGTAGTATAGATCGAAATCTTTTTATGAATACATTCTCAGCAACCAATGCGAACTTTGGTGGGGAGAGTGTTAAACATATAAATTGTTCAACATTAATTTAGAAGTCAGTAGTCATCATGAGTCAAGATTCTGGGTATTATAGTGAAGCTAGTGTTACAATGGCATGTAGTGGTAGTGATGAAGATTATCATCGTGATTTAGATCAAATTGTACGAAATTATGAAATTGCAATAAAAAAGAAAAACATTATTTATTGCATACAGTTTTCAATGTTGGTCGATTTGAAGCCCTGCCAGAACTTTTGCACCTTCCATCATTTTATTATCATTTATAGAAACTATGGAACCTACCAAAATGTCCTCCAATACTATAGAATGGGATGAGTTCATAGAGGTGCTTCGTAAAAGTAACGAGTATTTCAATCCTCCAGATGGTGAGAAAAGTCCTGTCGTCAGCCCCATCATGTTTTATCAAGATTTTTGTCAAATAACTAAAGTCATTTATGATAATCAGAAATTTGTGGAAGTTCGTCAACATGATGTTACATTTTTCCTCGATGAAGAAGAAGTTGTAGAAATTCTACGCCTTCATGAGAATTTGCTTCAACACCACATTTCAATTTTGAAAAATGTAAACTTTTGTGATTTTTATTATAATATTAATAATTTATTGAAGTCATTTATACCTAATCCAATGTGTGGCTTTTCTAATTGTATAGATTCAATGTATGCAGTTAGTGATATTTGTTATGAAAACAGTTTAGTAGGGGAAGCACTTAGAGAGTATCTGTATTATTACAAAATCAATGTAGTCAATGATTTAACATTATAAAATTTTGAAAATATTCTCTGTTTTATTTAAATACCTAATCGATGGATTGTATATTACTTTCTAATGAAGAATCAGTATTAAAGCTAACGTCGAAAGTGAAGGATGATTCTCTTACTAATTCTACCTTTAGTTGCACCTGAGAAAATTGATCTGAATTATGCTGTGGAATATATTGAAAGATTTGGATATGTTAACAAGTCAGAACATGATATCATAGATATGGCATCGATTTTAAAAGACTTTCAAGAGAAATTTCAATTTTACCTGTAGATGGCACTCTAAATCCTGCAACTATTCAACTATTAGAATGTCCTCGATGTACTGTAGGGAAAATGACAATAGCGAGCATTCGTATTGTGTAAAGACAAAATGGCAAAAAACTAACCTAACTTGGTATTTTCCTAATAGCCATACTATATAAATACCCCGCTGGATCATCACCGTTACAGTATGACAATGCTATATGAAATAAACTTTAAGAAAAAAATTTCAGTTAGTATTTCTGGGGCCCCATCCTTCCTACCACTGATATAGATGAATTTTATTCAACTATTACTATCCTACCTATAGTTATCAGTTATATAATTATAAATAACCATTTAGAATTTATACCACATATTCAATTGTTCTCGTTTCATCACCTTGTATAATTTCCTTATAATTAAATCAACTTTGAAAAAGAAGGAAGTATGAGTATTATCATCGTTTTTAACTTATCAAACGAAAAGTTTTTTGCATGTATTTCAATCTACGCTAAATATATATATATTAATTGAAACCTTTGCAGTTTGCTGACGTACGCTAAAACCATTCTTAAAAGCTAAATTTTTTAAAGGGTTTATCGAAAAACTTTTTTCAAATATGAAATACTGTTAAAACGTAGAATTTTTTGACATCTTGACGTAACAAATACTAGTTACTATATAAAGACTACTTTCACTAAAAAGTGTGAACGGTTATCGTAATGAAAAAATTTGGAGATTTGATAATGACGTTAACGACTGAAATTAATCTATGATAATAAACACCTTCAATGTTTTTATTTCGTTTTAGGTACAATTCAGAATAAACCACTGAAATGCTAAAGAAAGAACAAATTTTTTGGGGTTGGATGGAATATTTTTCCTGTGAAGAACATAATTATATTTTGTTATATGAAAGAGTATTCTTTATAGAGCCTCGCAAAGGTAAACAACCTTAAATCCACATTTTCATATGAAAAACACTCATTTACATACTGTTAAACTCAATACCTCCAGACGAAACAGATCACTTCAAATAAAATACACAAAGATTCAAATAGGAAATAAAACACATTGCTTCAATTGTTTTTTTTTATTTCTGTAAGGTGCGAATAGTTTGTGGAATAAAAACGACACTGTAATAGAATACAATATCCAAGCATAATAATCACGTGACAAAAAAAAGTGAAATTCTTCTCAATCATAAACATATTCATATTTTTGTTCTTCGTTTTAACATCACCTTGTATAAGTTTTCATTGTCACCAAGCCAATTTTATTCTTATCAAAATTTGAGTGATTGTTATAAATTGTAAGCATTTTTATTCCTATCAAATGAAAATGTGAGAAAGTGATATTTTTAGGCTTTTCCTTGTATAAGTTTTCATTGTCACAAAAAAGTTTTTTCAATTGAATAACGTTCGCAACATTATAATACTTCACAAGGTACAACAACGTTGGATCCATATTTTTTCAACACTCATTTATTAAACTCAACGCCTCCAGATGAAACACTACAAATAAAACACACAAAGATTGAATATTCGTAGGTTGAATAGAAAATGATACAAAATGTTTTAAATATATTGTTTTTATTCTTTTCTGTAAAAAACAAAAAAAATAAATAACATTCTATTGAAAATTAAAATAACAGTATACCTTATCTCCTCCCACACCATACTTCAATCATTAATCCTGCATCCCGCACATGAATATTGCGTCCATCCACTACCCCAATTAGTTTGGAATCGGGGGGTGTAGTTGTCCCCTCTCCATATAATATGGTTGTTGGTTTCATCTGAAAAAAGTTAATTTTGAAAAAAAAGTTTCAATAATTATTTCTTGGACATTACGCTTCACAATCTCTTTATGATTCGAAAGTTAGTATATAGAAAGTATAGGAGTAGTTAAGATTTACGTTGATATATAATAAACATATAGTTTTGGAAAGTAATTGGTTTTGAAAAAAGGTAAAATGTAAATTTTTTTATTACACTACCTTGTTGAATCGAGCTTAAATAGATACTTTCTCAGATAAAATGTCAAAAGCTGATTTAAGATGAAAACAATTTTGAAAATGACACTTCGAAAAAATATTACATTTTCTTCAAAAAAAGCTGTAATTTCAAAAAACACTTGTAAGATGATAGCTGATGAAAAACCACTTCTCCAGATTCCACAAAAATGAGCCTGAATTGAAATTTTTTAGACAAAAAATCATAAAACTGATTTATAACGAAAACATGCAATTTTAAAAATATGACAGTTTGATTAAAAAAATATTACATTTCTTCAAAAAAATTGTGATTTGTTTTATAAATATTTTTTCGTTTTCAGATAAAAAAAAGTCATAAAGCTAATTTATAATGAAAACATGCAATTTAAAATATGACACTTTGATTAAAAAAAATATTACATTTCTTCAAAAAATTGTAATTTGTTTTATAAATATTTTTTTCATCCACAAAATAAAAATCACTTTTTCAGATAAAAAATGTCATAAACCTGATTTATAATGAAAACATGTAATTTAAAATATGACACTTTGATTAAAAAAAAATATTACATTTCTTCAAAAAATTGTAATTTGTTTTATAAATATTTTCTCATTCACAAAATAAAAATCACTTTTTTCAGATAAAAAATGTCATAAAGTTGATTTATAATAAAAACATACAATTCTGAATATATTAGATTGATTAAAATGTTAGATAAACCGTTTTTTGAAAAAATGCATAGTGAATCAATGAAAAAATAGTAATATAAAAAGTACAAACTGTTCAGTGTTTTATAATAAAAAAAAACATACAATTCTGAATATATTAGATTTGATCAAAATGTTAGATAAACCGTTTTTTGAAAAAATGCATAGTGAATCAATGAAAAAAAAATAGTAATATAAAAATCACTTACAAGTTGTTCAGCGGATAGGTTTCTTCTCAAGAGAGCTATTATTCTCCTGTCTGATAAAAAAACCTATCTGATAAAAAAAAAGTAAAAAACATAATTATTTGTTATAATCGAAAAAAGAAGCTACTCACCGGTGTTATTCATATTGTATAACTGTATACCTATTATGAAATTTTCTACTCTTTATAGTTGCAATTATAAACCAGAAATCATGACATTCCAATCTAATCATATTTTGAAACAAGTTCACTATTGTCTGAATAAATGATTTGGTCTGCAAGTGCTTCCTAACTATAGAAATAACGCATAAATATTACCTACTGAGCGAATTTAATATAATGTGAAATTTTTGTATTGTTTTAAATTATAACAACTGATTTCAACTAACAATTATAAAGCAGAAATCATGACATTCCAATCTAATCATATTTTGAAACAAGTTCACTATTGTCTGAATGAATGATTTGGTCTGCACGTGCTTCCTAACTATAGAATTGCACACGACCCTACAAAAAATGACGCTCTCTGAATTATCAAGTACCATAGAAATAATCTTCAACCGCAATGACTAAATAATTAACGATTTTGAATGAAAAAAGTTAACTCAATCCGACCATTTTTATATGAAATAAAATAATATATAACTGAGAAATCGGTGTGTAGAATCTGAATTTTTCAATAACTGCCTCCTACTTCATGAATTCTTTAAAATTTTGTAAAAGCGTTTTCACACATCATTTGACTTGAATGAAAAAAATCTAGCTCAATTTTCCATTTTAATGAAAATAACTGACTCTTACTTCATGAATTTAAAATCTGGTAAAAGCGTTTTCACACATCATTTTAAAATCATACGGAATTTCACAGCTCTTATCAACAAGGGCGTTGGCTGATAGATTTTTGTGAAAGCGTTTTCACGTAAAAGCGTTTTCACACATCATTTGACTTGAATGAAAAAAATTTAGCTCAATTTTCCATTTCAATGAAAATAACTGACTCTTACTTCATGAATTTAAAATCTGGTAAAAGCGTTTTCACACATCATTTTAAAATCATACGGAATTTCACAGCTCTTATCAACAAGGGCGTTGGCTGATAGATGAAAGAATGATCAATATGTTAAATCATTAATAGGATTTTCCATTGCAAAAAAGTAAGAATCTGAATTTTACCAAATAGAAACATTGATCATCTATAAAAACGAGATGTATATTTTTCAAATTTTCTTTGAATATTTCTCAGAATTTTTCAATAACTGACTCTTACTATGGTGTAGGAGGAGATAAGGTATACTGTTATTTTAATTTTCAATAGAATGTTATTTATTTTTTTTTGTTCTTTACAGAAAACAATAAAAACAATATATTTAAAACATTTTGTATCATTTTCTATTCAACCTACGAATATTCAATCTTTGTGTGTTTTATTTGAAGTGTTTCATCTGGAGGCGTTGAGTTTGATAAATGAGTGTTGAAAAAATATGGATCCAACGTTGTTGTACCTTGTGAAGTATTATAATGTTGCGAACGTTATTCAATTGAAAAAACTTTTTTGTGACAATGGAAACTTATACAAGGAAAAGCCTAAAAATATCACTTTCTCACATTTTCATTTGATAGGAATAAAAATGCTTACAATTTATAACAATCACTCAAATTTTGATAATAATAACATTGGCTTGGTGACAATGAAAACTTATACAAAGTGATGTTAAAACGAAGAACGAAAATATGAATATGTTTATGATTGAGAATAATTTCACTTTTTGTTTTGTCACGTAATTATTATGGTTGGATATTGAATTCTATTACAGTGTCGTTTTTATTTCACAAACTATTCGCACTTTACAGAAATAAAAAAAACAATTGAAGCAATGTGTTTTATTTCCTATTTCAATCTTTGTGTGTTTTATTTGAAGTGATCTGTTTCGTCTGGAGGTATTGAGTTTAACAGTATGTAAATGAGTGTTTTTCATATGAAAATGTGGATTTAAGATTGTTCACCTTTGCGAGGCTCTATAAAGAATACTCTTTCATATAACAAAATATAATTATGTTCTTCACAGGAAAAATATTCCATCCAACCTCAAAAAATTTGCTCTTTCTTTAGCATTTCAGTGGTTTATTCTGAATTGTACCTAAAACGAAATAAAAACATTGAAGGTGTTTATTATCATAGATTAAATGTGTTATTCAGTGCAGAGCAAAAGGGCGTTAGGCCTTACTGCACATGTTGTCACGTGATAGGGTTTGTTTCATTATGTATAAATAAGTTTATAAAAAGTATTTTACAGAAATAAAAAGTGAATGTTGTTTTATTTCGATTTTTGTAAAATGAGTGAAAAATGTGGATTCAACGTTGTTTTAGTAAAATTGGATTGCGAGGGTTCTATAAAGAATACTCTTTGTTCTTTTCACGTGACATTTTCATTCTTTTTATAGAAAGTATTTTACAAAAATAAAAAAAACAATTGAAGCGATGTATTTCCTATTCAATCTTTGTGTGCTTCGTCTGGAGGCAATGAGTTTAACAAATGAGTGTTTTCTCGGATTTAACTTTGGTAAGTACCTTGCGATGGCTATGGATATGAAGAATACTCTTTCATATAAGAAGCTATGAATAATTATGTACACCTCAAAAATCTAAAATGATTTCTACTCTTTCATTAAGAATAGTATTTGAGTTTAAAAGCCTTGAAGAATCAACGTCAACAAATGTTGTGAATCATTCGTTATTACCTAATTACGTCACGTGTCCGTTATCATTCAGCAGAAGCGTGTTATCATCATATGAAAAATAACATCAATTTCAGTCGTTTACTTCATTATCAAATCTACAAATTTTTTCATTACGATAACCGTTCACACTTTTTAGTGAAAGTAGTCTTTATATAGTAACTAGTATTTGTTACGTCAAGAGGTCAAAAAATTTTACGTTTTAACAGTATTTCATATTTGAAAAAAGTTGTTCGATAAACACTTTTAAAAATTTAGCTTTTAAGAATGGTTTTAGCGTACGTCAGCAAATTGCAAAGGTTTCAATTAATATATATGTTATGGACAAAGTAATTAATAAGGCATTATATATAATGCCCGGACATTTTGAAAAATGCCCAATAAGAGAGGGCAATGTGATAATAATTGTTGAAATAATAAAATTGCCTGGGCTTTATAAATAATGTCTATCACATATTGGGCAGGATAATAAGAAGACATGTTTCATCTCCATTCTTTTAATTTAATATACAAAATTATCATAAGTAACATATTTGGAGGATTTATTAATAATTATTTATTAGAACAATTGCTGCTTTGATGACATTTTGAGTTACAGAGTTTTTTTTCCTTGCGACAATTACATTTATTAGACGAACAGCCACCTTTACAACCACATCGACTGTAACCTTGCCCTCCACACTTAAAAGACATCCTAACACATTCTCTCAGTGCAATTCCTGACTCCGGAATATCTTCAAGTGAAACAAATCTTTCTTTGCACACTGTAAATTGGTTTCTTGAATAAAGTTGATTCAAAATACCATGTATTTTTCCTAATTTGAAAAGGTTTGTGCTTGTTATTTCAATTACGGTAGCAAGAATATTTCTTCCATCGCTACGAGCTCGATCAACATCTGGAACGCGGACCCTTACGGTATCACCTATTTTAGCTACGGGATATTTAGCGTTAGATGCATCCAACATTTTATTAGCCTGTTTCTGCAAATTACTTAAAGCCAATTTCCTAACAACCAGAACATTTTCTTTCTTCCTCTCCACATTTTGTTCTGATGAAGCCATTTCGTTTGCGGGTACTGGTTTCGAATCCGAAGTTTCATCACAATACACATTTAAGGTAGTGTGTGGTGAAACTTGGCTTGGGCCGGCTGAGCATAAACGTATATTAGTGTTTTTAAATGAAACTCAAGGTATCTAGTTAAGTCCACAATATAATACAAGTTATTGAAAATTCTAAAAAATTGACAATTGTTTCGATAAATCAATATCATCGTCAGAATGACAGAAGTTTTATTTCATTTTATGCCTACCTGATGTTTAGTAGTTATATTTTTGGCTAGACCAAGAAGTAACCTAACTTGTGATTGGCTTAATATATGTTTATAGAAAAAGAAGAAGATGTGATATTACAAATATTGAAGCTTAGATACTATTAGCCCTATGGTGATATCCTGGATATCATTTTTCCAATTAAGATCAGTATAACTGTGCAATGATATAGAAAACCAGGAAAACTATATCTGCTGATCTTTACAATTATCACTTAAGAAGGCAGTTTATTAGTGGAGAATTCCCTAGATCTAACTGTTCATTGACAACTTCATATTGTGGGTTTCTTAAATGTCTTCTAATTTCCAGTTCTTCAAGGAAATCCAGTTCTTGTTTCTTTTCACAAATATGCAGCACTTCTAGTTCTGTGTTAGGTGTCAAAGAATGATTGGTGTCAAGTAGATGTTTTGCGTAGTGGGATTCATCTGGTTGTTTTATTCTGTAAGCTCGTAAGTGCTCACTGTATCGTATTTCAAAATTCCTAAGGGTCTGACCCAAATAGACAGCATTACATTCTGGACATTTGAGTTAATAATGTACTTGATTATTCAATTTACCGAAAATCAACACAGACTGATGTGACAATTCCATTCAATCCTAACCACCCTGTCTCACACAGACTAGCAGCATATAATTCAATGATACATAGAGCTTTTTCAGTTCCTATGAACAAATGTAATTTTGATAGAGAGATTAATACAATCAGACAAATAGCAACATCCAACGGTTATCCATTAGATATGATAAATAAACTAATTAGTAAAAAAGAGAAAAAAGTGGCATCACAACTAATATATCCTAAACAAGCTGATGAAATTAAAACTTATAAAACCATCACATATGCAGGAAATATTTCTAATAATATTTCAAAGATAATATCTTCAGCAACGAATGCAACAATTTCTTTTAAAACAGAAAGTAACGTTAGTACAAAATTGTTAAATGTAAAAACAAAAATACCACTATCAAAGAAGTCAGGTATATATAAACTCAAATGTCCAGAATGTAATGCTGTCTATTTGGGTCAGACCCTTAGGAATTTTGAAATACGATACAGTGAGCACTCACGAGCATACAGATTAAAACAAGCAGATAAATCCCACTACGCAAAACATCCACTTGTCACCAATCATTCATTGACACCTAACACAGAACTAGAAGTACTGCATATTTGTGAAAAGAAACAAGAACTGGATTTCCTTGAAGAACTGGAAATAAGAAGACATTTAAGAAACCCACAATATGAAGTTGTCAATCAACAGTTAAATTTAGGGAATTCTCCACTAATAAACTGTCTTCTTAAGTGATAATTGTAAAGATCAGCAGATATAGTTTTCCTGGTTTTCTATATCATTGCACAGTTATACTGATCTTAATTGGAAAAATGATATCCAGGATATCACCATAGGGCTAATAATATCTAAGCTTCAATATTTGTAATATCACATCTTCTTCTTTTTCTATAAACATATAATAAGCCAATCACAATTTAGGTTACTTCTTGGTCTAGCCAAAAATATAACTAATAAACATCAGGAAGGCATAAAATGAAATAAAACTTCTGTCATTCTGACGATGATATTGATTTATCGAAACAATTGTCAATTTTTTAGAATTTTCAATAACTTGTATTATATTGTGGAATTAACTAGAGACCTTGAGTTTCATTTAAAAACACTAATATGAGCATATTCCACGAAGTAAGGGTCGAGACAGTCAATTTCATAAATGTATATCGTTATTTTCCCTGGATTCCAGTTGGTTTATTTCGGCAGATTCTACTTGGACTATTTCTATGGACTCTACTTCATCATTTTCGCTGGACTCTAATTGACTCTTTTCAGTGATAATGCCTTCGGTAGACAACAGTTTTCCTAAGTCTTCTTCTGAATTGACATCAAGCAGAGCTTCATGTGGTATAGAAGAACTTTTCAGTCCTACTTTCAACTTTGTCCCGAACATGGCTTCATGTGGAGAACAGTTAATGCCTGTATGAAAAGCTCTATTTTTCATCAATTGCACAAAACGTAATCCCTCTGACCATTTTTTTGTGTTGTTATCCTCCAACCATGTACTTAGGATGTTCTCGATATCTTGATTTGCCCTTTCTACTGATCCTTGGCTCTGAGAGTGTCTTGGTTTACCATGCACAATTTTCAATTCAGGCCACATGTCACAAACTTCCTGAACTATTTTATTGGCGAACTCTCTGCCATTATCGCTTTGAAGAATACTTGGAGCACCGAATATTGTAAAAATATCAAGTAGTACATATGCAACTTCTTCGGCTCTTATGCTCTTGAGCGGACGGAGCTGCACAAATTTCGTGAGATGATCTTGGTATACAAGTATAAATTTATACTGATCATCTTCTTGTGACTGCATGTCAATTAGGTCTACTTGACACCTTGCATTCATTTCGCTGCTGAGAATGGGTTTAACAACTAAACCTTTTTTTGGAACGTTTCGTTTTTTTCGCAGTTGTCACATAAATTTAAATAAATGACAATCATTTCTCTCGTAATATTTTTATAGCGCAAATTCAACTCTTTCTCCATTCGATTACTTCCGCCATGTCCAATTGCTAGGTGGGTATCATGTAAAATCTGAAATATTTCTTCTTCACATACGTAATACCTAATTAAGTTATCTTCTTTTACCGGAAAAATCAGTTTTTCTGTTTCTCCAATAGTCATTACATCGAATCTTCGTAAACGCTGATAATCTTCTGGTTTTTTATTAGACACTTTAGACTTTGAAGATTTAACTTTTCGAATCATCTCTCTATAACTTGCGCTAGTGAAAAACTGAGTGTTTTGACCTTTTAGTGACACTAACTCATTTAATCTTCCGTCAAATCGACGATTCATGTCAGCCAATTTCGATTTATCCATCCTAAAATAATGTATTATACAATACTATACTAATTAGCCAATAATGGAATACTTACACTTTAGTTTAGGTCGAATGTCCGTATCAATTATCAGTTCGACACTATTGAAAAATAGCAAGCACAATTCAGTTATTATATAATTCGAAAATATAAACCGTCCGCGTTCGTCTATTTCTTTTCAATGCAAAAACAAAAACACTGAGGAGAGGAGCTCTCTGTAACAACGATGCCGCCGCAGCTACCGTGGGCTCTGATTGGTAAGCGCGTGTCACGCGTTTTGTTTCTATCAACGCACCACGCCCTATGTACTTAAATAAACAAATTGCCCGACGATCACATAGCAATATTCATAATGACCAGACACTATGATAAATAATGAAGTTTAGGTAATAATTAATCATTTGGCCCGATCTGATGTGTCATTATACAGAATGCCCGGGCATTATAAATAATGCCCCCATTAATCACTTGGTCCACAACATATATATTTAGCGTAGATTGAAATACATGCAAAAAACTTTTCGTTTGATAGGTTAAAAACGATGATAATACTCATACTTCCTTCTTTTTCAAAGTTGATATAATTATAAGGAAATTATACAAGGTGATGAAACGAGAACAATTGAATATGTGGTATAAATTCTCATTAATCGAGATTGCATCCTAGATCTTGAATACAGGAAATGTGTAAAACAGTTAATAGTTTAAGAAATAAGTCCAGTTGGCAATACAATTGCCCACTACTGGTTAAATTTGAAAACATTAAAAATCAAAGTTAATGTTTGAAAATTTAACCAGTAGTGGGCAATTGTATTGCCGACTGGACTTTTTTCTTTAACTATTTACTCTTTTACACATTTCCTGTTTTCAAGATCTAGGATGCAATCTCGATTAATGTAAGTTGTAGAAATGTTTTCAAGATCTAGGATGCAATCTCCATTAATGTAAGTTGTAGACATGTTTGTAGGGAGAATTTTCATAATTTATGTTTTGTCTTCCCTTTATTGTAGTTCCCTGATTATGTAAATAAAGATTTACGAAAGCTTGGAGAATTAAATAGTGTATACTTTTCCTGATTCGCTGCTATCCCCAATAAGATATTTTCCAATTTGTGATCTAATTGATCAGCAACGATCACGGCGTTTTTCGCTTTTTGAATATGTATATATATATATATATATATATATATATATATATATATATATATATGTATATATATATATATATATATATATATATATATATATATATTTTGAAAATAATTCAAGAACACAGAAACTAAAATAATATAACTCATATCAGCATACTACACAGAATTATATAAACCAGTATCGGTTAATGAAAATATTTCCAATATACAGAAGATTTTAATGCAGTATATGACTTACATGTACAACATATTCTAGAGCATATATACATCATCTGTTGAATGTTAGAGAATTATTAGCACCTATTTTGATCAGGATACATAATATCTATTACCTTATAAAAGTAAAAAAAACATATATATATATATATATATATATATATATATATATATATATATATATAGAAGAGATAGTTCTTCACTACTTAGATGGAGGTATAACTGAAATTCTCACTCTCACAAATATATTGAAGTTTGGAACATTTGATTGAATATCTTTAATATGATACCAAAAGAATTTATTGATGAAATAATCTATTCATAATGGAATACAATATATGAGCAATAGTAATAAGAAATTTGAATAAAAAGGATAATACTTACCTATAAACACAGTAGTTCATTTAATAAGCATATCGACAATCCATTGTAAGTAATAAATAACAAGTTATAAATCAAAATTCCTTAATTAAAAGAAACATGTAATCCATATTCTAAAAATATTCATTGAACATAATAGTTACAATAAATGAACATGTAATAACTTAATTATTTAACATTTCGAGAGATTTGGTTATATATATAAAACAATGTCAGAAATGTCAAAAAAACATTTTATCAATGGACTGGAATAAGGTTATAAATTGAAAAAGAAGCAGAACCATAGAAATCTATATTTATTGAGTCAAGAAATATGTGAATTTTATGGATTGTAATTATATATTAGGAATTAGAAAATGAATCTGAAATCAACATATTTATGATTTCGGATGGCAACGAAAAATAAGAAAGGCGGGAGTGGGTTGTTGATTTTTGAATAATGAAGGAAGGTGGAGATTTAAAAAACTGAAATGGTTGAAGAATTTAAAAAGAGAAAATTGAGTTATTGTACAAAGAAAAGAGAATTGTAGATGAGGATATGTAGCAGGAGATGAACAAGGGTCGACATTAAAAAAAGAATATAAGAAATTTGGATAAAAATTAATTAATTCGAAATAAGGCTATTAAAACAATAATTTCTATGAAGATATATACAATATATAAAAAATACATGTTATTGGAGGCTATGGTACAAATGAAAGAGTCATTTCAAATTGAATAATCAGTTGATGTGGAGCGGAATCGTAATGTAAAGTTCCTGAATAAGACATTAAGCATTGATAGGGAATTCGAAATTGGAGAATATTAGAAATTACAAACACGTGTTACCTGTAACAAGAAATCTACAGACATAATTTCAAGAAAGGAATATTAGTGGTTGAGAGGTTAGTGCTTCTTTTTATTTTTGTTGGTACCAACATTCGGATTAGAGATGTACATTTATAATAAAAGTAATAAGAATTAGTATCTGAAACTATTGAACATATTAAAAGCATAAAAATAAAAAAAAGGTAATAACATAGACTTGAGTACTTACCATTCATATTTAACAAATATTTTATTGTTTGACACTTCAATATTATATTAGTATTTAATATAGTTCATCACTTTGTTTAAATTTATAATACATAATTCTTGAACAATATAATATAGTTGTTGTATTAAAGGTATCCTTGTAACTATTGTTTATGTTCATATGAATATTACTTCAACTGATACGAGTGACAGTTGGAATCGATTATTCTACTGATAATTTCTATCTATTTTAATTGTGAGACAAAATCGATTGCTATATTGAAAGTTTCTATACATAGGCGCACCAATTAATAAAAAAAAATATAATATCAGTTATTTGAATGATTCATATATGTAAAATATTGTAGATATGGAGTTAAAATCACTTCCGGATCCTAAAGAGTAGTAGGAGTTTCTCATGCTCTCCACATAAATAAATAAATACATAAAAAATTTTCTTTACTTCATTACTGAGCTAGCTATACTAGATTTGAATATATTAAATTGATAATATAACAATTATAGTGGTATTGTCGGCAAAGTATACAACTATAACATTCCATCATAATATATATATATATATATATATATATATATATATATATATATATAATAAGTAACGAATAGATTAATGGGTAACGCACGCAAATAGAAGAAGGGGCTACTGAAAAAAGTGGTAACCGCAGACATGCATGTTTCTGGCTCATTAGCCGTCATCGGTACGGTACAACCAAGAAAAGATGTGAAACCTGGGAGCAAAGTTGGTGAGTGAAACATGAGAAAATATAACAGAATGTCACGCACTATTCGTACATCTTATATATATATATATATATATATATATATATATATATATATATATATATATATATATATATATATATATATATATATATATATATATATATATATATATATATATATATATATATATATAACACAATATGACAATGTCAAAGCTCAGAGCTATCAAAATTAAATTAACTGAACTTAACTTCAGTATCGCGCGACAGAGCCAAGCCAACATTTTTAATTTAGCGAAATATATTTGAAAACTGTGATCACTCATTGCGGAAGGAACATAAAAAAATTACAAATTATGTGAATGATGCTTCGGGATGGACATAACACTTCTGTAAAGTGAAATAGTGAGAACCTAACTAATAAACCATGATTTTGGACATAAAAACAATCATGTATTATATTTATTGAAATCATTCTTTAGATGAATTGTAACACTTTATACTCTTTAAGTTCTTCAAGTAAATGAGGCCACGTAAAATTTGGCTTCTTAACTGCATTAAGCTACTTTTTTTTTAAATTTTGAAAATGAAGCTTCACATGGATGTCCATGGATTTAAGTGTGAGAAATTAGATAATCGAATGGTTAAAATTGAATCTTGGCGAATCGTTGAACTAAGACAGGAGTATTTGAGTAAAATTGTATATCCATATTCCCAAGTATCAGAATATGCTCAAATTTTTTGTGTGAAATCTCTGCGTATTGAGCTTGCCTTGGAAATGTCAGTCCCCAACAAAAGTTATGAAGAAATTCAGTGTATCAATTCAAGTTCCGATCGGATTCCTTTATCCTAGTTTCCACCTAACCTTCTCTCTACCGGCTCTGTATACATCGATCCCTTTTTATAAAATTCCAAGTTAATAGAATTTGTTGACGAACCTTGTATATTCCATTATTTCATAGAATATTCAATTGATACATAATACTATTATTCGTTCGTACATTCTTTATGAATCATACTAATACATTTCCAAACACATTTTCTCACTGCCATTTCCCATGAATTTTATCTTTTCAGTCGATAAAATATACCTTTCAATATTTCGAATTGATATCATCGAGGCCATAAAGAAGAACTTATTGCAATATCGACATTGAATTCTTGATAATAGAATATGCGGATTTCCAATTCAAAATTATATTGGAAATACATTAAGGGATATGGAATTGATCAAAGAGAACATTTGTGAAATATTTCACGTACCTAATGCGATTTGAGAGAGATTTTAAATTTGATATCTTTTAAGGTTTTTATACGGATTTGAGTTATTTCAAATGCTATGAACGATCCATTTTTTCAGCCAATAGGAATATTTTTTGTTCATCTATAATTTTAGTAGTTATTTATGTTCCTCAACATTATAGTTTTTGCGTATTATGATTTCAATCTGTGAACGTATATTTTTATGTCGTTGGTTCTTGTCAGTTATTAAATGATCAATTGAGATGATGCTGCCAATTGTTCCCAAGAAATTGAGCAAACTCCCAGTCCAACAGAGTAGCAAGTGCAACTATTTTCAACGGGGACATGAAGGAAAACTAAAGCATCTTTCTCTCCAGCAATAAGAAAATTAGGAATCAAAAATTCTGTTCTAAGTGGAGATCCGATTTTGAGTTATCCTCTTTATTATAGTTGAATTCATATAGACACAGTGCAGGAACCAAATACACAATAAATTGGAGAAACATTCATTTACCTATTATTCTTCCGAATATCGAAGGTTAGCAATCCAATTGGCCAATGTAGTCGTGGAAATTGCTTCTCTTAAGATGTTTATTGATGAGCAACTGTACCAGCGTCTTAGGTCTTTGATACATGAATACTTTCTCCTCACACTGATCTTTGATCATGAATCTTTCCATATACAGTATTTCCACGGATTGAATTTACAAGAGGATTTTTTTTTATTTTTGATATTACAAAGAAATGCTAGAGGAATAAAAAAATTTGCTTGATTTCAAATAACCAAATCTGTGATTATAATCATGAAACTCTCAATCTTTTATTTAGAATCACATTTTCTTTTAATTTTTCAATCACAATATTACGAAAACAACTACGCTAGAAACAATAATGTTTAAAACGATTCCATTAATTCACCACACATTTTAGTACACAATTCGACTCTTAGCCGCAGTTTCTGGAAACATCTGTTGCGAATTTCTTCAAGAATCAAGGATGCAACAGCATATCTTCTATGATTTTTTAATATAATATACCACATCGTTAGGCAATTCTTCTATGTAGACTAGTTGCTTCAACTGTCCTCTCAAATAAAAATTTAAAATAGTGAAGTACGGGCTTCTTGGATGCCAGAAAATAGGACAATTCCTGCCCATTTTATTATTTTCGAATTGTTGATAGAGCCAGGCAGCAATAATGCGCGAACGGTGGGCAGGATAACCAATCTGTTGAAATCACATCCTCTGCCGATAAGCGAGTGAGAATGCACTTCAACCATATCAGAAAAAATTGATCAACAATTCAAAATAATTGTAAAGATTTATATTAGTATCAAAAAAAATTGCCTTATTACTCCATTGTAAGGAACAACACACCACACGTTTACCTTAACAATATATTGACGTTTGGATTCAATTCTAAAGTGAGGATTAGTATCACTCCAATAATGAACATGTTGTGACGCAACAGTAGCATTGTTAGAAAAAGCTGCTCCTTTGGAAAATACAGTGCTACAATTTCTAACGTATGAATAAAAATAGGTTTATAGGGGTATAAATTACGTTCCTTCAAAACTCTTTGAATAAGGGATTTGCTCATATTCAGTTGGAACGCCCGTCTTCGTAATGAAAGTTTAGGATTATCTTCCACCAAATCCAAAATGAACGCTGTAGAAGCACCATCTTCATTACGTACTTTTTTCTTTGTCTTTAAATTCAGGAAACAACCAGTTTCCAATAGTTTTTACACAAACTTCTTTATACCCATACGGGAAACAGTTACTCTGGGAAATTGTTCATTAAATTCTTCCGCAATGCGACGGTATCTCTTTTCCCCAATACCATAACATTTTATTAAATATATTTTTGGTGATAACGTTAACAGTTTCACCAACTATTTCAGAATTACAGTTTGAAGTTATTTTTGACAAATAAATTAGTGTTTGACGTCTTCAAGTCAAAGCTTTCTACCACAAAAAATAATAGATGTCATGATTACTGGAAAATGAAATTGACTGTCTCGACCCTTACTTCGTGGAATATGCTCATATTAGTGTTTTCAAATGAAACTCAAGGTCTCTAGTTAATTCCACAATATAATACAAGTTATTGAAAATTCTAAAAAATTGACAATTGTTTCGAAACAATTATCAATTTTTTAGAATTTTCAATAACTTGTATTATATTGTGGAATTAACTAGAGACCTTGAGTTTCATTTAAAAACACTAATATTACTGGAAAAGATGCAAATAGCTCAATAAATAATAAAATATATGTATCCTGGCGAAAACGCTGGGAAAACGCTTCACGATCCTCAAATACCACATATTTTCAAATTTATTCTATCTTACTCTCATCCCTAAACCATATTTGTAATTATACAACTCCGATATTCTATTTATCAAGTATATTTATAATGTAGACTACTCATGGGAGATATTCCGCCCATTTGGTCAAACTGGGTATCATACAGTCATCATCTTCTACCTGAAATGATAATTTTTATGCTGATGATATCGTTATAAATGAAACTACATGTTCCTAAATAACCCCACAACATAATGAGAAAATTATAAGAATTTAAAAAAATTGCCAGTTGTTTAGATGTCATGAAGTATCACGGTCAGAATGACAGAATTTACATTTCTTGGGATACCTACGTGATGTTTGATAATTATTTTTGGCAAAACCATGAAGTAACCTATCTTTTGATTGACTTAATATATATGAATAGAAAAAAGAGGAGAAGATGTGATTTTACAGAGATTAAAGCTTATTTTTAGCTCTATGGGGATTTCCTGGATATATTTTTCCCATTTAAAGCAGTATAACAATGTAATGATATAGGAAACCAAGGAAAACTAGTATGTGCCGATCTTTAAAATTATTATTTGAGAATAGAGATCAATAGTGGAGATCTCCCTAGATTTATCTGTGCATTGAGGACTACATATCTTCGGTCTATTAAGTGTCTTTTAATTTCTGATTCCTCAGAGAAATCTAGTTCACGTCTCTTATCACAATCAAATTATAATCTCTGGAGTCAATTCTGACCCATCTAAACCAACAATAATCAAATTATATGAAACTAAGCGAAGTATTCTAGTACAATTTTCTGAAATTAATTTTAAACAAGATGTAATAGATCTTGTGAAAGAATATGTAGTGAGCAAAATATCATATTTATCTTGGAGATACCTCATACGAAAAATTCAGCACTGTTATAAAAACATATTTGCAAAATTCACGAATTTCATTTATAAAATGTAATAGAAAATCAATAGACATTCCTTTAAACGAAATCAACGAAGTTATACACAACTATCCTGCATGTAAACGGAATCATAAAGAATTACATAAAACCGAAAATAATATAAAATCGCCATATTATTGGCCTTATCAAAGAGCTTCTATTCAAACGTACATTAACGAATGTGAAATATGTCAAATGACATATACTATCGGAAACCCCTGGAGCCATTTTTTGATATTACCCCAAGAGCTATTACACCGTTTCAGATAACACGTTTAGACACTATTACCTTAGAAAATACTAAATTTCTAATTATTGCAGACGGATTTTCAAAATACAGGAAGTTTTATAAATTGGATTCAGACCAAGTTATATAATAATTTAATTAGATATTTCACCCATCATTGTATTCTGGAACAAATAATATCGGATAATAGGACAGAATTAAAAAATAGCTTAGGAAAAGATTTATTAGAAACTCATAAAATTCAAATTCATTTAATCAGTTCATAACATCCTGAATGCCATGGTATTGCCGAACGATTTCATTCAACAAATAAGAACAAATTTGGCTTCTAATTAATCAAACCGAATTTGAGAAACAACCTATTGAAATAAAAGTAAATTATGCTCTTTTGGCATATAATAACAGTGTTCACTAAAACCATACGAAATTATTACAGGTCATCTAAAGAACAACTCTACTTTTGATTTAAATATTGATAGACAATTAGTAAATAATTATATTCATAATCACAAAGAATAAAATTATATTACTATTCGAAAATAAACACAACATTGCAAAAACCTATGGATAAAGTTATTTCAGAAGCTAATGAAAGAAGAGAATGCCTACCAAACCCTCCACCTGCAAAAGTATTTGTCAAAAATGAGCTGATTAAAAGCAAAACAAATGAATTAAAATTAAAAAAAATTGAAACAAGCTTTTATTTGAATGTACTATAATGAATAGAAAACATTTCTTCTCAAAAATTTACCATCATCGTATAACGTCATCACACAATTTATATAATATAAAAGCTTGTCGCGAGATTAACTTAGATTCAAAATTTTAAAAATTAGAATCAATCAGATCTAATGATTTAATTTACTTGTTTATCTACTCTCGCGACAAGCTTTCATATCATATAAATTGTCCAATGACGTTATAAGTTGATAGTAAAAGTTTTGAAGAAAAGTTTATTTTATTTTTTTTAGTGCATTTGAATAGAATCTTGCATAAAAAATATACTTCTAATTTATTTTTTAGTTTTTAGATATCGCTGGACTGGCTTCTCAGTCAGTTTATCTCATTGAATGTATCATTTTTGCAAGGTCGTTTGCCACTCTAGCTCTTCAATAAGGAGACCTTCTATTGTGCCTTACGAAACACAGTTCCGGGTTAAATTTTGAAGTAATCCTTCTTATAGATAGGTCGCAAACCAATGTCATTGACGCCAATTTCGCCAAATTACACAATCCAAAGTTAACCAGCCAATCCTACATACTCGAAAAATTCGACCTCAATATCATAATCGTAGATTCCAAAAACAACAGTTCACCAAAATTTCAGACGGATTGTAGCAACGGAGTGTAACTCGCATTCTTATCCTCAGCAAATCCCTTCAATTTATACCCATATTGTGGGAAAGCATACAAAATTTAGTCCGCCATATATAGAAGTTCGCCATATTGAATTTAGACTAACACCACTTCATTTCCCGAATTATTATCAGCACGCCCTTTCATTTGATACCCATATTGTAGGAAAGCATTAAAACTTGGTCTGCGGGCTGCCATCTATAGAAGTCCGCCATATTAGATTTAGAGTGGCGTCGCTTTATTTTTTGAGTACTTCTTAGCAAGCCCTTTCATTTGATAGCCATATTGTTGGAGTACTTTAAAAAGAACCAGTCCGCGATATTGTGTCGTTCGCCATGTAGAATTTAGAATAAAATCACACAGCCATCCATGCATTGCCACCCAAACTAAACGTGTATAGAAAATTTCAGATCAATCGGTTGAAGATATCTGCGTCATGATTGAGTTGCAAGATTCCACCCGAACAACATGTATAACATACAATACAAGTTAAATAAAAGCTCTAATTTACAACTATCACATAATATATTGATTACTATAAGAATATTGACATTTTTGCGGGCGCTCTTCAGCCAGAAGGTATGAATTGTTATATCCAGGCAGAAGGCAACCAAATCACAAAACTTTGTCAAATCTATTTCATCGTTTGGGTGAAACCGGGTCATTTCGCAATAAAAATCAAGGTGGTCGTCCGAAACAAATTTCATCTAATTTTGCTTCGAATAGATGAAAATCCTACAGAAAGTTCACGTCATTTGTCATCAGCAACAGGAGTAAGTCAGTCATCTATTATTAGAATTCTGAAAAAAGAAAAGTTATACCCTTATCACTTCACTTCTGTTCAAAATTTGCTTCCAAGAGGTTACAGTTCTGCCAACGTATTCTCAACAAGCATAATGATGACCGAAATTTTATTAAGAATATTATGTTCACCGATGAAGCGACTTTTACCAGACGAGAGATATTCAATTGGCGAAACAGCCATTATTGGGAAGAGAAAAATCCGCATGCTCTGAAAGACATTTCCAGCATGAGTTTGAATTAAATATTTGGTGTGGCATTATAGGCGACCAACTACTAGGGCCATTTGAATGGAGATTATTATTGCAAAATACTTTTAGTGATATTTTGGATAATCTGTCATTAGCTGTGAGAAATAAAATGTGGGTTATGCAGGGTGGAGCTCCACCTCATTTCCCTTTCTTCTTCTTATGGTGCCGTCTCTTTATGGAGGTTGGCTATCATTACAGCTATTTTTACTTTGGATACCGCGGCTCTGAAGAGTTGGAGGGATGTGCATCCAAACCATTCTCTGAGGTTTCTTAGCCAGGACATACGTCTTCTGCCTATCGATCTCTTTCCTGCGATCTTTCCCTCCATTATCAGTCGTAGTATACCGTATCTCTCTCCACGCATAATATGACCGAGATATTCTAATTTTCGGGCTTTAATCACGTTCACTAGTTCTCTTTCTCTTTTTACTCGGCGTAGAACTTCCTCATTGGCAATCTTTTTTGTCCATGATATTCTTAGTGCCCGCCGGAAGATCCACATTTCAAAAGACTGGAGCTTTTTCATTGCGATTTTGTTGATTGTCCATGATTCCAGTCCATACAGAAGCATTTCCCTTTAGTTGTTATAAATTATCTGAATAACATATTTCCTCAACGACGGATTGGCAGAGGAAGTGATTTTGAATGGGCACCAAGAAGTCCTTAGTATAACCCGCTTGATTTTTATGTTTGGGAATATATGAAGTCCTTAGTTTATGACAATGAAATTAACTCTGGAGGAAAATAAAAAATGCGGGTAACTTTATAAGGTGACAGAATCATATGTTCTTTGAAGTTCAAAAGTCCTTCATTAAAAGAATTATAAAATGCTCAGAAGTCGGAGGAGGCCACGTAGAACATTCAATTTGAGTTTGCTCATTTTATGTTACATTGTTCCATCGTTGAAATAGAAGCCTTGAGATACAAGATATTTTATTGTCCGTTACTTGAAATCCCCTTCCGATACTCTGAACTGTTCAATTGCGTTTTTCTCGAAAATGAATGATAATATCGTGTTTGAACAAGAGTACCAATATTACGTAGAAATGATGTTAATGTCATATCTTTTAATAAGAATCACTAAAAATTTCCGTCAAAGGAAGTTACCAGTCAATTTCATCATCATAAATCCTTCACGAGGCTCCCCCTGTAAGAAAATATCAAATAATACATAAAATAATATTGCGAGTGTAAAATTATGCCTCTGTGCCGATTTTTATAACAATCGATAAATATACAGTGAAATTATCAGTAAAAAACGAAAAGACTGGTAACCGCCGACATGCATGTTTCTGGCTCATTAGCCGTACTCGGTACGGTACAAGCAAGAAAAGATGTGAAACATGGGAGCAATGGTATTGAATGTCTGCGGTTACCAGTCTTTTCAGTAGCCCCTTCTTCTATTTGCGTGCAATACCCACTAATCTCTTCGTTACTTATTGTTCATATGTCACGCACTATTCGTACATCTTGTTGTTATTCCATTAATCTGGGTCGGAAGTTTCAGACGGGAGTGTTATATGCGCCTCCGTCTCTATGTTGGTTGTTGTCTCGAATATTCGAGGTCTTCTAATATCACTGACACGAATGTTGTGTTTGACTATCCTGCTGATTTCTGTTATATTTTCTCATGTTTCATTCAACACCATTGCTCCCATGTTTCACATCTTTTCTTGGTTGTACCGTAGCTAATGAGCTAATGAGCCAGAAACATGCATGTCTGCGTTGACCAGTCTTTTCAGTAGCCCCTTCTTCTATTTACGTGCAATACACACTAATCTCTTCGTTACTTATTGTTCATATGTCAGGCACTATTCGTACATCTTATATATAAATTAAACAATGTTTTTATATATTTTATTATATATTTTTAATTTTATTATTTAATTGTATAGATATTTATTTATTTGTGTGGCTAGCTCAGTTATTATTAATTGATATATTTTATTATTTATATGATAAAGGTTCGGGAGCATGAGACTTCCTCTACTCTTTGAGTTCTGGCTTTGTTTAGATATATTTCGCTCATTCAGAATAAAAAGAAACACCAAAACACAATATTTTCAATCATTTGATTTTATAATGAAATTTTTATATTTGAATATATTTTTTAAACAAAACGGTAATGCCTATGGAATTTACCAACACAGAATTATCTAGAATATACACTATCTTATGCGCATGCCCAACTAATAACGATTATAATCGAAACGGAACGAACGTTTGTTAACGACGCTCTGCTCCTACGTGAATATTAGATACATAGCATCATTTTCTTTATAATAATGCTGATGGATTCGCATAAAAGAATTTACGTTGAAATTATATACATACACTAAATGAATTGTTCAGAAGAAATATGTTACTAAATTTTTATATACAAATGGAAAATTATGAGGATGAAATAAGATGCATCTTTCTTATATGATTTGAACATACGTAAGTACAAGCATTATTATATCATAGAATAGGCCTTTTTATATATTATTTAGAATTTGTCTAGTGAATAAAATACATAAAGTATTTTTTCTTTTTTATAGATCGATCATAAAGACGCAAGAATTCTTATATATACATGAAAATAGTCACTGAATTGATACTCAAGATTTATTATTCTTATTATTGGCCAATAATATCTAAAGAAGCACTGACCTGATGCCTGGATTCTGGAGATATATCCCGTCTGGATATAGGACTACGCCTTCCGAAGTTCTAGCTGCTCGAGAAATTGAGAAATTTGGATATTCTCACGGGAAAAACTGGTTATAAATACATGTAAGTGTTCTAGGTTTTATCTTTATTACGAATGTGTGGCTGTTATTATGAAAATTTGTAATTTAACTTGAAATTTCGGGAGAAGTTCCTTATCACATCGACGCCAACAACCAACTATTAACGCTTCTATTTGATCGTCAATTTTTTAATCAACTAACCATATATTGTTTCTAAGCACACTAATTATCAATAAGTTTTTTGTTAAATTTTATTTAATCGAAATTCGTCATGTCACTTTCCAACAATCACATTGTTTCTGGGAATGTCGAACTATTTTCACAATTGCCACACTTTAGGAGTTTATTTGAAAATATATATAAATGTAAATTCTACCCGAAAAGTATCTGTTTTCTTTTACTGTCCAATTAATTTCAATAGAACAAATCTTTTTCTGATGTGAAATTCCTTTTATATGTCGACATGGCAATGTCTAATTTTGTTTTGACATATACATATGATAATTTGTAAATAACATTTATTTTTATGAACATAAATTCTTTTATAAGATCTTTTGCTCTGATTATTCATACTATTTAAGTTCTCTAGTAGCAAATATTCCTTTGAATCCATCATCATTTAATATTCATTAATTTCATAAAATTTTATATACATTATGACATATAAATTATTTTTATGTCTTGATATATTTCTATTATAAATTTATCTATTTCCTAATACTAAATATGAAATTGATTTATATTATTATTGTTTCAACTAATAATTAATTAGATAACTAAACTTGTTCAATTTCAGGTGAAACAGCTGATTTCTTCATGACAACTAAACATCCATATTTGGGCAGATTCCATGTTCTCCATTATACTTGTTAAGCATTTTCTAACTCAAAACATATATTGAGGTAATTTCTTTATTTTATTGTTGTTCTTTTAATTATTATAAACAAATGATTTAATATATTCTGATTTTATATGCATTTTTACTTATGGTTGTGTTTCTTCTTAATGTGTTTCTAACTACATAGTTTCAATTCATTTCAAATAATAAGCAAAATTTCAAACAGCTGATACTCTTTCATATATAAGATATGTGGTTCAATATATATATATATATATATATATATATATATATATATATATATATATATATATATATATTATAATTAATATCCTAAATTTTATTTTATATATGTAATTTAATTTTATATGAATGATGTATGAAACTTTATATCGGCTAGCTCATAATTTATCTTTTATATTGATGTAATTTTAATTTTTATTTTATTTATAAGTCGGAAGCATGAATGACTCCTCTCTTTGGATTCTAGGCGCACACGGTATAAATATAATTGGATTTATATCTGTTTATTTAAGTATTTGAAAAATGATAGTTCAGAATATAATTTCTTATAGAAAGATGGAAATATGTTCATTCAAATAATCGTATGGAAAACATGAAAGGAATAAGAAAACACCAACACTTTATTGAAAAATGAATTTAATAAATTGTAATTATGAGAAACTTTGTATTCTTTTAAAAATATAAAATTATTGAATATCCCTACATACTATGCAATGCTGAATACACATTTATTATTCTCTCTTCTGCACTTGCGCATAAGTAACGCATGCGCTGATATACCTTATTAGGAACAGAAAATGCAATTCATTGTCGATGTAGTATAAACGGTAAACACCCTTCAGCGTGTATACAGTTGTGATAAAGTTTTGATGCGTTATATAAATTTAAACAAAACAATTACATATATAAGAACTCTTTTAAATATTTTGTGTGAAGTGTAAAGCAAATAGTAATTAGTCAGAACAGTTAAGCATGCATGAAAGATAAGAAAAATTGAAATTTATGTGAAAGTTTATGAAACATGTGAACATTGAAAATCGATTATTATTTAACAAGTAAGTACAAATATTCTTATGAACTATATTGCATGCATTTCCATGGAGGTAAAGTACTATGCATAGTAATAAATTGTTTTTAGGCCTTTTCTTTTAAAATTTCATTATCAAAACGTTTTTGAATATACAATAGTTCACTGTTCGTTTAAATGGAATTCCCAAAAGCTTTAATTAAAATTCACAGACCTTATTACATAGTCCCAGGATGCGTCTACGACTTTCTTGCAGATCTCTAACTAAGAGATACACCTTCAGAACGGCTTGTTCTTCTCTACACGAGTTCACCAAACTTATTTGAGTGTTTCTATCACTATTTTGAGGAATTTTATTAACTTTTTCGGGAAATATTAACAAATTTAATCTGAGGTAATTTATCACACACCTCGCTTCTTCATCACCACGAAAACCCTCTATTGTTTTTTAAATCAACATCTTTTCTGCTTCCTAAATCCAAAGCTTGCTTTTCCTTGTTTTATTGTTACAAATTGTCACTTTCTATGTGTTTTATTGGAAAAACTGTAATTGTTTGATTTTAAAGTCCTGGAGGATTAACACATTTATACACTACTGTTCACTAAGTATTCAGGATTTTATATGAAGTCTTTTTTACAGAATACATTAGCTATTTTAGTCATTATCCCGTTTTTTACGGTTCATTTATTTATATTTATTTTTACAAAATCTATAACCTAAATTATTAATTCATATAGATGTAATTGTTTAATTCTTAATTCTTAAATTTTTAATGTATTGGTCTTACATAAACTATTCCTTATTATTGATTTTATTGCTATTGTCCAATATAAAATAAATAACCCTTAAATTTAAGTTGGTAATGAAATTACTAGATTTCATTACTTCCTGTCTATAATCCATTGTTTTAAACTATGTTTGGGCTGTGTTCCATATATCATTTCTCATCAAGCTTTCAACCCTTTCTTTAAAATTGTTAATTCTCATTATAAACACCTGCAAATGTTGCTAAATAATTATTGAAATAGATATTAATTTATATTATTTCAGGTTTGACGTTTAAATGGAATTTTATTTCTGCTGAAATTCATATGGCTGTGTTCAGATCAATATGGAACTGATTGACATTAGTGTAAATCTGGAACTTGTTGTGCAGGTAACCTTTAATACTTATTTAAATAATGTTGTGTTTAGAATTTCTATTCATATATCTTTTATTAATCAATCATATTGATATCTGATATTATATTCATGCATATTTCCCTCCTTCTATTGTTTTCAAATCTGAATTGACATTAACTTTTATAAAATGGTTGTGTCTACTGATACACCTTCCTGAATAATAGATACCTTTTTCTTTTATGTTTATTTATATACAATTATTTCTAGAACTAGTAGACTAGTTCAACTCCCCTCAAATTTAAATTTTAAAAGGAAGCTTTCTAGTTACCTTCTTAAAATTCTAATTTTCAACTTTTAACTAATGATAAACCTTTACTTAATTTATAACTTTTCTGTCCAAGAAATCAATTTCTGATAATCTTATATTCAAATTTCCTATGTATCATTATCTTCTAATTAATTTCCATCAATTACTTACATCTACTCCTACTCTAAATATTTACAAATTTGAGACAAAATCATATTATTTCTTCCATCGTATAGTTTTTTTTTGTTTATTCTTATTATACCATTCCATGTTATTAATTTGAGGTAGTTCTAATTGCAATTGTTCTTTAATTAATCATCACTTGCAATATTTATTCTTCCAACTGTTTCTTTCTTTCCCAAATAGAAATATTTACACCTTTTTTTCTTTACTTAATAACCCCTTTTTAAGCTATCCTTTTCCTATCCTATCTTCCAATCTAAGAGAAACATTTATTATTCAATTATTTCATATATTTTCATATCATATTTTCAACCCATATTCATGTCAATATAATTGCTCCTATAGTCTAACCTTTTTCTTTGCTTTCTATCCCTATTTATATTCATTTTCATAATTCTTAATTATAATTCATCAACTTTATTTCATCAATATATTCATTACATTATACTTCATATTTCATATCTCCCTATCTCATAAAAATTAATTATATTATACTCTATAAAAATATTTACTTCCATATTTCATTTTTACTTTTCTCCATAATTCCTATAAAATTTTATCTGACATAAATATCTCATTTCTATATTTTGGTTTAAACTTTCTTTCCTTTCCATCCCTTTTACTGTTAATTCATTTGTTATATAACTTGTCCTTCCTAAATCTTTCTTGTTCTTGCTAATAAGTGTAAATTTTAATTTATTATCCCCTCTATCTAAGAATTTCCCATATTTTATTGCATTATAATGAAATTTCTCTCCTATTGACCTTTGGTATTATTTATTTATCATTAATTGATTGTATCTCTATTTGTTTGGTTTCTTATATACATATCTACCCTATATCTCCTTAATATACAGAATTTTAAGCTGTACTCTACTTTTATTTAAGATTACCTATAATTCATTATTTATATATTTTCTTTTTTCGTTTCAGATTACTACTCCTATGGATAACGATTCACTCCTACAGTTACGGAATATGAAAAATGAAAAACCTTACATCTACCTATTATATAAATTTAACTAGACTTGTATCATCTATTTATAATAAAATTTCTATGTAAGTTTATTTTTTTGTGTCCTATTCCTGTCCATTCCATTATCTTTTGTTTCCAAATTTCATTCTAATTCTCATGTGATACTATTTAATACGCTTTTCCTTTTCTAACCTTTTTCTGTCCATTCCCTTGCTTTTTCGTTTCCAAAGTTCATTCCAATTCTCTTGTTATCCTATTTACTTGACTATTCTTTTTCTTACTTTTTTTTTATGTTCATCTCTCGTTGTTTGAGTCTCAATGTTTTTCTGTAGCTTCTTTCCGTTCTCCATTATATCTTTTCTAGTTTTGTAGTCCCGTATCTCATTCATTCCTTCCAATGAATCCCATAAAATCTGCGTCTCAAATTGTTCCATATTATTCATATTATTCATTTTACCATTTATTATAATTTTGAAGAAAGCTTTTATGTAATTTATCGTCATGTTGTTGTTAGATATTACTCCAGCTACTACATTATTATTATAAAAATTTCCTGAGCATCCTATACCTCTTTCATTGCTTCTTATGCTATCTTCTAATTCTTCTACTGTATTTTCTTTTAATCTTCGGTACATCTCTTGTATTTCCTTATTAAATTGTCTTCCCATGATTCTACTTCTTTTAACGCATTTGTCTGTTGAATTTTTTATTCTCCCCTCCAAATCTATAATTTCCTTACTCCCTTTTTCTTGTAAATGATGCTTGATCTCTTCGATAGCTTGTTCCTGTGATTTTATGTATCCTACTTCTTCATTTTCCTCCTTAATTTCTTCTGTCCCCTCTGTAATATTTCTTACTTCCTGATTATCCTCTTCAATATTCTTAATTCCCATTAAACTTTCTAATTTTACCTCTTTTACTTCATTTTCCAAATAATTATATGTTTTCAGTTCCATCGTATCAATATTTTTATTTTTATTCTCCATGTCTTCCTTTACCTCGTTAATGTTCTTCTTAACTTCTTCCTGGTTCTCCTTGAGTTCCTTAATCTCCTTACAATTTTCCAATTTGACTTCGTCTATTTTCTTTTCCAATCGGTGCATGTTTGTATGAATGTTGTGAATGTCTCCCCTAATTTCTTCTTTCATCGCATCCATCTTTCCATTTATATTATTGATATCTCCCCTCATATTTTTCTCCATATTGTTCATATCTCCCTTCATATCAGCAAATAATTGTTGCATCATGACCATCATTGAATCATTCCTACTTGTACTTGTTCCTGCCTGTGTTTTCTTGCTCTCTTGTCTTCTATCTTCTTGTTCTGCATCTTTTTCGTCTCCTGTCGTACTTTCTTCAGGAGCATCTCCTTCTGATTGCTGTCCCTGTATCAAATATTGGACCTGGAAATCTCCCATTCCATGGCTCCTTTCTTCTCTCTCCTCTTCTGATCCGCTATCGTTTCCAACCTGTTTCCCGTCTCTCACAACATCATTTTCCTGCTTTCCATGATTTATTTGTTTAATTTAATAATTGAAGCAATTTAATTATTTATATTTGCCCCGACGTTGGGCCGACAATTTATAATTGATATCCTAAATTTTATTTTATATATGTAATTTAATTTTATATGAATGATGTATGAAACTTTATATCGGCTAGCTCATAATTTATCTTTTATATTGATGTAATTTTAATTTTTATTTTATTTATAAGTCGGAAGCATGAATGACTCCTCTCTTTGGATTCTTGGCGCACACGGTATAAATTTATATATCTGTTTATTTAAGTATTTGAAAAATGATAGTTCAGAATATAATTTCTTATAGAAAGATGGAAATATGTTGATTCAAATAATTGTATGGAAAACATGAAAGGAATAAAAAAACACCAACACTTTATTGAAAAATTAATTTAATAAATTGTAATTATGAGAAACTTTGTATTCTTTCGAAAATATAAAATTATTGAATATCCCTACATACTATGCAATGCTGAATACACATTTATTATTATCTCTTCTGCACTTGCGCATAAGTAACGCA
Organism: Galeruca laticollis; assembly: GCA_963921935.1. NCBI lineage: Eukaryota > Metazoa > Arthropoda > Insecta > Coleoptera > Chrysomelidae > Galeruca > Galeruca laticollis. Next base: position 18,230,077 of record OY998182.1, on the reverse strand, counting down.
TGCGCTGATATACCTTATTAGGAACAGAAAATGCAATTCATTGTCGATGTAGTATAAACGGTAAACACCCTTCAGCGTGTATACAGTTGTGATAAAGTTTTGATGCGTTATATAAATTTAAACGAAACAATTACATATATAAGAACTCTTTTAAATAATTTGTGTGAAGTGTAAAGCAAATAGTAATTAGTCAGAACAGTTAAGCATGCATGAAAGATAAGAAAAATTGAAATTTATGTGAAAGTTTATGAAACATGTGAACATTGAAAATCGATTATTATTTAACAAGTAAGTACAAATATTCTTATGAACTATATTGCATGCATTTCCATGGAGGTAAAGTACTATGCATAGTAATAAATTGTTTTTAGGCCTTGTCTTTTAAAATTTCATTATCAAAACGTTTTTGAATATACAATAGTTCACTGTTCGTTTAAATGGAATTCCCAAAAGTTTTAATTAAAATTCACAGACCTTATTACATAGTCCCAGGATGCGTCTACGACTTTCTTGCAGATCTCTAACTAAGAGATACACCTTCAGAACGGCTTGTTCTTCTCTACACGAGTTCACCAAACTTATTTAAGTGTTTCTATCACTATTTTGAGGAATTTTATTAACTTTTTCGGGAAATATTAACAAATTTAATCTGAGGGAATTTATCACACACCTCGCTTCTTCATCACCACAAAAACCCTCTATTGTTTTTTAAATCAACAAACTTTTCTGCTTCCTAAATCCAAAGCTTGCTTTTCCTTGTTTTATTGTTACAAATTGTCACTTTCTATGTCTTTTATTGGAAAAACTGTAATTGTTTGATTTTAAAGTCCTGGAGGATTAACACATTTATACACTACTGTTCACTAAGTATTCAGGATTTTATATAAAGTCTTTTTTACAGAATACATTAGCTATTTTAGTCATTATCCCGTTTTTTACGGTTCATTTATTTATATTTATTTTTACAAAATCTATAACCTAAATTATTAATTCATATAGATGTAATTGTTTAATTTTCAATTCTTAAATTTTTAATGTATTGGTCTTACATAAACTATTCCTTATTTTTGATTTTATTGTTATTGTCCAATATAAAATAAATAACCCTTAAATTTAAGTTGGTAATGAAATTACTAGATTTCATTACTTCCTGTTTATAATCCATTGTTTTAAACTATGTTTGGTCTGTGTTCCATATATCATTTCTCATGAAGCTTTCAACCCTTTCTTTGAAATTGTTAATTCTCATTATAAACACCTGCAAATGTTGCTAAATAGTTATTGAAATAGATATTAATTTATATTATTTCAGGTTTGACGTTTAAATGGAATTTTATTTCTGCTGAAATTCATATGGCTGTGTTCAGATCAATATGGAACTGATTGACATTAGTGTAAATCTGGAACTTGTTGTGCAGGTAACTTTTAATACTTATTTAAATAATGTTGTGTTTAGAATTTCTATTCATAGTTCTTTTATTAATCAATCATATTGATATGTGATATTATATTCATGCATATTTCCCTCTTTCTATTGATTTCATATCTGAATTGACAGTAACTTTTATAAAATGGTTGTGTCTACTGATACACCTTCCTGAATAATAGATACCTTTTTCTTTTATGTTTATTTATATACAATTGTTTCTAGAACTAGTAGACTAGTTCGTTCAATATATATATATATATATATATATATATATATATATATATATATATATATATGTATATATATATATATATATATATATATATATATATATATATATGTATATATATATATATATATATATATATATCTATATATACTTAGCTCTTCCCGTCATTGACAATTTACAGTACTTAGGTCTAGGTCTTCCATGGCAATAGGTCTTCTTCCGTACACGGAAGACCTAATTCATTCCATCCTATTCTACCCATAGAAAAATTTAGGAAAGGACGATTCAATACGGTTTTTTTGAAAATTTTGTACATTTTAGTTCCCTTCTTAACTGCATGCGCGGTGGCGCTGCTGTGGCGTGTATATTCGAACAAGTATATTTTTAACTATGTTATCGCTTCAAGCTCATCCGGGGTATATATTCTTTTCATTTTTCAGTTTTTTCGTCTTACAGCAAACCTGCAATATTGGTTGGGTACTTCTTGCCACATGATAATGTTTGAACGGTCTAACAATTTTAAGTTTATGGTGTCTCTCCACAGTTCGTTTGTAAATATTCGCTGTGCGTGCTAAGTTTAAATACCGGTTTTACTAATTTGAAAGACACAAAAAAGTTAATGAACTATTGTTAAATAATTTTGTTAGGTGTCTTATTTAGCCAAAATTATTATAGAAATAACGAAAAAATTTAATTTTACAACATACCATTGTATTTTATAATAAAATAAAATGTAAAAATTATGAAAATCTTTTCAGAAAACATCAGACTGATTTTTAGCCAGAATCACTTGTTAGACCGGGAGATCAAGACCCAAAATTTACGGTCATTTGTATAGTTCACGTGAGAGATATAGTGCGAACTTTAAAGTTTCGGCATATCCTTTGACTTGAATATTTTCATAGTCCAGTCAATATTATAATTCAAAATGTTTATTAGACGATATATTCATATAACAATATAATTCCAACTAACAATTGTTAAAATGTAATTATTAATTTTATAATTCTTAAATACATCTTAAAAATAACACCAGACAATTAACACTACCTTATATCTCGTTTTATTAACAATAATTAGTAATATAATTTACAAATAACTTATTATATTTCCCATATTTTACTGAACTATGAGTATAATTTGAGATAGGAGTTTTTTCGAACATAGCAGGTGCCCACAAGCGATAAGGACCGCTCACTATTTAGTTGGTGGGCTAGCATCAAGATAGAGTGTAGCGTGTAAATGGTATTGGTAAAAATGAATAAATATGAATTCAATTAACTGTCTCGACCCTTACTTCGTGAAATATGCTCATATTAGTGTTTTTAAATGAAACTCACGGTCTCTAGTTAATTCCACAATATAATAAAAGTTATTGAAAATTCTGAAAAATTGACAATTGTTTCGATAAATCAATATCATCGTCAGAATGACAGAAGTTACATTTAATTTTATGCCTACCTGATGTTTAGTAGTTATTTTTGGCTATACCAAGAAGTAACCTAACTTGTGATTGGCTTAATATATGTTTATAGGAAAAAGAAGAAGATGTGATATTACAAATACTGAAGCTTAGATATTATTACCCCTATGGTGATATCCTGGATATCATTTTTCCAATTAAGATCAGTATAACTGTGCAATGATATAGAAAACCGGGAAAACTATATCTGCTGATCTTTACAATTATCACTTAAGAAGACAGTTTATTAGTGGAGAACTCCCTAGATTTACCTGTTCATTGACAACTGCTACTTGACACCAATCATTCATTGACACTTAACACAGAACTAGAAGTGCTGCATATTTGTGAAAAGAAACAAGAACTGGATTTCCTTGAAGAACTGGAAATTAGAAGACATTTAAGAAACTCACAATATGAAGTTGTCAATGAACAGTTAAATCTAGGTAGTTCTCCACTAATAAACTGTCTTCTTAAGTGATAATTGTAAAGATCAGCAGATATAGTTTTCCTGGTTTTCTATATCATTGCACAGTTATACTGATCTTAATTGGAAAAATGGTATCCAGGATATCACCATAGGGCTAATAATATCTAAGCTTTAATATTTGTAATATCACATCTTCTTCTTTTATCTATAAACATATATTAAGCCAATCACAAGTTAGATTACTTCTTGGTCTAGCGAAAAATCACTACTAAACATCAGGTAGGCATAAAATGAAATGTAACTTCTGTCATTCTGACGAAGATATTGATTTATCGAAACAATTGTCAATTTTTCAGAATTTTCAATAACTTTTATTATATTGTGGAATTAACTAGAGACCGTGAGTTTAATTTAAAAACACAAATAATAATTCCTTTCTGAGCCCAGCCCCGCAACATAACTTAAAGGGGATATACCATTACATTTCTGCACTATATGTTTTGCGCGTACTATACCAAGTATGGTGACCCTTCAGGGGTCTAATTACGACGTAATGACAAAGACGAAAAGGAAAATGATGGTCATAGCGCTGGTACCAGTGGCCATATCGCGTGGGCATTAATCGAACATCTCGGATAAATTACGAGTGTCTAACGATTTGTTACACAAAAATTCTTGTGTTTTCCGATAGTCGATGAAAAAATAAGTAGGCGTAATGAATACCGTTAATTTGAAAAATACAATTCAACCATTTGTACCAGCTAATTTTTGCACAGCTTATCTTCGACTAGTAGTAATTCTCGAAAATCAATATGCCATACATTTCCGATGCCATATCGCAGCAAAGGAATAGTTCTTCCTGCAAAACGATTTATACCACTATGGCATTTGGATTTTTGGACAGTATATGACACAATGTGCTCGTTATTATATTTGCCAAACTTCTGGTACGGGAAATAAGTGATGCCATACTTGAAACACTTTTTCATTAGACACTTTTTCAAAATACGACTGTAAAATACGTAAAATCATTTTTACAGCATGGGATTATTGTATTGCTGGTTTGGATACAATTCTACCTGAAAAAATTATCCCAAATTGTAACCATGGGGCGGAAGACTGTCACAATTGAGCCTAGTTGTGTGAAATTTTTTTACGATTTGTACCTGTATGGCATTTAAATTTTTGGAAGTATATGATACAATGTGACCGTAATTATATTTGCCATACTTCTAATAAGGGGAAAAGGTGGTGCTATACTTGGAAACTTGAGATTTACTGGTATGTAATTGTGGGTTGCTTGACAAGTAACTGCCGTATACCTGCGTTGCCATACATTGTGCCTTACAGCACGATGAGCGGAGCCCACAACTCGAGGAATCGTTCGAGCGGAGGTAGCCGTTGAGTATTATACAACATAACATCTTGCTATAACACAAGATCGCCGCAACATATTTCGTATTTATGTACTTTGAACCTCAAAGTTACTGGAAAAACCAGTGTATCGTTCGAAGTGTAGTTGTAGTAGGTAGAATATAGTGCCAACTTTAAGCTGTCTGCTTTTCGTTTCACTGGAGTACGAGAATATCGTCATAATCCAGTCAATATTATAATTTAAAATGCTCATTTATCTAACGACTATTTTTAACCCGCAATTATGGATCGCCATCCTACTTTTTAAGATACTTAGAGTTAATGTATAGAACAAAATACATTGTTTTAAACAATATTTACCGATTAATATTTGGAAACATCTCAAACATAACACCAGACAATTAACACCACCTTATATCTCGTTTTTATTAAGAAGAATTAGGAATATAAATTTCAAATAACTTATTAATTTTCACATCAATGACTGAACTATTTTTAATATTTTTGATAATGCATTTTTTATATGAGCACAGGTGTCCACTTTTTAGTGGGTAGTCTGACATCAAGAAAGAGTGTAGTATTTTCTGAGGAATTTGGGTAAGTATAGCTTTAAATCAACTAAAAAAGGGAAAGGCGGAAGGCGACGATAACATCATACTGGAAATGTTGAAGGAAGGTGGAAGCCTACTGATAAGGGAGCTCAAATCATTATTTAATACATGCCTAACCGAGGGAAGAATACCACAGGATTGGAGCACCGCGATAGTCATACTGATATATAAGAAAGGTGATCCACGCAACCTAGAAAACTATAGACCAATCAGCCTACTATCACAGATCTACAAGATTTTTATGAGAATAATAGCAAACCGCCTTGAATACAAACTCGACGCATACCAACCCTATGAGCAGACGGGCTTCAGGAAAGGTATGAGTACAATAGAACATCTCCACACCGTAAGGACACTGAACGAAAAAGTAACGGAATATAACATCCCATTATGGATCGCCTTCATAGATTTTAGAAAGGCCTTCGACACAGTTGAATTTTGGGCAATCATCAGGTCAATGAAAAATGCAAGAATAGACCAACGATATATTGACATTATACAGACACTAAATGACAACTCAAAAATGGAAGTAAGGCTATATGAAGACACCGAGGAAATCACAATTAAAAGAGGCGTTAGACAAGGAGACATTGTGTCATCCAAATTGTTTACACTGATGCCAGAAGACGTCTTCAAGAGCCTACACTGGGAAGACAGAGGAATTAAAATATCGGGAGAAAAACTAAGTAACCTAAGATTTGCTGACGACATTGCCATTTTTGCCCCAAACAGTGAAGAATTACAACACATGCTTATAGAAGTACAACAAGAAGCAAGAAAAGTAGGCCTAGAAATGAACATTTCTAAAACCAAATTCATGACAAACCAACGGACAAACATAGAGAGTATAAATGTGCTAGGACAACAGGTGAAGAAGGTGAAGTCTTATGTCTACCTAGGTCAAGAGGTAACATTGGGTAAAGCCAATCAAGAACTTGAAATTAACCACAGAATACATCTAGGATGGGCGGCCTACGGGAAGATGCGACACGTCTTCAACTCCAACCTACCCCTCAAACTAAAAACCAAGGTTTACATGGAATGCATTCTCCCAGTAACAACCTACGGATGTGAAACATGGGTCCTAACAAAGAAAATCTTAAATAAATTAAAGATACACCAAAGATCAATAGAACGAAAAATTATAGGAATAACGCTTAAAGACCATAAAACCAATGAGTGGATAAGAAATAGAACCAAGGTAGAGGACATAGTGAGGCGAATAGGCAGTCTTAAATGGAACTGGGCCGGACATGTTGCCCGAAATAAAAACAACTGGAGCGGAAAAATAACAAGATGGAGACCTTTGGGGGAGAAAGAAGCACCGGCAGACCACAGCAAAGATAGTATGATGACATCAAAAGAACAGCCGGACTTAACTGGAACCAAGTGGCACAGAACAGGGAAAACTGGAAAAATATGAGAGAGGCCTATATCCAAAGGATAAAAAACGGCTAGAAGAGAGAGATAGCAATTATATTTTTAGATAAAAATTAAATATTTACAATGTGGCGTCGTTGGGAAATATCGAGTTCGGTCCAAAATATTGTGTGTTGCAACTACAAAAATTCAAATAATGGTGATGGAAATGAAAAGAGGATTTGACGACATTTAAAATTGGAAGCACAGGATAGATGTTTCAATGTGTATAAGAATCTACGCGAAAAGTTTTGTTTCGACGAAGAAACATAATTAATGCAAGTAGTATCTGATTTAACAGAAGTTCCCCTGTCAACTATACGGAAAATGACCAAGAATGGGCCTTATGAACGCAAGAAGCGATGTGATAAGGGTTTGATCAAACCTTTAGATGTATCTGTAATAAAATTATTAAAAACCACCATATATGACTGTTACAAGAGTAATGAGTTACCTACGATTGAAACAATAAGAAATAAATTGACAAATGCCGGCCGTAATGTAAATGGCTCTAAGAAAACTATTGAAAAATGTATTAAAAAATTGGGATCCAAATTCAAAACGATTCATAAACGTCAGACAGTCATGGAAAGCAGAAGAATAGTAGATATGAGGTATACATACTTGGAACAAGTAACTAAGTATAGAGAAGAAGACCGGCCAAATGTCCATTTGGACGAAACTTGGTATGATACACACGACACGGTTAAGAAAGGATGGACTGATGGGTCAAACATTTGTATGCCAGCAATGCCTGCAAACAAAGGATCCAGACATATTATTGTGCATTGCGGTGAAAATGAAAGATAGGTTCCAAATGCCTTGAGAATATGTGGAAAAAAAATGGAAGATTGCAACGTTAACTATCACAATCACATGGTTTGAATTCACATTAATATCAACTACCAATTTTGTAATGGATAATAATCTGTACTTTGTAGATTCTTATACAAAACAACAACTGATCAAAGTTGTACAGACAAAGGAATTTAAGAAATTATACGCCCTAGAGAGTATTGCTGAAAAACATGGACACTCTATAGTGAGACTTCCTCCTTATTTTTATATTTTCAATCCCATTTAGTTAAATTGGGCACAATTAAAACAAATATTAGAGCAGTAATCAAAATTGAAGATGAGTATGAGAATAATGGGCAAGTCCATATTAATAGTGGAAATAAATTTATTATTGATTTACAAGACGATAGTGAAGCAGATGATATAGGAGAAGGATTGATAGAATTTTTGGAAGAAAAAAATTAATTAAGTTTAATATATATTTCATGTTACTGATATAGTAGTGACAAACAAGAGTTAGACATATTATTCATTTATAAAGAATAGTTTTATTCATTGTTATAAAATTACTGTTTTTTGTTATTGTTTCATAGAATTTAGTTTTGTCCACAAAAAATCGAATGGGAAACAAAAAGCGCTCAGTTCACGTCTGATATCCCGATTAAAGCGAATGCCCTTTCAACAATTATGTAACAAATTAGTACGTAAACAAAATATTATTACCTTTCAGAGTTTAGCTCCGCAACATAACTTAGAGGGGATATACGATTACATTGCTACACTATATGTTTTACTCCAACTATATTTATAATTTACCAGGAATCCAAATGTTTTGGCAAATGGAAACCAGGGTACCAATAGTTTCAGACATGTCAAGAAATCGTTTTTTTTTGCCATCCGGAGACGACTCAAACTTGTTGGTGATGATTCTGTAGCCAAGGCGACTGAAGAAAATGATATATTCTGGAAAATTAGGCCATTGATATATTATATGTTTCACGCCAACTATACGCATAATATATTCGCCACCTCTCACATGCAATGGCATTACCAGACTTCTATTTGTGATCATAAAAAGAACTGGTAGAAAATTATAGGCTTGTACAAATAGTTTAGCAAAAAAAATTATTATTTGGAACCGTCGGAAAAGTATGGCATGGCGATTTTCGAGAATTGCTATTCGACGATGATTAGCTGTGTAAAAAAATAGCTTGGTAGAAAAGGTTGAATTGTATTTTTTAAATTAACGAGTTCTCGTCGATATGGCTATAAACCACACCGGAAGTGTGGCATTACGCTACCGCCTACTTCTTTTTTCATCGACTCGGAAAATACAAGAATTTTTGTGTAACAAATCGTTCCACACTTGTAAACTATCAGACATGTTCGATTAACGCACACGAGATTGGGCCGTCGATGCCAGCGCTATGACTATCGTTTTGCTTTTCGTCATTGCGTAATTAGACTCCTGAAGGGTTGCTATACTTTGGTTTTACCGGTATACGTGTCAAGAAATACGATCTGATTAAGCGGTGTGTTAATGCGTAACATAATATAAGTCAAATTGAAAATTTAATGGAATAATATTTTTCTTTCAGCCAAAAAAATTGAAACTATTAAGGTGATACTCATAACAGAGACGGCGTATTGAAGAAGGGAAAATATTTCCATACTATAAACTGTCAAATTTAAAAAAGAAATCGACCTGTTTCAGGTATTCCTCATGAGTACATAATATCGCTAAAAATGAATAAATTGCACACAAATGGACTGCACTGTATAGTCTATATGAATATTGAATGTGGTTCTTAGATTCTGACACCAATCACCCTAATCAAAATAATTGAGCGGCATAATAACTCTCATTCATATTTTGAGAGAGATTATGGCACACCTAGTTTTAAAGGCACGGCCGTAATTCTGTATACCACAATAAACAATTTTTACAGTTGGCAAATTATTTGAATTTCAGAATGTCTAAAACTAAAATATCTAATAATATTTAGAAAACACGAATGCATTTTTTTTTATTTATTATTTTGTGTGTATAATTTATTTGAGTATTTTAATAGTTATTTTGATTCAGAAAAAACATAGGATGTTGTTTATTGGCAGTTTGAAATATGAAAGTGAAGATTGCTGACTGGCAAAAAATATAAAAAAAAATTAATAATGTTATGAAACATGTACGTTGACAAATTTTCCATTAAAAACTACAAACTTTTCTTATTACCATTCAAAATTTATAAATATAAATCTGTAAAATTTTATGTTTTTCATTTAAATAAAGAGTGTCTGAAGTTTGGTAAAAGAATATGTCCACAAGTTGAACACAGAACTTGTGTCTCGTGTTTGTCCTCACCTATGACATTATTAGTGTATGTCTGAAAAAATTGGCATTTTTTTCATTGGTAATTTAAGGAAAAAGAGTTATTCTTCATATTCCATATGGTCTATGACCCAAAATGCAACTATGAGATACTTAATTTTGTTAGTCGTATACGATTTTTTTCCACTGTTATGCGAGTCATCGTACTCCAGAAAAGGTTAACGCATAATTTTCGTCGATTCCGTAATAGTATATTACGTAACGTGTGTTGTAAGAAGCATTTTACGCACCAACGGAAAGTAATTCCGAACGTAATTCCGTGAGTGTGTAGAATGCGTTACAACACGAGTTACGTACTATACTTTACCCACGACCTATTTGCTTAGGGATTTAAAGTACAAATATAAACGTACATCCTCGATGCTCAGCCAAAATTTATGAAAGTCACTCCTCGATGACCAGCCAAGCGTCTTAGAAGTTCACCCTCGATGCCCAACCAAGTTTCGTGAAAGTCCATCCTAAGTAGTATTTATTTTTATTAAAAATGTATGTAGAATTACCGGAATTGCACTAAAGTGACATTAATCCCTTAGGTGGATTACTTCCCTCAGGAATCAAGCACCACCCGCGAGAGTAAATGGACGACTTTAGTCGCTTGGTGTATAATATGGTATTGTTTACTAATATGAGATACATTCAGACAGCTAAAGATTCGGATTGAATGAAACGGAACCAATTATCATATAATTCCAAATAACTCTTAGTATCAAATGTTATCTACCATTTATATATAGAATAATATTCAACGTCTAATATTTAAGTAATAAATTTTGAATAAGATGGCTACGTATATTGACAATTGTAAAGTTGTTGCTATGGAAGCCGTGCGATTTATTTTACAGCCGTGCGTTTTGTTTTACCGTGTGTAATAGACGTCTTACATTGATTGCCGACTGTGTGTTTTTGACTACTTACAGGGGTGGTCGTAGGTAAAAAAGTTAATATAGAGTTACGTATTTATAGTTTTGAGGTGTCGAATTTAAATTGCTCATGATTCAAATGCTTTTTGCCACATTTAACAAATATTCAAGAATTAATAATAATACGATACTGCCATAGTGGCAAAATAGAAAATATCATCAATCATTTATGAAATTTTTTTTCGATATCGAATATTTAAGTGAAAATCTGATTTCCGCTAATAGCGGGAGAAAATCTCATAACTTTCGTCATTAGAGATAAAAATTCATTTGGATTTTATCGCCGTATTCATTATTAAATCTTGAGTAATTGTTTGAATGTAACAATTAATCAATATTTGAATCATACGTAACTTAAATATGATGTATGGTTTTGTAATTTTTAGTTCAAAATAAAGTATCAGTTTTATTATTTTTTTTCAAATTGTTATAGTGTCATAGTTGATGTCGTAGTGTTCATCTTGTCGAAATAATTTTTGAAGCTCGCGAATAGTTCTCCGGCATTAAAAAATGGTACTTTCGTTACTCGTTAAGCAATATACTAATATTCATTTTCGAATATGGCAATGTATTAATTTTTAACTTTGCACCATCGTTTTATAGAGTACAAATAAGAGACCCAATTGGTTTTTCACTCTATGAAAATTAACTTATTTCATTTGAAAACAGTAAACTAAAATAACCTACAAATACAAAATAGAATAACAAAATATATTGAAATGGAATCCAGATCAGTCATCACCTACGGCGTTTGTTCTTAGCATGACATATTTTCTATGTCTAACACACGGCCTGTATACGGGAAACCGAACTTGCTTAAATGGATATAGAAGAGTTGAAAGTTTCAGATGGGAGTACAAGGCATTCCATATATCAAAATATTCTATGTAAGGATGAATATTGTATGGAGGATGTAAGTACTTCACATTTAATGAAATAGGGCAACACTGTACGGATGACCTACGTACTGTAAATTTGATAATCTTAATATACTCGGAAGACATAAAAATAGCATTTAAGTCGGAAGATTGAATGTAATAAAACTGGTTAGTAAGAAAATATATTCCATTATGTTTTTATCGGATACCTAATACTAGAGTATGGAAAATGCGATATACTTCAGTCAGACTATATATATTCCTGCTCCTTCTGGTGGATGAGGTAAATACTCTCTTTGGCTGGAAGACTCAAGTATAGAGATATGTATATATATATATATATATATATATATATATATATATATATATATATATATATATAAAGTGGAATATCAATAACAGGAAAATGAACAAATAAAAATTGTTAATTAAATGCCCATTTCCAGTTAAAAAGAATTATAATGCTCATAGTTACGTGACATTTAAATTCATGATAAAAAAAATTTGATAAACGAAACTATTAACATATAGTTGTGTGTTGCACACACGTGAGTCAATTATAAGAAGATATTATTCGTTCGTAACATAAATTTTGAAAAACCAACTTCTATAATTGTATTTTCCCGATTGCTATAACTTTTGACAAACCCTGTATACGATAATATATTTTTTTTGACGACGATTGAAAAAGCAAAGTGACATGAATAGTATTATATATAAACTGACAGCTTTATCAATATTTAGATTAAGTGTAAATAAAGTGACATTAGTGTAATCGCGGAGGTATTTTCGAACGGAGTGAATAATTGAAAAAGAACAAGACGCGGATAAATAGATTTTTTTTCAAAAACAATAACTGTTTACAAATTAACAAAAGAGGAAAAAAAACATAAAACGGTTGTTGATTGTTGAGCCTCGAGAGAGGGTTGTTAGGTGGAAAAGGTGGTATGGAGAAATGTGAGAACGAGGATAAAATAATAGAACTAAAATAAAAAAATCATGATTAAAGGACTAAAATTTAATTAAATACTGTGACAAACGTCATTGGTAATAAATGGAATGATCCAGTTTCCAATAATTTAACATCAAATAAAAAATTTTTCGTTAATCGTCTACTAGAATTTGGTAAGATAATTTAATTTTCACCTTATTTGTTCCTGGCTATGGTTACATTTTCCTCGTAGCAGAAATTACGTATATTGAAAGTAATCCGAATATGATAACTTTTAACTCCTCGTCGAATAGAAAAGCTGATACATTCTGATCATCACAAGTTTCATTGAACTGAAATGAGTGGAAACACAAGACATTTGTTATATTCAAGCTCATGAATTTCTGTATGTATTCACAAACATTTGGTTCCTTGAATTATTCTTTAGGTTAGGTATAATATTATGAACAGATCCTTTTGAATTTACATAGTTATTTAAGAATAATCAATTTCCACTATCTTACTAATTCAATTTAGTCTCAAACAACGACGAAATCACTCACTGATTCTTTTATTAAATACTAAATATATTATTAACCTTTAAAAACTCTTACTTCTAAACGTTCATTTTGCGATTGACAAGCTACATCTCTGGTCATATGACGTGATTCACGCCACCAACATTATTCTTCTGTGTTAAAATGCTAGAGGTGGGAATTGATTGCGGGTTAACGATGATATCATGGTTACACAGTATTTAATAGTTATTTTTGTTATTTTATCATAATAGTTTCACTTGAATCATTTAACTATGAGAATTATATATAGATGTTTGTAAATAATTATGTAATTTGTTCAGGCTTCATCGTCAGTGTGTATTGAGAAGGATAAATGTTAAGAAATATATAGAGTTTTTGATTAATTAAACAAAATTACATTCAAACCTCCTTGTTTTCCTTCAAGTGTTCTCAAAACCTGTCAGTTTCCAGTTACTGTTGAACGCGAGTGCCGGACACACCCCTGAGATCTGAAGAAAAAGGGATAAAGCATTTGATATTAATATTTGAACTTGCATTAGGTACTTGTAATTATATATTGTTCATTTTATATTCTTGGGAATGAGGACCATTTTTAAAGACATTTAACTAGTAGTTAATACCTTTTTATTTTACGTTTCGGTCTTTCCATGACCTTCATCAGAAATGAAGTTTTTATTAAAACTAAAAGAAATGGTACAAGTTACAGAAATAATTTTTAAAAGCAAAACAAATAAATCTTACCTTCGACAGAACGTTCATTTGATTATTCAATATATTTTATAGATGTTTTAGGACGCATCACATAACAGAATATAACTCACACCCAAACTAAACGAGCACTTTAGAGATATGACATTCATTGATGGAAATTTGTATTGAAATATACGAGTATTTGTTCTATGCAATGAAAACAGCCGTAACGAGGTTTTAATGTGTCGTTTTTATGTTGACTGGTATTAAAATGGATTTTATATTTATATAGGGAGGGGTATTAAATGGATTTCATATCTATATAGGGAGTGGTAATATATTTATTATATTTGGAATGTGCCACGTGTTTCTCTATATTTCTAAGTTTTTATGATGTTATTATAAATTTTACTAAGATTTTTTGTGTCAGTCTTTAAATTTACGGAACTGGTTTTTCTTTGTATTTCTATCATTTCTAGAACTTCAAAGAATTTTCGTGTTTTCGAAATCAAATTCATGTTGGTTTTCTGGAACATGGATAGTGAGTGCCGTTTTGTTTCGTTTGTCATATTTGTGACTATTTATTCTGTTTTTCAAATACTGACTTGTTTGTCCGATGTAGACCCCTTCACAGTTTTTACATGGTATTTCATACACTATATTGCCCTTTTCTTCTTTTGAGATTAAACTTTTCAGATTGGTGTAATTGGTTTTTAGTAGGTTGTACCCTTCATGAGCAACATGTATGTCGTGGTGCGAAAATGTCTTTTTCAGGTTTTCTGATAAATTTGGTATATATGGCAAAGTGAGGAATTGGTTTGTTTTATTGTCTATTTTAGTTTTTGTATTATTATGGTTATAAAATAGATGTTAACGTTTTTCAAATATTTTATTTATCAAATTTGTGGGATAGTTGTTAAGTATAAGGGCATCTTTAGCTTTTATTATTGCATTCTCCCTAAATTGGGGGTCGGACAGATTTATTGATCGATCTGCGAGTCCTATAATGACAGTTTTTTTGTGTGTTAGAGGGTGTTGTGATTTAAAATTTAAATATCGGGAAGACCAGGTAT